>QNUK01000016.1:2752249-3339749 GCA_013621035.1 Clarias magur | reverse complement strand
CTGTAATTAATGATGAGCAAGGCTTAAAAAGTACTGATAGCCTTCAAATTAATTCATGTTTCCAAAATTATTACCAGTCACTAGACACTTCCGATTCATGTGTCGATCCTCTTGCCTTAGACGTCTTTTTCGATAATTTACATATCCCTTCTATAGATCCAGTGACAGCTGCTGAATTGGAAGAAAATCTCACGGTCGAGGAAATAGCATCAGCAATTAGATCTATGCAGAGTGGCAAATCACCGGGACCGGATGGTTTCCCAACAGATTTCTTTAAAAAATTTTCAGAACAGCTTTCCCCTTTATTGTTATCAGTTTTTGAAGAGTCACTTTCATTAAAATCCCTACCACCAACCATGCGTCAGGCAGTTATTTCATTAATCCTTAAAAAAGACAAGAACCCTCTCAAGTGCAGCTCATACCGTCCAATCTCCCTTCTTAATACTGATGCCAAAGTGCTTGCTAAAATCCTTGCGCGACGTTTAGAGAGGGTGTTGCCCTCCATCATGTCACCTGACCAAACAGGGTTTATTAAGAATCGTTATTCTTTTTTTAACATTAGACGACTGTTGAACATTCTTTATGGCCCCTCTCCACCCGGCACACCGGAGGTAGTTCTCTCATTGGATGCGGAAAAGGCATTTGACCGTGTGGAGTGGTGTTATCTTTTCAATACATTAGAGAGGTTTGGATTTGGTCGTAAGCTTATATCATGAATAAAACTTTTATATACGTCTTATATATAAGCTGCTGTGCATACTCATAACAGCATATCTGATTATTTTGAGCTTCAACGCGGCACGAGGCAGGGATGCCCTCTGTCTCCACTTCTATTTGCAGTTGCAATGGAACCACTTGCTTTAAATTTGCGACAGAGAGTCGATATCAAGGGTATTCAGCGGGCAGGATTGGAGCATAAGGTTTCGCTTTATGCGGACGACATGTTATTATACTTGTCACAACCCCTGACAAATTTACCTAAGTGACTCTACTTACAGATTTTGGCAAAATATCTGGCTATAAAGTTAATATTCAGAAAAGTGAACTGATGCCTGTTGGTGATGGAGTCAGTCTGTCGTCTTTAAGCTCAGTTCCCTTTAAAGTTAGCCCCAAAAAATGTAAATATCTTGGGATCTGGGTTACGCATGATCATAAAGACTTGTATGGGGTCAATTATCCACCTCTTTTATCTAATTTAAAACAAGACCTTGAGCGTTAGGACCACCTCCATCTTTCATTGGGTGGAAGAATTAATACAATAAAAATGAGTGTGTTGCCCAAGTTTTTGTATATTTTTCAATGCCTTCCCTTATTCTTAACAAAATCTTTTTTCTCCAAATTAAATAATCAGATTTCAAACTTTTGTTTGGAACAAAAAAAAACACCAAGGATTAAAAGAAGCATACTGCAGAGACCTCGTGCAAAAGGAGGGATGGCACTTCCAAATTTCCTGTACTATTATTGGGCAGCCAATATAAGAGCACTGATGTTCTGGTTAAATAATGACAATCCTCCTGTTTGGACAATTCTGGAGGGGGCTTCAGTTAGCCCCACCTCTCTAATAGCACTATTGTGTTCCAAAATACCATTTGTTCAACCAATCTCTAGTTTGACCTCTAATCCAGTTGTTATACATTCAGTTAAAATCTGGAATCAGGTCAGACTAGGGTTAGGGGTAGGGTTTCGTTTTCCCTTAAAGAGTTACCACAGGCTGCCCCAATTGCTAAAAATTACATGTTTGTTCCATCAATGATGGATAATTTTGGAGTAGAAAGGGTTTGGTCTCACTGTCTCAGCTTTATATTGATGGAAATTTTGCATCCTTCGAACAGTTGGTACAGAAATACGATATTCCCAAATCACATTTTTATAGATACTTGCAGCTTTGGAACTTTGTGGCATTGAATTCTAATAATTTTCCATCATGCCCTCCACTTTCTTTATTAGATTCAATATTTGAATGTAAATCAGTACAAAAACAAACTATACGCAGGATTTATGAATTACTCAGTATGTATGATTCAACACCTTTAGATTTACTCAGAAATAAATGGGAGACAGATTTAGATGAACCAGTTTCAGAGGAAATCTGGCACAAAGTAATACAGGGAATTTTCTCTTCATCCATGTGCCTTAGACATGCTGTAATACAATTTAAGATTGTGCATCGTCTACATTAGTCAAAAGTCAGATTTTCTAAGATAAAAGCCGATGTAGATACCACATGTGATGGATGCAGACAGGCTCCTGCAACTCTGCTGCATATGTTTTGGACTTGTCCAAGACTCTACATGTTCTTGACTAATATTTTCGAGACCTTTTCTGAACTATTTGGAGAGATGGTAGAGCCATCTCCATTTATTGCATTGTTTGGTGTGGCCCCAGAAAACACTAGTTTGAACCAAAGGAAAATTAAAATATTGGCTTTCTGTTCCCTTTTGGCTAGGAGACTGATACTGACTAAATGGAAAGACCCTGATCCAGTGTTTGATGATTGTGTTCCTCAGGTGTCCAATATTAAGCACGAGGACGTGAGGCTGAGCTCGGATGACGTGAGCAAGATGATCACAGACGTGCAGCACATGAAGGGAAAACAGGAGAACATGGACAGCAAAATCAACACCCTGAAACAGTAAGTGGGTGTTAATGGGGCACTCTCGTGTCAGGACCCCCGGATCGTTTCCCGAGACACTTCACCCCAAAGTCAGATTTATTTAGATCAGTCGTCTCGCGACCCCGGCCAGCTTCACAGCAGTGTAAGTGTAGGAGGTTCTCGAGCTGAGTGATGGCTCACTTAATATCCCGCATCATAGACACCTTGTAATTTGGCTCAGAAACCAGCTCAGGCTCTGCCGAGTGTCCGATTCAGGTGTACCGTGTGTACGCAAGAGTGTGTAGAACGTCACACTTGAGATTTATTTTTCTGTCACTGTGATGAGCTCCACGTGTGTGTGTTCATTCAGCTACAGGAGCATCGGTGAGCTCAGGCTCTGATGTCGGTGAGGCCCCAGTTTATCTCGGAGCTGATGGTTCAGTGGTGCTCAGTGCAGGACACTCCGCTTTGTGGAAATGATCCCCCCCCCTTAATCCCCCCCCCCCCTATCCACAGTACAGTGAGACATCTGCGTTATCATCTAAGCCCGGTTATTTTAAGCTCCTGATTAGAAGCTCAGAGATCACTGGCTGCCGTCATCGACTGAAATACACACGGGTCACTGTGGGCTCGGGCCTCTGGGTCTCTCACACACTGCTTTGGCTCTGGGTTTAATACTGAGGACAATCAGTGATCTGTTTTATATCCACAGTTGTCACCATGGCAGAATTTTGACTCCAATAGAAACTTGAGTACAGTGATGTTGGATCCTGACACTGTACTGTGGCTTTACTACTTATCATGTCTGAACTCTGTTTATTCCACTAGTACAAGTTAACTTTCTAAAACAACACCGTGCGAGTAATAATTGATCATTTTCTTTAACATCTTATATCTAGTTTAAAATTTGCATTACTAAAACTGATTCTCACCATGAATACATCCGTAGAAGCTGGATTGGTGTTAAAATATATGAAGAAAGCAATAAAGATACTAATAATTGAATAAAATAAACCAATTTAAAAAGTGTTGCAGCAGAAACGTGTGTTGTACGTGCAGTCGTGATCTTCACTCTCAGAGCAGGGTGTTGCACCGCACACACTCATTTGCCCTCTGTAGTGCTTGATGTGGTTTGCTCAGGTGAGACGTGGTGCTTACACTCAGGTGTGGACCTGAACAACTAGTCTGAAACCACCCGAGCAAGATGTTCTCTATCCGCTCCCAGACGAGCTCAGCGACGAAGCCAAAGGTGTGTGTGTGTTGTGAGATGCGTTTCTGCTTATCGCAGCTGTAAAAAGTGATTATGAGACACTGTAGACTTCTTGTCAGCTCATCTGTCCCCTCTCATCACGAGCCTTTTCTCCTCACACCAACTGTGTTGTACGAGCAGTCGTGATCTCAGAGCAGGGTGTGTATTGAGTATTTTATATGAGTATATATGTATATGATGATCCACAGAGTGTTGGATCACGTGATCTCAGTTAAGTCATCTAGGCCGTCGTCCTCGGCTCGCTCATCAGGGACAATCTTATCATTGTGATTCATACACATTCACATTGCATGTTGCAAACATGCTGAACAAATAAAATTTTATTGAATTCCTTAAATTCTCTACACGTTGAACTTAATGCCTTTCTGGATGTGCTGCTTCTATTCCACTAAATGTCCATCCTGCGGGCATTACATCATGCTGTGTCCTTATCATTGTAGTAGCACTATTCCACATGTTCAAGTGTTTGCTGTGGGCAGTGTGATTTCCCACCATGAAAACTAAAGCATTTCTTCTCACATGCTTTGATGTGACTTGACGTAAAGTCTGTGTAGCTGGTCCTGGCAGTTAAATGAAACTTTTATGGACTGTAAAATGCTCACTGCACTGCACTCAGGAGCCCGACTGAAAAATGTAACCGTTAGAAACCGAGGTGTAGGATGGAAGTGCATGTGTCTCATCAAGTCCAACAACCTGGAAAAGTTTGGACCCGTTCTAACTATCAGGAACTAACAGACACTTAGAACTGGTCCAAACTTTTCCAGGTTGTATTAAAGCTTTTCCTTAGTATTAAAGCTGTTCTTTTCCTCTTCATTTTAAAAAGTCTGGTCCAGCATTCTATAAAACTGTAAATAAATAAATAAATAATTGAGGCATGTTCAGATTTCGTCAGTTCTGTGAGCGGGAGGGCGCAGGGTCACGGTCAGGGTCACGGTCAGGGTCATCTGGTAAGGAGTTTGGTGGCGTTTTAATCCCAGCTGCATAGAGGAATCTACTTCAGATTATTTTATCTTTCATCTGCCGGTGACCTTTGGCCGCATGCCCACATCTACAGCTCTGTCTAACAAATTTGCATCTTGTGCAGGGAAAAAAAATGTTTTTGTCTTGTTTTTTTCTTTCAGTGAGAATGAGGCTCTGTGGAGAGAGGTGGCCACGCTGAGACAGAAACACACCCAGCAGCAGAAAGTAGTAAATAAGGTGACGACTTCAGTCTAGTTTCACCAGACTACACGAGTCTATGCTCATCTCCTCTGTGCACAGTTCTTCAGATTCCACTGTAAATTGTGCATTTTACGCTTCTTTTTTTTTTTTTCCCCTTTCCGGTCTCTACAAACTCCATGACCGCTTTCACTCTTTTCTGCAAGCTTTCATTTTGCATTGACTTTAGTAGTATTCAACTCCACGAGGTTTACCATCACCATGACAAAAGCACTATTCAGAGGGGATTAGAGTCACACACATGGCCCTTAGTTAGTTACACACACTATCATATGATCTTTAGTCATTTTTAATGATCAGTAATCTCTGACCCTAACTCAAACTGCAGATGAATGGGAAACATGACAGTGTGTGATAAAGTAAGGAGTATGGAGTGTACACTCAGAAGCTCGAGGAAAAAAGCCCTAATTTCACACATTCCATATTAATAATTCCATACATTTCACCTTATTCCACTTTTCTCTTCTACCTCTTCAGCTATTAAGCAGTACCTTCTTACATTTTATATCTCGTTCATTGTTGATTATGTACAAGTCTATTTCCCTACTAACATTGCTGTCTCTGTCCACAGCTCATCCAGTTCCTTGTCACATTGGCGCGGTCCAACAGAGTCCTCGGGATGAAAAGAAAGATGCAAGTCCTTTAGATCATGCTTTCAACATCTACAACCTTAAATGATGGCCAAACCTTATAACCCTGTTCTTCAACTTTGTGTCCTTACTTTATTTTGTTTAAAATAATAATAATATATGGATTTTCTTACTGGATGTTTGTTCTGCGTCCTCTTGTCTCTCCAGGCCTCTGATGTTGAATGACAGCAGTACGGCACACTCCATGCCGAAATACACCAGGCAGTACTCGCTGGAGCCATCGCCCACTCTGTCTGTGAGTGTCTCACACCTGTACAACGTAACATCTGTACAACACTCACTCACTCACGGTCTATACCGCTTTATCCTGTATTCAGGGTCGTGGGGGGGAGCCTGTCCCAGGAGACTTGGGGCACTAGGCAAGTTACAATCTGGGCAGGGTGCCAATCCATCACAGGGTGCACACACATACACACTACAGGCAATTTGGGACCATAAGTTGCAGGTTTGAGAAATTCTGGGAGGAAACCGGAGTACCCGGAGGAAAACCCACCAAGCACAGGGAGAGCATGCAAACTCCATGCACACAGAGACAGGAATCGAACCCGGATCTTGGAGGTGCAAGGCGACAGTGCTAACCACTACACCACCGTGCCGCTCCCGTACATTACTGTCTACATTACGCCCCCTTGGGAGACACTGGAGTACTGCAGGAGAGGCATGAGGAGTGTAAGAGGTGTGAGAAATAAAGTGGTGGGGCAAAACGTAGATCTCAAGTTGTGAAAAAAGGGATTGAAATATTGAACGAATTGTAGGAATACTAGTTACACATGAGGGTTGTCTGCACTGTGACTGTTGTATTGTTTCCAGTTGAACCCTGTGTCAGTGCTCCAGGGTTACAACTAAAGTAATTATAGTTTATAGCTAAAATTATATGGACCACCAAACCTATACGTGATCCTTCTGCACAAGTGTTGCTGCAAAGTCCAAACCACACAGTTGTGTAGAATTCTGAGCTCAACCCCACTGAGTCATCGCCTTTGGGAATTGACATCCCAACAAGAAGACTGGAGAGCATTGCAACAGCAGAAATGGGAATAAATGCGACATGAGGGATCCAGCAAGTTTGCTCGTTTTTACTGACATGTGTACAGAGGCTGTAGTAATGAGCTGAAACTTGTAGATGAATGGAGTGGTTACCCCAGCCAATCAAAACCTGTTTACTGTGTAGTAGTCGAAGAAAATGGAGACAAATAGGACTGGGGTGCCTATTCAGCACCTGGGTGTAAACAGCATGGGTGTGTACAAGGAGCTGTGTGGTCTGTTCCAATCCCAAAGGAAATAACGTCCTTCTGTTCTGTTTGCAGATTTTATTCAAATGAATTGGAAAGACAAAATTTATTTGAAAAAATCTGTTTGTACTTTAAATAATGCATCCCATTTTTTTTCCCTAGAAAGTTACAATTATCTATGCCATTACTTTTTTTCAAACAGATCTTAACCATAAATTTGTCATCACCTTGTATAAATAATACTTTGTGTTTAAAGCTGTAGGTTGTGCATAACTTTTCTCTTTTCTTTCAGTCCCCTGGAACGACTTTCACCGGAACAGGCATCTTCTCTGCTGCTTCACCTGTCAAAACTGGCCCGATCATCTCTGACATCACAGATCTGGCTCAGTCTGGCCCTGCGAGCGCAGAAGAGTGGATGGAGGATAGGCAAGTCGCTGTTAAAGAATACCTCTTCAGCCTAAATAACAAGCAGTGTGTATGTACTGTATGTGTTTGTAACGACCACTCGAGCCCACACATGCGTCTGTTCTCCTGGATTGGGTGATGCTCACTTTGTAGTGAGTTTATACAATTTAGTTTGTCAACAATTAAACATGATTTATAATGTTTAAATGATTGTAAATACATTGCTCTGACTGAGTGGACAGAGGGACAGGCCCACGCCGGATGAGTGAAAGCTCTTCTTAAAGCCATGTGTATTTCAGATATATTCACCTGAATATGCTAGTGTGTGTTCGTCACTTCAGGTGACCTTGCAGTCAGGGCCTCGTGTGAAAGTGATGCGTTGAACCCCCTCACGTCACAAGTTTAAAGTGTAGTGTGAGGGCTGCAGATGCAAATTGCCTCCTTGTTGATTTAGGTTAAAGAAAGTTTCTATTAAATCCTCACAATATACTAGACCATATCTTTAGACAGAGTATAAGCGAAACAATCCACTAATTAATTATCGTAGCTTACCAGCTTTTACTTTTACAGTAGATATGAACCGTATAATCTGCAGTTTGGACATCTGGTCCGTGTAGCTGTGAGAAGCGCTCCTCTCACATGGGAGTCCATGATCACAGACTGGAGTGTTTAATGGGGAGTTCAGTTTCACACCATTTTAAATGTATATTAGATGTATTTGTATTACGACTCGTCCCCTGCATTACTCTGGTGTGTGTAGAGATTGATGCTTAGTGTGTTTTGTTTCTGCTTTATGAGAAGAGACTGCTCAGCGACGTGAAAATATCAGAAAAAGTTGCCCTGGACTTTGAGTGTGTGTGAGACCTCATCCTCTCCTCCTAACAGGTCAAGCCCATTGGTGCATGTAAAGGAGGAGCCGCTAAGCCCCGCCCACGGTTCTGAGGTAGAAGAAGTGTGTCCTGTGGAGGTGGAGGTGGAGGCAGAGTCCACTTTACCTGCAGACACGCCCCTTTCCCCCACCACCCTTATTAACTCCATTCTGCAGGAGAGTGAACCATCACCTGCCCCACCTCTGCCCTCATCGGAGAGGAAATGCTTAAGCGTGGCTTGTTTGGACAAGTGAGTATTAATAATAGTCCTCCATGACCGTACTCCCCTAAAACACGCACCCCGTGCCCTTTATAGTAAGTGATTTTGACCCGCCTCAAGAGTGAACATTACGCTGGTATACTCCGTGTCTTAAGAGTTTATTAGATCACCTTCATGTGTTTCTGCAGACTTAGAACGTTATGCTTCTGAACCACTTGGAGTCCTGATCCCTTACTGGTCATGATCCCTCACAGAAATCTCCTGTTCTCTGACTGTGCACTTTTAAGCATGCCGAAACGCGCACACACACACACACACACACACACACACACACACACACACACACACACACACACACACACACACACACACACACACACACACGTGTAATAGCTGTATGGCTTTGCTTACACACAAACAATTAAACTGTAAATGTACAGCTGCTGTCGAGCCTTTAGCCAGTGGATGCACAATGTGACTGTTCGTCCTGATGGAAAAGAGAAAATTGTAGTTGTTTTTTTCTTGAAATTTCTGCATAATTCACCTGTTGAGGAGTAAAATGAGCCATTCACATGGATGTTATGAGGGAAAAAAACTGTGAAGTAATGAAGTAAGATATGAGGCATGAGAATGACTTTTTGTCTGGATACAGGCTACTTTTATTCATGTTATGTTTTATAAATAATAATAATAATAATAAAAAGTACTCCTATTATTAATATTAGTGATGAAAGTGTATATAATTGAGTGTAGTCAAAACTTGTGTATTTCAAAGTATGGATTATGGAAAGTTGACATTAATTGTGAAAAATTCCTTAATACACCTCAAGTATGATGGAAGGACAGCAGCCATGCTATCCTTCCAAATCCCACTAATAATAATAAACAATAAATAATAATAATAATAATAATAGGGCTACTTTTTACCGTCTTCCTGCACTCCCTAGCTGGTATTCTGTTGCAGTTTTTCGCTCTGTAATGATGCAAGTTTGGCCCAGAGCTGCATCAGTTCCAACCGACACGTGCAAATCCCATCCTGCCTGCGGGTCTCGTTCAGGTCCGAGGGCTACGCCAAAACTTCAGGAAGATCAATATCTGCAGTTTTATCACAGTTTCAGTGCCATAACATTCAACACTGAAATTATTATAACTTATAGTTTTGTATAATAGACACAATGTTCATCTTTCCAGTAGAGACGTCACTGCCCCTGGCTCTTGTCCCAGGGTAAAGAGAACGGTGTCGGTATATTTCTGTAGAATGTTCAGATTTCTGTCTGAATACTCCTGACAGCAAGCTAATTATGCTGAACTTCAGAAAAAAAAGCTGCATCTTTTGCTTTAGCTGGAATCAGACTTGCTTTGTGTTGCTGTTAGCCTGTGCTGCACACACACTATACTGCATACTAGTTTCATGATGGACAACTACTTCAATTAACCACACACACACATGATTAACCTTGCATATCTACATCAGTGTGAGTGTAAACATCAAATAACTAATTTTAACACCACCTCACCTTATTAAATTATTAGTAAATAGTTCACTATTCGTGTACTCCAATCAGAGTTGGAAAAGAAAAGTCACACCCACACGCCCCCCCATACACACACACACACACACACACACACACACACACACACACACACACACACACACACACACACACACACACACACACACACAAACCAGTTCACCCCGCCCCACACAGACTGGCGCCCCAGTCTAGTTTTTAGTTGAGATAATTTACCATTTGTTTCCATAGCAGAGACATCTTCACAATTATCCAGCAGGTGGATGAGATTTAACATATCCATACCTTATGATGATTGTGGACGCTTTCCCCCAGCTCATCATGTTGTGAACGCCTCTCTCTCAGGCCCTTTTCACCCTGGGTGAGAGGAGTGACCGTGTAGTGCCTCCCCTCCCACTGTCTCCAGTGCCATGTTGTGCTTCTATCTTTTCAGTTCCTCCCAGACGTCCGAGGTGCCCCACCCTTTTCCCAGCCTCTCCTCTTCGTCTTCTCACCTGAGATCACATTCACGGTTAGCATTTCAGTTGACCGTGCCGACCCCAGAACACACAGCGCTGTGCTCGATAAGCTGTCAAGGGCCATCTAGACTAAACGCGCCTAGCCGCTGCTCTTTCTTCCCGTACTCGAGAAGCCTCGCCACTTCATATGTTTTCCAGTGTCTCAGTGGTGGATGATCGAGTAGCAATGACGGCAAATTCCTAATGTATACGGCTGCACACGGCATTGCGGTTGGTGCTTATACATTTTATAAGACGGTTAGCCTGTATTTTCTTGCTCAGTACAGCTCTGAAGTGACCGAGGGTTCCTGAGCTCCGGGGTGAGAGCGGCGGCTAAGTGAATTCCCTGTGATGGCATGAAGCTCAAAGCAAATTTTTTACTTTTATACTTTTGGGGTTATTGGAGTCTGGCATGGCATATAGGTTGAGATGCATGTTCATACTCACATGCCCTTCCTCAGGGGTGCAAGAATAACCTGTTAAGATGTTTCCTAGGGACACTGGCCTTTCTCCCATGTTGTTCATCAGCGAGTGGCACAGCTCTGTAGCTTTGTGGTTATCACTAAAATGATGTACGCTTATGGTTTCTTTCATCTTCAACAGTTTTTCAACCACAGCTTACAGTCAGCTGCAAAAAAAAAAAAGAAAAAAAAAAGAGCGTGATCTTGCAAAGATGTGCCTGGGTTTTATAGCACGTCAACTAAAGTGCTGGTTTTTGTGTCCCAGGTGTGAGCTCAGCGAGCACCTGGACATCATCGACAGCGGCTTGGAAAATCTGCAGACAATCTTCAACATGCAGTCCATCAACTTTGATTCCTCACCCCTCTTTGATGTGAGTGTCCTTTTGCTCCCTCCTGATAGAAAGTGTACATTAACGTTGTAATGTGTGTGACTTTACAGCTCTGGTTTCAGATTGGCACTGAAACATCTGGTACACTCTGACGGACAGCACTGCACTGAGATTTACAGTCTGAGATTATTTATGTTGGGCCGGTGTGGCTCGAGCTGCTCAGGGTTAGAATTTAGGTTTTAAACACCATAAAAATCCTAAGAAACTGTTATGGCTGATTAAGACACAGCATTGGACTGATTACGTGTGTTCAACCGGATTGTTGATCGCCATGCAGTCCTAATTCCAGATATATATATATATACAGTACAGACCAAAAGTTTGGACACATCTTCTCATTCAAAGAGGTTGAATTTTTATTACGGCAAGAAAAAAGCAGCTAAGTGAAGAAAAAAACGAGTGGCCATCATTACTTTAATTGAAGGTCAGTCAGTCTGAAAAATTGGGAAAACTTTGAAAGTGTCCCCAAGTGCAGTCACAAAAACCATCAAGCGCTACAAAGAAACTGGCTCACATGTGGACCGCCCCAGGAAAGGAAGACCAAGATATATATATAATGTAATATATATAATGTAAAAGTAGTGTAACATTTAAGCATTTTGTTGTATGAGAAACAGAGCATGTACTGTAATAATCTTAGTATTCTTTGCGCTAGTCAGTCCATTCAGAAGTGTTGCGTCGTAAAAGGACAATAATTCACGGCTTGATGTTTTGCATGTCAGTGCAAGTGGTGCTTTTACACTCACCGTGTATCTTGAGGACATTTGGATGATTAAAAATGATAATCGCTAGACAGCATCCGAGACAAGACATCGCTGTCCCTGTTTATTGATTTTGTACAATGTGATGTTTCTCTCTGAGAACCTGTGTGCTGTACACACACCAGCACTGAGCTTTGCCTCCACACACATTTGTTTTCTCATCTGATCTTACAAATGTAAAAGGGGTAAGACTCTACTTTTAATTTGACTTTTTGATATTTTGTAGATCTACGGTCCAAACACAGGCGCTGACTTCGACCTGGAGACTTTGACAACAGTAAGTGTGACAGTGTAGCTTATGATTAACTCCTTAATGTCGTTTACTTTACAGAAGTGACTGGTTTTGATCTTTTATGAGGTTCATTGCTAAGGTTTAAGTGAATTGTTTTATTTGAATGTCAATGTTTTTAATCAAGATCTAATTAATCGAGTGTGTGTGGAGAGAGGAGAACCTGTCCTGTATCTGGTCTGGAAAGCGCTATGACTGTTACAGAACTCTTATAGCTAAAACTCCCGGTCTCCTAATAAATAATTTGAGATAATGCTGAAATAAATCTAGTTGTAATAACATTTGACCTCATGACGTCTTGAATCACAGAGTACTCCATGTGAGCTTATGAACACTTATGGCGTCATACCATATGTGCCTCATGGCTACACCCTCCAAATCCCCCAAAGTCACATATTGTGGAAATTTATATAAAAAAAAAAAAGTGATTTTGTCTCAAATTTAGTCAAGACCAATTTCCACCCATCTTGTTATAGCACTACCCCATTGACAACAGCTACCAACCAGGGTGGGTATAGCGAATCTGCACTCCCTCCGACGCACTATGTGATCTTACAGGCACACAAAATGCCCCAACCCCTGCCTGAGAGAGCACAGACACTCTCCCCCTCTCCGTGTCCTCTACAGATAATTGTACTGGTTAATTATGGAGTAAAATCCACTTAATCAATTATGTTTAGGTTTACATGTAACTTTTTATATTTTTATAATAAGATATTAGAACTAAGGCTGCATGGTGGTGTAGTAGTTAGCACAGGCTCCTTGCACCTACAGCGTCCGGGTTCGATTCCTGGGCAGGTTCAATTCCTGTCTCTGTGTGAATAGAGTTTGCATGTTCTCCCCGTGCTTGGTGGGTTTCCTCCCACAGTCCAAAGACATGTAGGTTAGGCTAATTGGCGTTCCCAAATTGCCCGTAGTGTGTGAAAGATTGAGTGAGTGTCTGTGCCCTGCGATGGATTGGCATCCTGTCCATGGGGTCCCCTGCCATGTGTCGTAAGTCTCCTGGGATAGGCTCCAGGCCCACGTGACCCTGAATACAGGATTAAGTGGTATAGATGATGAGTGAGTGAGTGAGATATTAGAACTGTTGTTTATTGCTGAAATTAACCATGACCTGATGTTTACAGATTCAGGAGTTACTGTCTGAGCCTGCACGAGACACAGTGACAGATTGCAGTGACAACATTGAACCAGGTACGCTCTTCTACAGCCTTAGTGTTGTGTTCAGCATATGCTACTGTGATCTCAGAAATGTTCTACATGGTCAGAACTGACTGATGGAGCCCATTCTTACATAATCAGTGCTTGGAATTTGTGTGGTTTTTGTTTGTCCACCTGCCACCTTACTACTTCCTGTGGAAGCAGTAAGGGTATTACTTAGTAAAGCCCACGTGTTTTTCTTGTTGGCTTAATTTTTGTAAAAAATAAAATAATAATAATAATGGCACAGTGAGAAAAGTTTCTATTTCCCTGAAGTTGTATTCGAGTGATACTGAGACCGACTAGTCATGTGCTTTTTATGTTTTTACGCAAAAAAACAACCTGGAATTAAACAAAGTGGGAACTTAACTTTTGAACATGACTGAAGTCCGGCCCATAAGTATTTTGAGAGTGACACAATTCTGTGCTTATTTATTTTTTGCCTCTGTACTCTCCCACAATGGATTTGCAAAGTGTAGACTTGTCGACATCAAGTCAGTTGTTGCTTGTTTGTAGAATGATGGTAATAATACCGTAGGCTTTCCAATAAAATAATTCTGCTTCATAGAAATAATATCTCTTGTGTTCAGTAAATATGTTGCTAACATTGCTCAGTCCACATGTAGACTAGAAACGTCTCATCTCCAGGAACAGTGCTCATGATATTAGCTGTGTATATGTGTGTGTGTATATGTGTGTGTGTATATGTGTGTGTGTATATGTGTATATATGTGTGTGTGTGTGTGTGTGTGTGTGTGTGTGTGTTTTATGTTGATTTTCCCCAAGTTGATTTGTAAATTTGTGTAATCTTCGTGTTTCTGCTGGTGTTTCAGGGAAGCAGTTGGTCCAGTACACAGCTCAGCCGATGGTGGTGGCCGAACCCGGGCCCCCCGAGACCACGGCCGAGGATCTGCCCATTCTGCTCGAGCTGGAGGGAGACTCTTACTTTAACCCAGACCCTGCTGATGATCCTACCATCTCGCTCCTGACCACTGACTACCAAACCACAGGACCTGAAGTCCCCAAGCTCTAGTAGAAAACAGCTTAGAAAAAGGCATTTGTGTGTTGGGTTTTATTTTATTTTATTGTTTTTGTTGTCTTTTTTTTTGTTTGTTTGTTTCAGTTATCTATGTTAAAAATCATTATTTTCCTTTGTTGGCTTGTTTGCTCTTTCAAACTCGTAACCCCCGCGACAGCAGTAGCAGAACATCCTGCAGCACAGCTTCACCACATGCACAGTGTTGATAAAGTGTGTGTGCATAAAGCTCAGCGCGTCCCTCTGCAGCAGACGAGCAGTAGAAGCCCTAATCTGGAATTCCCGGGACAGCTCCACGGTCTTGACGAGCGCCGAGCGTATTCACATGGATACACATTTACACAGACGCCTTCATTTATATCCGCTCGTTCACATCAGTAGAAAACGAAGTCTTGGTGTGCTACGAATGCGTGTGTGAAACAGAACTGTTGTCGTTATCTGTAAAGAAAAATCCTCTTATAAATATGAAAATGCTTAGTTTGTAAGGATTTTAACACACTCTTTGAGCTAATGCACCGCCGTGGTACTGGTTCCTTAGTGAGGCTTTAACGAACATGTAACACAACATCTAGTCTACAGATGCTCTTAGATCACGTATTGATCTGTCCTTACTGAGCATGCAGTGTGTGGGGTTTTTTATTTTATTTTTAATTTTAAACATGTATATTAAATGGATTGTGTTGTGCAGATGATGAGAGGTGTTCTCAGAGACCGTTTGTCCCGCCACAGCAGGTTATGTGTATAGATGCTTCACACAGCGGCTGGTAAAGCACAGGGAGGTCTCACAGAGCTCCTGGTTTAAGGTCTGTGTACATTACTATAGCTGTGAAAGTCAGGCTAATCCCCCCCAAAAAAATGAACTTCCACTTACACATGCATCTTACTATATGCTGTTTAAAAGTTGCCAAGAGATTTTTATTTTAATTTCTTTTTTTAGTTTGCAGCGTTTGTTGCCTTGAATTCTGTTGGAGGTGTTTCACAATTTGATGCTACACCCAAGTACATCCTCAAGCAGCTTTAACACACAGCATGTGCAGAATGTCAGGGTTTTAATTGAACTAATGGTGAGAAATTTGATTCACATTTGCAGAAAATATTCATGCAGTGTTTTTCTCTACCAAATCATCATACGGTTTTGTTTTTTTTCTCTAAGTATATTGTCTATCGGGTTCTCAATGTAGACAGGATTGAGTTTAGGTATAAATAAGTGTTGATGTGATTGTGAGAGTAAAGCGAGCTCGGTTCCTCTGTTGGAAAGTTACAGATCCAGAACTGAAGCTCCGTTCTTGGGGTCCCGCATCGCCACCTCAGGCTCACATGACTCCTCTGTTCATTTTCAGTTTGTAAAGATGTGCAGTTCTGTAGCACAGGGGCTTTCAGGTTCTTCTGTTTCTGCCACAAACATAATTTCAGTCTAACGAGAGAAATAAAGCGGCAATGTCACTGTGTGAGTTCTTATTTTTATAAATACAGGTCTAAGACTACACACACACACAGCTTGAGTTTTAGAATTAATGTTAATAGACGAGTTCATTATATTCATGTCTGAATCCCAACTCATTCTTGTGTGTGCTTTTTTAATGTCACTAAGTAAGATAGCCAAATGACACACAGCAGCAGAACAATAGTCACTGAGCTTTAGGTTGAGCGTACATGTTAAAGCTGATTATACACATTAGCCTGAATGTAGTGCGTTACGGATGCATTGCTAATTACTGGTTGGCCTACGTCTCCTAACTGCAGTACAACACACACACACACACACAAGTACATACAATGTCTCTGGAGAAGAGCAGACAAC
This sequence comes from Clarias magur, assembly GCA_013621035.1. Classification (NCBI taxonomy): domain Eukaryota; kingdom Metazoa; phylum Chordata; class Actinopteri; order Siluriformes; family Clariidae; genus Clarias; species Clarias magur. The sequence continues at coordinate 3,323,326 of QNUK01000016.1, read as the reverse complement.
TGATGAGACAATATGTATGACTGCAGTGAGTCAGGATTGAAAATGCTATTATTTTTGTACACATCCTGCCCCCTGGTGGCTCTGGTTGGTTCAGCCTTGTTTCTTTTTTTAAAGCAGGGACTGTTGTAATGTGAAGACAGCAGGAATATTATATATAATATATTGTTGCTCATGTTTAATATTACATTTATTGGGTTCAGTTTAGTTTTTAGATATCTATCATAGAGACTCGGATAAATTATTTTCTTACGCATGTGAACAATACTTTGTGTATGTTTCAAATAAAATGTTTTGAAAGTACCTTTGGTTGGAACTGAAGTGAGAAATCACACCGTCACACAGACGATGTAACAGTCAAGTGGGTTACATCGTCTAATGTGGTTTTTAAAAGCTACGGTTCATCTAAGGTCACAAGAACTGTCCTATGTAAAGAGTCAGCTGCTGGTATGATCATAAACCCGAGTGATATTATACCATGATAAAGAAATGTCAAATGTGTTTAGCATTAAAGTTATTCTATATTGGAATGTGCGAGATACTTTTTTACAAATAAATTTTTGCCTTAAATGTTTGTCTCCCGCATCTGTCTAGAGCAAGAGCTTTTTTTTCTTTTTTCCCCACAAGAAATAAAGTGCTCCAGAAAATGAATTTGCTCTTATTAAGTAATAGATTAATAAAAATGGTTTATCGGCACTTCTTTAAACACAAAATACTTTCTGTAGTGTGTACTGATGCAATTTCAAATGCAAACATCATCCCATCTAATATTTACATGATGCATTTTTAACTGTTTTAATTAAGCATTCACATTTACAAGATCATGCTGTTATACTGAATATCAGCACAGCTGTAATGCGGTATACACAACACACACACATATATACTGAGTGCTGAGGATATCACAGCCATACAACCATGCTGATAACCAGCACAACAGCATGACCCCGAGTGTGATATTACTTTTACAGTCGAATCCCTAATAGACCAAACGGACCATACAGTCGTACTCTTGTCCATGCAGCGACTCTCAGTTAGTGTAATTACCCACTGTAGAGCACCTGGGACACCCAATGATACAATATGCCAGAATCAGGTTTTATATATTTATATAAATATATACTTAGAAATTTTTCTTTCATGTCCTATGGACAGTTCTATATAATCAATCAAGAAATAAAACGAGTTTGGCTTTGAAGGTTTTCAAAACTAACAATGCACTGTCTCTGCAGGGTGTTTAAGATCTACTAATGTTTATTTAATACAATCTTATCTGAAAATGTAAAGTTAAAAGTTGTTGTGAGTTTGGCATAATAGAGAAATTATCATTCATTCTATTTCATCTCCCCCCCCCCCCCCATCCCTCAGTCTATGGCCATTAAATCCGCTCGAGACTGATGTTGAAAATAGATGTTACATTTAATATGATTTTCAAATGACATTTAGAAATGTACAATATGACACTTGTAGAGAATATTACTCATGCAGCTAGGTGTGGAAATACAGCAAGACATGAGGAAAGAAGCTATTTGAAATGTGTGTTTTTAACACCTCGATCAGACTTTTATTTTCCCCCCATGAATAAATTTGTCCCTCTCCCCTTCGCGTTGAAAATTGTATACAATGTGGCCAGTTAATTACAAACAGGTGAAATAAAGTGTTCTTTTCAGTGTCGTCTTGATGTTTAAATAGTTAAACATAAAAAAAAAAAACTGAGACACATGAATCAAAGCTAAGGCTAGTGGTTGGCGTCGCTGTTCCTCTGCCAGGCCGTCTGGTCCGTACACTGAAATCTGTAGCGCAGAAACCTCACACGTGGCTTCATGTGGAAATCAGCAGGTATCTTCCAGTTCCACATTTTCTGCACCTTTCAGGAGGACAGAATGCATTTAGTTCACCTGATCTGCTGCACGCAGGATCATTCTGTCCACATGATGCGAAAGAGAGAGAGAGAGAGAGAGAGAGAGAGAGCCTAAAACATCCCACTGTGTAACTGATCGAACTGCCGCATCTTACCTCGTGTGTCTACCACAGCAGTGTCCAGCTGGGGCTTACTGCGTTTTTCCACTCATGAGAATAATCCTGCTTTAAGCCGATTAGTTGTACGTGTTCATTTTATAAGCCATTGGTCTATTATAGACTGTACTCCATACAACATACTGTTACAGAACCAGAATGTATCATGACAGGAAGCTTTGAGACTCACCTTCAGGACCCTGACCAGAGGTGTGGTACTGTTCACCTGCTGAAACTGGACAGAACAAGCAAAACCAGCAAGAGAAAAAGAGCGATTGAGCATCTGTTCATAGACATCGTTACTAAATCAGGATTCAGAAGCAAAAAAGGAAATGAATTTGCAGCAAACAATCCGAAATAAACGAACAATAGTGTGTAAGTGTGTTGCCTCATTTAAGGAAGTTAATGTATGACTACACTGCACACACACACACACACACACACACACACACACACACACACACGCACATAAAAGCCATTCCTCTTTTTGATTAGCACAGTGATCCTTCCACTTTTTGAACGTTATCGTCATCTTTTCACGATTAGTTTGAGCTGATGGGACACTTTGCCGCTTGAATGCTGTTCAGAGCAGTGCTGTGTCTTCTCTCACGGCCCAGACGTCCCCACTCATCATTCCGACATCTTCAAACACAATGTTTGCTGCTTTGCCAGGCAGTGGTTTATCTCACTGTGGCCTTCTTAAATGTCGCTGACTTTATCCTGTAGCATTGCTGGAAGAAAGTGTCTTCTAGGAACATCCAGTAGTTTTGTGAGATGACTTTCAGCTTCTCTTCACCTCAACCAGCTCGTCGTTAATTATCCCATAATTATACTCAGGTTCAGTCCTGGTGCCCAAGCGTGTGGGTTTCTTCTCCTTAGCCATGCTTCTGAGAACATGACACCATGTACTACTGGACACACCTCCTAATGGTTGCAGTCCTGCAATATGGTGGCACTGGAGGCTAAACGGGTTCCTGGAAACCTCATGCTTTAAGACATTTGCAGTAAAACCTGTACCTTTACTTCTCCACATGTATTTTGCGATCCTGTTGAGTACTCAGAGCAAAGCGTTTGACTGTCCGGTGGTCACACCTCAGTGCGCTGGATTCCTCTGACAGATTTGAGCATTTAGAATTTTCAGAATCAGTTAGATCTCTATTTTCGTCCATTTTCCTATGCGCATCTCATATAGGGTGTTAGTCATTTTGAGCCACACCCTCCCTTTATCAATGAAACTTCACCTGGAAATAATGATGCTCAGTTCTCATGCAGGTTTACAGTTAAGAGTTGGATAGCAGCGATGATCAGATTGTAGTTGATAGACTTGCCGACTAACTGCATTCACACTGTACACTGTTGTAACTCTGACAGAAGATCAGGACTACCGTATTTAAAAAGAGAGAATCCAGAGGGGGAGGACACGAGCACCAGGACATTCCTGTTCAGAGAGGGCAAAGTTGTGGAGGCAAAAGTGGTGGAGGATGCTCATGTTGTTCGAGAAAATGTGTAACACATTCATCTTTTTCGGATTCATCATTTTGCACTCAACTGTCCCCTCAATAATACAACACTAAAGGCTTGGGGCGATTATTATAAGCTATTATATTTCAGTTTATTATGTCAGTTTATTTTCTAAATGCAGGCTTTTAAAAAATTTTAAATACATAAGTGCTAATATTGAAGCCTTGCTGGTGTGTGTTAACAGGGAGGCCTCAGACTTTAAACCGTGTATTTGTGTTTTCGGATTTGTCAGGTAGAACAAAAGTTATGACTTTTATAAAGGGTCATTTGTACCGCTACTGGAATGTGGGATTGACATCACACACATATAGAACACTCAAAATAAGCTTATTATTATTATTATTATTATTATTATTATTATTATTATTTGGTCATAGAAACAACTGAAACAACCATAAAAGCATGTGAACATGTGTATCTGTTCAATTTCTTAGTCTATGTGACCCTTTTTTTGAAAACTTTTTTTTTTTGCTCAGTCATTTGTGTATAGTTGGTTAAAATGAACTAAAACTCACTACATGTTGTCTATTTTGTGCAACAACAACAAAAAAGGATCAGTCACTCTATACTGCACAATCCTGAGTCCTATATATATTTATTATTTATTAAAAAACAGAAAAACTAATAATGGCTAAAATACTCTGAGCTTTAAGGGCTACACAAATGACTTTATAAATGTGCAGTAGAGCTGAACTTTTCAGTTCTTCACTTCCATTAAGCTTACCAGCTGGTTGTGTCTGTTCCGTAGCACCAGGTTGGTCTGTTGAGTGAGAATCAGCAAAATAACAGATTGTATTTTATAATCAATTGAATGAATGCTCATTTTATTATTATGTTCTGAGCTGAAATATTAAAGTTAATACTTAAAGATACAGAATAAACATTAAACTTACTCAGACCCCTGAGAGTCCCGTGAGGTTCTGCTACAGCTGGAAAACAAAAAAAGAGATTTAAAATCCTGTGACGTTTATCCTGTTATGTTTATCCAGTACTGCACTGTAACGGCGTCCGACCTGTTCCCGTAGCGTCTGTCTGTGAGGAGACTCCAGCTGGATCCCCTGTGACTGAAGAGCGGTATTACCTTTAGCTGTGCAGCACTCACACCTGCATGGAGTTTGCTCTTAAACTTCACTTACCTATCAGCTCTGTCTGAACCACACTACTATGTGTCTGTGCTGCATCTACAAAGTGGTTCCAATAACACATGATCAACTTTAGAAAGATTCCTAAGCTTTACACTCAGCGAAGTGTTGATGAGTGTGTCAAGCAAACTCACCTGTAGATCCGACCCTCGTATCGATCAGAGAATCTGCATTTGAGAAGAACGATCTTATGAAGCAGCTGCATTATGCAGTATGTGGGTGAGAGATCGGGCACAGCGTGCTGAAGGTGATTACCTGTATGATTTGAGATTCCTTCAGTCACACCAGTGCTCTCGTACCCTGTGTAAGATTACTTTATTAGTGATTGTAATTGTGATGTTCATCCTTTCTACGACAAGAAAATTGTATCCATTACTTTCACACCAGTGACCGTGTGACCTCAGGATTTGGTAGGGATTATGGGAGGCTAAACCTGAATGTGCTTATTAGGCACCACTATTATTTTTTAATCTCCAGGATTACCAGAGTTTAAAGGATTATTTCAGAAATAAAAGCAATAAACAGTGCAATCGTGTGGGATTAGCGCTGTTTGAATAATGCTGACTAGCTCCTGTTTCCATGCCGACATGCACAGCTTTATTCCTTAGCTAAACGCTAACTTGTATACACAGGATTCTATAAATGTGTTAAGGGCTGAGCAAAGAGTTTAAACCCCGAGACCATGAGAGGACAGAGGACGACTTAGAACTGGTTTCTGAGAAACAGGAAACAAGAACTAGGATCTAAGCCTTATTAATAGATGAATATAAAATATCACTTTATCAAATAACACCCGGTCATAAATGAAGGAGCATGACTCCATGTGAAGAAATCAGCAAATACAAACCTAAAGTACCCGGTGGTACAGAACTGTAGACGGCATCCTGCATGACTGAAACACAACAGCAGACAGTTCCGAGATCAAATGTGTGCTTTTTCGATGAGTTTTGTTGTAACTTTCATACATTAGTATCCTGTGTGCATAATCCTTAGCTTACTTGTTACGTCAATCCTTCTGTGTCCATTGGTCACTGGTCCACCTTCTAAACCTGCTAAATCATAATGCATGCTAAACACCATAGGGATTATGATATAGTCTGTGCTCACTGCTGAACTGATATATTTATAATACCTGTCACGTCCGTTTGCGTTCCCATGCTCACGGCGTGCAATGTGACTGCAGCTTCAGCTTGGAGCAGGAGGATTGAAAAAAAAAAAAAAAAAAAAAGTGATCAGACTTCAAATTTGGCTTGTTGCTTCTGACAACTTCTCGATTTAATGCTGTACATGTCAAGGGTTAAATTATACCAACTCTTTGACCTCAGCAATGTTTAGCAGACTTACAAGGGATTTCGCTGATGGGGCTTATGGTGGGGTCCTTAATATCCAGCGTTCCTGCTGAGAAAGCAATGAAGAGATCGGAGATCTCCAGCTGTAACTCAGGTTCTCATGTTCTTAGTGCAGATGTAAGCCTTAGCTAAGACTCTTTGGTATCTAAATGCTGAACGAAGGCCACATTCATACTGGTTGGCTACTGAAATAGTGCTACAGTATGAAGAAACTCACCTGTGTCTGTGTGTGTGATGAGTCCGTGATGTTCACCTGCTGAGGTGAGAGCTATGTCAATTAAATAGTAGGTCACACTTCTTTTTTATTTTAGTTAAAATGTTTTACTGGTGAAATTTTGTCTATTGAAATATTTTACTTGGTGTCCTGTAGCTTCATGTGAATGTCATACATGATTTGCTTTCTTATATAATTCATTCATTCATTCATTCATTCGTCTATACCGCTTTATCCTGTATACAGGGTCACAGGGGGCGGAGCCTATCCCAAGAGACTTGTCCCAAGAAGTGCATGAGGCCGGGTAAACCCTGGATAGGTTGTCAACATACTATGAGCGATTTGGGAATGCCAGTTAGCCTAATCTGCATGTCTTTGGACTGTGGAAGGAAACCGTGTAGAGTATCCGGAGGAAACCCACCAAGCACGGGGAGAACATACAAACTCTATGCCCACAGACGCCGAAGTAGGAATCAAACCCTTTCTTTATGTACAGTACAGACCAAAAAGTTTGGACACACCTTCTCATTCAGCGAGCTTTCTTTATTGTGTTCTTTATTGTGTTCTTTATTGTGTTCTTTATTGTGTTCTTTAGCCCAAACGCGTCTCTTCTGCTTGTTGCCTGTCCTTAGCAGTGGTTTCCTAGCAGATATTCTACCATGAAGGCCTGATTCACACAGTCTCCTCTTAACAGTTGTTCTAGAGATGTGTCTGCTGCTAGAACTCTGTGTGCCATTGACCTGCTCTCTGATCTGAGCTGCTGTTAACCTGCGATTTCTGAGGCTGGTGACTCGGATGAACTTATCCTCCGTAGCAGAGGTGACTCTTGGTCTTCCTTTCCTGGGGCGGTCCGCATGTGAGCGAGGTTCTTTGTAGCACTTGATGGTTTTTGTGACTGCACTTGGGGACACTTTCAAAGTTTTCCCAATTTTTCAGACTGACTGACCTTCATTTCTTAAAGTAATGATGACCACTCGTTTTTTTTTCTTCACTTAGCTGCTTTTTTCTTGCCATAATACAAATTCAACCTCTTTGAATGAGAAGCTGTGCCCAAGCTTATGGTCTGTATTGTATATATCAAGCAGTTCCAGGGGTGTTGAGAAGTTATCTGGAGGCCAGATAATCTGGTGCAGCACTCCATCATGCTCCTTCTTGGAGGAATAGCTGTTGCATAATTTATAGGAGTGTTTGTGATCGTTGTCCTGTTGGGAAAAAAAAATTACGGTTCCACTAAGTGCAAAGTATATGGGAAGGCATGTCATTGGAAAAATGCTGTGGTAGCCGTGCTGGTTAAGTGTGATCACAATTTTGACTAAACAATACCACCAGCAAAGCTCCTCCTCCATGCTTCATAGTGGGAACCACCCAATCTGTTCACCATTGCTACATCTAACAAAGACAACCACATATTTTACATTCAGACACATCAGACCAAAGGACAGTTTTCCACTGATCTAATGTTCATTGCTTGAGTTTCTTGGCCCAGGCAAGTCTAGCTTGTTGTTCTTCTAACATAATGGTGTCTTTGCCACAATTCGACCTTAAAGGCCTTGAAGACCCGCGCAGTCTCGTCTGAACAGTGGATGTTGAAATGTCTGCTGCTGGAACTCCAAGAAGCATTTATGTGGTCTCTAATCTGAGGTGCTGAGGTTTCTGAGGCTGGTCATTCTAATAAACTTCTCCTCTGCAGCAGAGGTAGCTCTCTGTCTTCCTGTCCCTGGATGGTCCTCATGAGGTCCTCAAGTTTCGTCACAGCGTTTGATAGTTTTGGCGACTGCACTTGAGGATACATTCAAAGTTTTTGAGTTTGTTTCAGATTGACTTGACCTTCATTTCTTAAAGTAATTATGGCAGTTAATAATAATAAGCCTTTTCTCTTTACTTAACACAGTGTCTTGCCTTAATATGGATTTGTACAGTAGCTGTAGTAGCACTAATAGGGCTGTTGACTCTGTACACACTCCTATTCTGTACAAGATAACTGATGGTGTAAAGCACATTAAGAAGGCAAGAAACCTCACATATTAACTCTTGACAAGACGCACCTGTGAACTGAACCAGTCCAGGTGACTACTACTGTGAATCTGATGAGAGAATGCCAAGAGTGTGCCCAGCTGTCATTAAGGTTGAATGTAGCTACTTTGGACAATTTGCAAGATAAACATTCTAAATTGTTTACTGCATAACTCCGTATGTATTCTTTCATAGTTTGGATGTCTTTAGTAGTAAGAAAGAAAAAGAAGGAGGAGTTGGGTCCAAACTTTGTCTGGTAGTGTATATACTAGTAAATTAGTGACAGGATCATGGGCACCCCAGACTCGCCCATCTGAGTGTCTTGCCTTAATATGGATCAAAGAACAACCTGTCCAGTTCGATCTCACAACCCGGAGGTTGTTTAAAAGAAAGAAAATGAAAGAAAGAGACTGTTTAAAAGGAAAATCTGTTACGTACTTGAGTAAAGGTAGATGCCTGTTCCAGGAGGATCACCTGTGTAAAGCATTAAAACAGACCTGGCTTTTTAAAAATGTTTTCCAAATGTTCATCATTATGGATTTGCTGACATGATTTTTGTTGATACCTTTGTGTATGTCTGTAACCGGTCTGAGACGGCCATTTCCTGTAAGACATAAGAGAATAACAGATGACAAACTTTTTTTTTTTTTACTTTATATTTTTAATGGTGCAAAGTCACTGAGAAAAATAACTGTTTGAATACTTAACCTCAGCTTGTCCAGCATTAGTCCTTGCTTGGATTATAGCTTACCGTTTATATTGGATGAATCAGCACCATTCTTATCAGCACCCTCTGAGGAACAGAAACAGTAGAATGAACTATGCCAGTCCTAATCACTATGGCTTAGTCAGTAAAGATAGACACTGAGTCTGATATGACTTGGAAGGCTGCACATTTCATCACAATGACCAGACCAAACTCTCTGTGTTTTTTTTTTTTCCCCCATTCCACTTTCCTACATCCCTAAAAGCCATTTTTGCCTGATGCTGATCTTGGTGTTGAGAATGAGCTTTGCTCTGCCATGATGGCTGTTTAAGCACTTACCTGTTATTTCTCCAGGGGAGCTGTATTGAGCACCATTGTCAAAGGGGACTGAAATATATAATCATATAAGTATAATGAAACAGAGGAAGGACAACAGACCATACTTTAGTTTTGTTCTGTACAGCATGATTACCACTGGCAGACGCAGCTGGCTCGTTTCCTGCTGAGTGAGGAGCTGAATGATTCGGGCAAATAATGGAAGATTTAATTACACATTTTTAAAACATCTAAACATTTTAGTTCAAGTTTGGCCAAAATATTGTAATATCTAAACTAATCATGTAATCACTTAACATTGACCTACCAACTAATAAAGCTTTTGGGAAAATTAAGCTCAGGCCATTATACAAAAATAAGTACAAAGATTTTTGTATCATCTTTACAAGTCCATGGACGTATGATCTTATTTTGATTCTTAATATTACACACATAACCAAGCGTTTTATCTTGTAATAAGCCAAGCAGAGGGAGAGAAAATAACCCTGACAGACTACAGATCTGAAAATGATGACGTCATTACCTGGTCGAGCTGAACTGATAATGGCTGGCAGTCCAGGATCTAGTCCAGGTCCTGCAAAAGGAGCCAGACAACCCAAATCTGAATCACGCCGCTCTCTTTAGGTAAAGAACAACAGCTTAAGTGCAAGTTTATTTCGTTGTGCACATACGGACACTAACCTGTTGTCTCTACCTGAAAGGCAAGTCCCATGTGATCTGCTGAGATAGCATCATTGATCAGACATGTGGGCAATACATCTGAGAGAGCTTCAGTAAGATCTGAAGGCATACCTATAGTGTCGGTGTAGGCGTCTGGAGCAAAGCCGTTCCCTATGCCACCTGCGCAGAGACACCATGAGTGGGTTTCAGGAAGGGGAAGGTCATTACAAGGGTCATTACATGCAGCTCTCAGTGGGAGCAAAAGGCAAGGCTCACCCATTAAACCAATGAGGAAGTCATGGCTGGAATGGTCTATAATACCTGGACAGGTAATAAACACAAAGAGCACAGTCAGCATCTGAAAGACACTGTTGTTGGTGAACTGCATGCTGTTACACATGATGAGAAATCCAGGGTCTCTAGGTCAATCGAGTTACTGTGAGAATTTGAGAGGACAACAATAATGTTTGTAACAACAATACCCGAGCTATGTAAAGTCCTCAATCATTTACATACCTGTAATTTCCAGATTAGAACCAAATGAGTCAAACCCGCCTGGGAAATAAAACCCATTACTGGGAGTTTGTCTAAAATTTTTCTTCAATATTAACTGTTCCGATCCGAAAGTATATTTGAACATGCATACCTGTGGAGTCTATCTGTGTCGTGCCTTCCATGAAATTATTCATGCCTGTGTAAGAACCAGACAATGATGAAGTCACTCCACTATTTAACAAGTGTCACAAAAGTTAATTCAGAATCACAAAAAAATTACGTTGTAAGAATGTAAGAAAATCATTAGACAATTAATTTATTAATATGTTCTTAACCTGGAAAACCCAATGTATAAATAAAATGAAAACAGATTTTGATTTATACATATTTCCTCACATATTTCAAACTTATTTCTCAAATTTTATTTTGATTCTGTAAAGCTACTTTGTGCCCTTGAGACATTGTTATATTCGATATACAAATAAAAATGAATTGAATTGAATAAAGTGTTTGATGTTCCCACCTGGGTGTCCTGTCTCCTGTCCATTAATGAGTTGTTTGTGTCCATTACCTGTAGATGAAAACCTCAATCACAACTTGTGCTTCAGCTTAATAGCCAGTGTAATGATATATAGGATATATGATAATATTTGATATATTAGATATATAATGCAAAGTTTTGCTAACTTATTCTACATAAAACCTACAGTATATTAAACCAAAGTTCATACTCACCATTGGTCTCAGTCTCTGTATTCTCTAATACTGACTCTGGGCCTAAGTTTACATAAATAACATTTTAATTGCAATATTAAATGTCAGTGTAAATTAGAGAAGAACCGCTGAGATTCTCTGCAGTCGTCCCCCCGTGGCCTTACCTGGCGCTTCAATCTGAGATCCAATATGAACAGTTTGAATTTCACCTAAAGCAAGAAAACTCATTTATAGGATTGTTCTCAGTGCCAGTGATGTAGCAGAAAAAAAACTGATTCAGTTGAATGTTAGCTTCTATAGTTTTATCCTACATACCATTGTCATGAGTAGATCCATCTGTAGTTGTTGCTTCTACACACACACACACACACACACACACACACACACACACACACACACACACACACACACACACACACACACACACATATTCAGAAAGAAATCTTAATGGATGCTCTAGGCCTCCTAGGCCAGGAAGATAATAATGTCAGTGTGGTTCATCATACCTTCTGTTTGTGACTGGACTTCAGAAGAAACAAAAGCTGAACCGCTCATCTGTTCTGATGTCATTAAACCTGACATATGGATTGAAGACACTTGGCCTGATGACATGTGACTCAGTGAGGCTTGGCCTGGTGACCCTATAAAAAAAAGAAAGAGTTGCTCTACTATCTCACATTGAATTACAAAATAAAAAACATGAACAAATCCATTTACTATATTATCATATATGTCGGGTAAAAGACACAATTAGATAAATACCATGAGAAACAATGTCTGAGAAAGCACTATCAGCTGCAGCTGCAAAAAAAAAAAAAAAAAAAAAAAAATCACTTATAGAAATTGCAATATTAATCATTGAGCATTAATAAACAGAATAATATAAATTCATTACCAGGTACTTTTGACCCTGAACTCCCATGACCAGCCACACTTAAAACGGCACCTAACAACATCATAACATCCTTACTCAGTGTCACATGATCAAATTCATCTACTGTGCCTTTTCAGTTTCGCCTCCAAAAAGTCATAAGGACAGATCACTGTTCCCAGGGTGCATGTATAGTACTGGTTTCACTTGCAGTGGCCCAAACAGAAAATGACAAAAACTAATAAGCATGTATCTGTGTCTCTAATGTGTTCTCAAGAAAAGGTAACTAATTCCCATCAATGTCCATTCCTTACCAAGCCAGACATGGAAAATAAATCTCCAGCTTGTTAATATCCTCCTCCTCAAAACACAAAACTTTAATGAACTTTAAAAAAAAAAAAAAAACTTTTTTCTCATGTGGTCACATCACATTAGTCATTAAGGAGGCAAAACTAACCTCTGTGACTTCATACCCGGCTTGATATGACATTTGTGAAGGCCATTGGATATAAACTCCAGCATACAGTTACACCTATTTTCATTTTAATCACGTGCAATAAATGTGTAATAAATCAACTACCAGCAGAAAATATTTCTGATATTTTTTGGTGGAACGTCAAATATGTTTACATGAAGCCTAAAAAATGAACATCAGCAAGTTACCGTGAGAACTTGAGGGCAAGGCTTGGGAGTCTCTTCCATTACTTCCTGTAACCACATGTAGACATGGTAAGTGAAAATGTATGAAAGATTCCTTTGATCGGATTGATTGCTGACATAAGATGACTTCCCTTACCATCTACAGTTCCTGTTGATGAGGAGCCACTTGATGCTGTAATACAAGAAGACTTGAACTATTGTTTGAATAAACAATGTGTAATTTCAATTAAAATGTAAAGATGATTAATTAATATGATTCATTAATAGATTTCAGGTCTTTTAACCCTAAATGATGCAGTGATTTCTTTAAAAAACATGTCTCATTTCCCGTGATTGTAGAGATGTTATTTTGTTTCAGAAGGGTCAAACTATTGTCCTACATCTTAGCAAAGGAAACAACTGAAATGGCTGGAATTGGGTTAAGAACTGTCCATCATGTTGTTAAAACATGTTATTAAAAACTTTATTACTGTCCAACATGTTGTTAAAACCTGTTTTTAGAGCGATGGAAAAAGGTCATGTGACCTGATGAGTCCAGATTGAGACTATTCCAGAATGATGGGCGTGTCAGGGTAAGAAGGGAAGCGCATGAAGCGATGCTCCCATCATGCATAGTGTCCACTGTACAAGCCTCTGGAGACAGTGTTATGATCTGGGGTTGCTCCAGTTGCTCAGGTCGAGACGTGATGGGGCAATAAAATGAAGTCAGCTGACCACCTGAATGTACTGAATCACCAGTACATCACATTTATGCCATTTTTCTTCTTTCCTGATGGCATGCGCCATATTCCAGGCCTCAGAGTGTGAAAGAGTGGCTCTGGGAGCACGAGGAATCATTTTATGCACAAACTGGACACCAGTTTAACCCCAGTGAAAGTCTTCGAGATGTGCTGGAGAAGATGTTTTGAATCCCTGTCATCAATAAAAGATCTCTATGCAATCATAAAAGATTTATGCAACAGCATAGCATTTATGTCTGCTTCATACAGGACTGGTTACCATAAATTCTCTTTTCGTTAATTTGAATAAACGGAATCTGAATTAGCCTTCGACTGGTTGGAGTATGACTTACAGCCCAGACTTGTCTGTGCCACACCAGCTCCATTCACTTTGGGACCTACAAAATAACGAGATGTAGTCTCTTACACTCCATTTCCCCAAAAGCTAAAAGTAAAAAAGCTTAAAAGAAATGAGGTCATTGAGTTTCTATCTGACTCACTCAGGACATTTTGTCACTGAATACATGAGAAAATTGGGCTAATGGACCTGTTTCTTAGTGTAATGAAAAGTATTTACTCTCCTTACCGTTTGGAGGTTCGCCCACCAGAGAAGTGCCAGGGAGAACAGTCACACCTTGAAGAGAATGAGCCCTTCATTGCAAGCAAGCTTACAGGCCACTGAAATAGCTCTCAGCACATTATTAACTGTATGCAAATCATAGTGTTCTTATAGGACAGATCTATAAACCTCAACTGTTTTAATTTCAGTATATGCGGAATATGCAGGTGTTCCTTTAGCTTTTGGCAGGATTGACCATATACCTGAGCCCTAACCAGATTAAAGAATGATTGACTTTGTCCACTTGGCAGTAAAGGGAGCTTAAGCTGTGCCCACTGAGCTGCTTTTCACAGGTGAGGGGGTTTAGTGTTCTCCCGAATCCCAAAGAGATCTGTCCCCAAAGCTAAAAAGAGGATTAGCATCATCTTACCAGGGCCCTTGGGCACCATTGTGGCTTGTTGGGCTCCCGCTCCTGTTGAGAAAAAATCCAGAAACAAGAAACATATCCTTGAGGTTCCGCAAGATCAAATCTTGTTCAAGCTGTTGGTTTGGTTCTGGTTGGGTCAGTAAGCGCAGAACAATGCCACTCTGTCTGACTTACAAGACCTTGTTCATTTTACATAAGGGCAACAAAGACAAACCTCTGCAATCATATATTTTGCTGAGTTTATATGTTTATATGGTGTTAATAAATGGGTTTATGCTTATTATACGCATTTTGGATGCAAAAACATTACACACAAAATCATTTCAAAATAGGTTTATGTGTGAAATATCAATCCCTACCTTAAGTGTTCTGAGATTATCATGGTAACTCTTTACTATAAGGTCCACAAATATAAATATTGCACATTGAAGTGAATACATTAATGGCCTCTGAGTACTAACACTGGCTATTATTAATGGTAATAGTAATTAATAATTGATAATAACCATTAACATTGTTACCCTGTTCTACTCATCACTACAGTAGTGTGCAGTATTAACTACATACCTTATATTTATTAATATTAATAATTATCTTTATCTAGACTTTTAAGGAACTTGAGACAATTCAGAATTTGAAACCAGGAACAGTTTGCTGATCCAAATCAACCCATTTGATTGGAGCAATGTTATATGAGGTGGGGTTTAGTTTATAATGAATGCAGAAATATACGATTATGAAAGAGTCTTTAATTGCAAAAATGTATATCATAGCATATAACGTAATTTTTATGTTTTATAAATAATATACATGCTGTATATATTATTTATTAAAATAATTAAGAAAATGTGGTGTTAATATCCAACTATTACCATTACTAGTCATGTGACTCAGAGATCATAATGTACAGTATAGGCTTAATTATCTCCTGCGTTCATGCATTAATTAATCACTGAGTAAGCATTAGTTACGTATTAATATATATATACCACTTATTTGTGGGCTTCATAGAAAAGTGGTGCCATTAATTATTATCATATTTTAAAATCTATTAATTACTATATTTCAAAAGATAGCATGGATACAAAGATAAGGTGTAAAGTTGGATTATTAAACCATGGCTGAAGTTTTTAATTTTGGTGGTAAGTTGCTAACTTGTCACCCACCCTTCATATGTTGACCTTTGGAGTCATCATCATCTGAAAAGAAAAGGGAGATGGATACAGTTTATAACAACTGTTCACGAGTCTTTCACTTTGCCGATGATTTTTTCTACTGTTTACGCATTCCTCTTGATAAACTTGATTTACCACATAACTTGTCTATTTAAAGTTGTTAAAAAACTGTCCTCAATGGTGCGCCTTTCTCATTTCATTATAGAATTACAGATTTTATATGAAGTCACTGTAAATCTTGTAACTGTTTTTAGCACCTTTTTATTTTTTAGAGATTAGAGTCAACTTTATTGTCATTGTGCGAAATACATGTACAGAGCCACTGGAATGCTGTTGAACTTTGTAAGTTAAAGTGGATTAAAAACACATTTTTGATATGCATTGAGTTTCGTACCTGAGAGATGACGGTGCAGATGCCAGTCAGAGTTTTGTTCATAATATTATTTTTTTGTTTATTGTTGTATTTACATCTGCACTAATTATTTTCGCTTTATATTAACATTTATGTGTGAGTACAGGATTGTTTGTATCTTTATGTATTTTATAATTTTTTTTTTTTTTAGCATAAACCAGTTTTCAAAAATCCTCGACTGAGTGTGTGGACTGAAAGTGGATCTTCATTTCCTACCCTCTTCTTCCTCCGAGAGCTCTTCCTCACCCTCCTCTGCTTCAAAATCATTTTCCTCTGGTTCTTTGTCTGGAAAGAGATTCATGGAGAACAGTTTCAGTACATTAATGTTCATGCATAGAATCTTGAGGTTGGATATAGAATTATGGGATGGGACATCATACCTTCAACAGGAGCAGCTGCAACTGCTGTGGCCAGAAAGACAAATGCTACTGAGGCAA
Source organism: Clarias magur (assembly GCA_013621035.1). Classification (NCBI taxonomy): domain Eukaryota; kingdom Metazoa; phylum Chordata; class Actinopteri; order Siluriformes; family Clariidae; genus Clarias; species Clarias magur. The sequence goes on along the minus strand of QNUK01000016.1, from coordinate 3,306,903 downwards.
TTAAAATATTTCTGTAAAGGTAAAACACTTTATATAGGATAGTATGCAAAACCTAACACAACATACAGAACATTCAAAGCATTCCCAATACCCATAAGGCATCTCTGCTGAGTTATGGATTAGTTTTAATTGACATAACAAATTCTCATCTATCTCATGTCAGATATACCATAGCAATAGCTTGCATGCAATTTTAATGCTCACAGAATTACAGTAAATGTGTGACATTATTAACCTCAAGTCAGACTTCATTACGACGCATGTCATCATTTTGGAAATGAAAAAAAAAAAAAATTGCTTTAAACACACCCCCTCATCACAACAGAGCAGATTCTGAGTTTCTGAAAACTGTATGTTATACATAACCAATAAGCTTGCTAAACACTGTGTTTAAAGCATCATTCATCATTAGCACTTGCTTACCTATTCTTTATTGATTTAGTGCTATTTAGAGAAATATTTATCAATGTATTTTTCATGGACTTACCGTGACAACATCTTTAGTACAGGTCTAAGTGGGAAATTCAAGAACAGACATAGAGCAAGAAGCACACAGGTTTTTTGACTTCCCTATGCTTCAGTGGTCACAAATATTTGTTTTATACCCTCCCATCCCCCATCTTGGTAAGGGGCAGGACTTCACTTCTAACCCCATCCTTTATCATTCAAGCTACTCCCACTCGATCATGAATAATCTAATATTAAAGATAATTAATAAAATTTGGGACAAAAAAAAAGTATTTTCCCCACAAAGGCCTATACGCAAAAATGGAAGTTTCTCCACAATGGCATTAACTTTAGTGAAACGCAAGGTATAGCAAATCGAATCTGAATAAGATCAGATGGTGAGCTTTATCAGTCAATGGAGAGCACAACCCTTCATCAGATAAAACATCACATCTCTCTCTCTCTCTCTCTCTCTCTCTCTCGCTCTCTCTCTCTCTCTCTCTCTCTCTATCTATCTATCTCTGTGAGATCCCACTGATATATTCTCACCCACTCTATAATCGGAAGAAAGTGGAACAGTGAACAGTGAATTGATGACAGTTTGCCTGTCCCAGTTACATTAAACCTTGTTAATGCTGATAATCCACTTTCGTTCTTTTGTTGTGTTTTTTTTTTTTCGACTTTGCATGGATCCACTCTCTTTTTCATCATTACTGCTCATACTGGTCGGCTCAAGATTCTTATAGAACTATCTTATTCTCAGTGTAATTCTAATGGCTGAATAAGTCCAGTGTAGCATTATTACAAGAGCCGTAAAGTTGTTTTTATACAAGAAAGATGTAGTATCTATCCATATGCATTAACAGTATCAGTGTATGTGTAAGTTTAAGAGGCTTAATGCATTAATGCTGCTTTTCTGTTACTGAATCCTTGTTGCCTTGGAGGGAGATTGTATTTCTGTTCCGCTTGCCAGTTATCATCAGAAACAGACAAGCCTTCTGCTTTAGAATGTAATTAATGAGAGCAGGCACCCATATTTGTTTAATAAACTCTGAGTGATGAGTCACATTTCTTTCAACAGGCTCTCATTGTTTCTTTCTGAAACTCAATACTCAATATCCTTTTACATGTTTGCGTTATGTGTAGAATATTGCACCTGTTCTTGTACTCAACCTTCACCTATTGATTCTTTATCAGTTTGCTGTCACCACGGTTGTTTGAAGCTCTATGCACAAGCTGCCTTTAGACTAAACTGTTCCTTTGGAAATGCGAGCTCATATCTGCCCTGCAAGATTAAATGTCCAGGTTCAGAGGTAAGGATGTATAGAAAGGCTACATTATTACAAGCAAGAGGGGTCCGCCGGTCATATTGCCAAGATTTCTCTTAGCCAGATTTGTGTCCTATGCCTCTCCGGATTGCTGCAGGCCTGCCTGCTCCGGGACAATAGCCCTCTGTAATGTGATGAAACCATAGCAGCTTTGCAGCCTATCTTGGGTGATGAGAATCCTTGGTGCTGGTTCCATCCAGTTTGGCTGAGGTTAGGGGTCAGCCACTGAGGGTATGTCTTTGCTGTTCACTAAGAGTTTGATGTTCCAAGTTAACAGAAACAGGGGGACACGAGAGAGTGTCTTACTGGGTATTCACAGGCGAATACGTAAATCATGCAACAAAGCTTTGTTAGGTTTGCACACTGCACAACATGCCATTAGTATGAAACACTGTTTGAAGGAAATCTACATAAACACACGTCTTTTTCTCCTGCATGCCGACTCTGTTCTTGTGTTTCAACACCATCTCAAGCTCTGTTATAAACATTCTTATATCTCGGTTATCAGGAGACAGTTGTGCTCCTCCTGAAGGAACTGTGTTGTTAAAAACAAGATCTTCCTGAAATTATGGGACGAGTGGTGTTGGAGACCATAATTAACTGGGAGGAATCCAGTAAGCTAGACTGAGGGATAAGTGAAGGCCGACTAACAGGTGGATACTACGATTAATCAGAGCATCAGCTTGGTTTCCTGCTTCCTCCTTCACATCTCACATGAACTCTCAATGCTATTATTAAAGTGTCAAAGCTTTTCTCATGACAGTGGAGCCTCTCTGTAAAGAAAACCGCTCTGCATATTTCATATAAAAACTGAGAAAAAATTATTCATTATATAAACTCAATATCATAAAAATATCATGTAAACAAATATATCAAACCACTGAAGTTCAAAAGTATTAGCCACCCTGTTTTTTTAATCACTTTTTATGACTTATTATTGAGTCAGTACAAAAACATTTCTGATTTTCAAACATCAGTATTTCACCACAAAATTTTTCAAAAAAAAAAGACGTTATAGAACTATTTTACACCAGAAAAGGAAGCAGCATATTATAAGAGACCACTCACTTTTTAAACCAAAAAAAAAAATAAATAAAATAAAATAAAATAAATTAATGGAAGCTGCTGGTTTTGCATGTGAAAAAGAAGCAGGTGCGACAGTCAAAGTCCTCAGTACAGACAAAGTACTGTACATTTGATTGTTTAAAAAAAAAGATAATTTCTGTAATTAAACTGTCAGCAGTTCTAGATTTAATTTAATTCATATACTTTGTATTTTACTTTTAACAATAAACTCTGCCAAAGAGCATTTTGTCAGAAACCTGAAAGTAATTGGCCTGATATAAACACTGCTTGGGCTATACATTCAGGAAAACACATGACACATTCTAAACATGACACAATTTATGACCTAAAAACCAAAACATTTAAGTTGTATGTATAGCGTCTACTAAAAGCCACTAAACGACATGTGTAGTTTGCGCTGTGATGTCATTTTGCTGATGCTGAAACGTGCAGTGGTGACAATAAGCTTGTCTTTATATGAAACTTTTAAGAGCACTGTTACCTCATAAACCCCATATTTAAATCCTAAGATTTAGTTATAAAACAAATGTCCTGTCCTGGAAGGCTAAAACACATGCAAAAAACCCTGTGAAATCAGTGTCTCTGTGTGACTGAGAACTTGTATGTAAGGTAAAGGTAAACCTTTTCTCACAGATATCAGTCCCCTGACCAGAGCAGACACTGAAAACCTCTTACACCCTAAATTACAGTGTAAAATTTCAGAAAAGTTTCTCGTGGCCTTCCTTGCCTTTTTGACTCTTTGGGAAAGTGGGTCGCAGTAGGCTGGGGCAGGTAGTACTTTTCCAGGGAGTCAGGCTTCACTGGCTGTCTACATTTGGAAATGTACTCTGGTTCTTCACTGAGCTCTCTGTACCGCTCTGGTTGTCGGGAGCTGGCTGGCCACCTGTACTGACTGGGAAATGCATCTTGCTCAGGCTGGCAGGGCACAGGCTCTTTGTTTCTGAGCTGTTTAGTGACTTTTGTTTGCGCTACTTCTCCTTCCTCCTTCTCTCCTTCCTGCCTTACTGAGCACCAAGCTTGGACCACCATGTTTAGTTTATGTGTAACATGAGTCTGAGGCCTCGGCTCTGATGACAATTTAGAGCCACATATGGAAACGTATTTCACATAGAAGGGGTCAAATGATCTCGCCCGCTGGGTGAATTCAAGATCTGAAAAAAAAAAAAAAAAAACTTGGATAATGCTCTTCTTGGTGATGCTGAAACATGATCTGACTTCACATTCACTTTCCAGGTGGACCCCTCTTAAACAAGTGGTTATTAAATATACACACTCACGTCTGACCAGTTACAAGTTAACACTTGCAGATCGCACTTGTAGAATGTCAAATATATATTCTCTAAAGGAGATGTATAATACAAAACATCACAGTAATTATTTCACTTAGATTCAATAGCAATAATTCAGTGATTAATTTTCTGCATGTCAAGTGTATATAAATACCTTTTTTCCTTTTTCTCTAATTAATTAACAATTCATTACATTCATATTACAAATATTTCCAACCAGTGGGTGCTTGTTAAAGCTATCTTTTTAAACAACAACAAAAAAGAGACAGCTCCTGCAATCATGTTACCCAAAATAAGCTCAGGTTTATTAGTTGATGTTGTTCACAACTAACCAGTTAACAAGGCCGTGGATGTTGTATTGGCTACTAAAGAAAAAGATGATTATGAATTTCCATCACTAGTAACAGTCAGTAACCTGTTAGAACATTGCAGTGGCCCCAAGGTTACATGTATTGTCATCGCCATTTCTTAATCCTGTGTGATAGTTGTGCATTATAGACATATAAATATAGTTCTATAAAATTTGCTGTGTAAAAATAGGATATTACAGTATGTTACAAAAGTGAGTACACCCCTCACATCTCTGCAAATATTTAGTTATATCTTTTCATAGGACAACACTGCATAAATGCCTCTTTGACACAATGAAAAGTAGTCAGTGTAAAGTTTGTATAGCAGTGTAAATTTATTGTCCCCTCAAAATAACTAAAAATACAGCCAATAATAGCTGAAGTGAGTACACCCCTAAGTGAAAATGTAAAATGTCAATATTTTGGGTGGCCACCATCATTTTCCAGCACGGCTTGAATTCTCTTGGCCATGGAGTTCACCAAAGCTTCACAGGTTGCCACTGGAATCCTCTTCCACTCCTCCATCACAACATCACGGAGGTGGTGGACATTTGACACTTTGTGCTCCTCCACCTTCCTTTTCAGGATGCCCCAGAGGTGTTCTATGGGGTTTAGGTCTGGAGACATGCTTGGCCAGTCCATCACCTTTACCCTCAGCCTCTTTAGCAAGCCAGTGGTCATCTTGGAGGTGTGTTTGGGGTCATGCTGGAACACTGCTCTGCGGCCCAGTTTCCGAAGGGAGGGGATCATGCTCTGCTTCAGTATGTCACAGAACATGTTAGAATTCAGAACATGCTTCCCTCAATGAACTGTAGCTCCCCAATGCCAGCAGCACTCATGCAGCCCCAGATCATGACACTCCCACACTTGTCTTTGTACTCCTCACCTGGTTGCTGCCACACACGCTTGCCACAGGACATGGTTCCAGTAATCCTGGTCCTTAGTTTGCATGTCTGCAGCAAACTGTTTGCGAGCTTTCCTTCTAGGACGACAACCATGCAGAGCAATCTGATGCAGTGTGCGGCGTACGGTCTGAGCACTGACAGGCTGACCTCCCATCCCGGCAATCTCTGCAGCGATGCTGGACGCACTCATCTGTCAGCCAATCTTTGGATCTGACGCTGAGAACATGCACTCAGCTTCTTTGGCCGACCATGGAGAGGCCTGTTCTGAGAAAAACCTGTCAAGTTGCTGTCAAGTGCTGGATGGCTATATTTTTAGTTATTTTGCGGGGACAATAAATTTACACTTCTATACAAACTTTACACTGACTACTTGTGTCAAAGAGCCATTTATGCAGTGTTGTCCTATGAAAAGATAGAACTAAATATTTGCAGAGATGTGAGGGGTGTACTCACTTTTGTGACATACTGTATATTTCCTGGACAATACAATCTATTTTATGGTGCATAATTAAGTAAGAAGGGGCAATTCTAGAAAACTGGAGCATTCGACAAACCTCTTGAAGACACATGAGACAGAAAAACTACTTTTGGGCTTTTGGCAGCAATGACAGGTTGGAAACAGGCATTCTCAAAACTAGTTAGTCGAGGTAGTAGAGTGTGTTTGTTGCAAATGGTGCAGCTGGGCTTGGCTGGCTTAGTGCAGGGCCTGACTGGGACAGGTGGCATTGCTGGGTCAGAACAGGGCATGATTCAGGAACAGCAGTCATCAAGCAAGGCATCATTCGGGCGAAGTTATTTTCTGTGCACATTGTGTCTGTGCATAAATCCCTCTGCATATGTTTGTATGCATGTCTGTGTGCATATTTCGCTGTGGGGAGCTGTCTGTGGGGAGCTGTCTCTGTGTACATGTGTCTTCAGATGTGTCTTCATGTGCCTGTATGTACAGTATACAGTTTTTCTTGGTGCATGTGCCTCTGTCTGTCTGTGTGCCTGTCCCAGAGCATGTGTCTCTGTGTGCAGGTTTCTCTATGTGCAAATGTGTCTCTGACTCTGTTAGTGTGACTTTGTACATTTCTGCGCATGAGTTTCTCCACTCAATTGTGCGTGCATGTGTCTCTGTTGTTGCATCTGTGTGCATGCCTCCATGTGCATTTGTCTCTGTGCATATGTTTGCTGCATGTGTCTCTTTGTATGTGTCTTGAGCATGCATCAGTATGTATCAGTAGATGTGCCTATACATGCAGGTTTTTGTGTAGGTATTTCCATAGAAAATACATGATCTCAGCTTTGTGTGACAATTGAGTCTTTATTAGAATTGGTCCCTGTGTGCACATTTAAGTGACATGAATTAACCTATACAACTCTCATTAATTATCAAACATATCATCTTTTTTGTTATATCACTACACCATTACTCAATATATTTCCAGAGATGTGGACTTAATGTACAGTTAAGCAGAATGTTCTGTACATGTTTTTTTTTTTTTTTTTTTTTTTTGTGAAATGGTTTAATATTTTAATAGGAAATTGCATTGAATATTTCAGCTGGACAATGTTTGGCTGAGGTTAAGGAAAACAGTGTCAGTCTCGAAGCTCGAGCAGTCAAGTGGATAAAAAGGTATTTTAAATCCAGGTTCCCAGACCTCATTGTGGGAAAAGTCATTGATCATTGATTTTGTTTTTTTTAACAGTAAATAACAAAAATACAAAAACATTTTTGACTAATTACTCAGATTTAAACATTCTATGTTTGAAAAAAACAACAACTAATCTCTAAGTTTCTTCAAAAATTAAACAAAAATGGCAAATTATTGTTATTATTATAATTTTTTTTGTTAAAAAATGAAGACTGTCAGAATTATAAGGAACAGACCATACACAGAATAATTTATTTTCCATCCAAGGACACTTCATCAGTAGGGACAGAATGTTGTAAAATATCATGTTAATAGGGAATCAAAATGAATGATTAGCACAATGACTTTAGTTAATTTTCTTTTTTAGCACTTCACCATTCTGACCCTGTATAGAAAATTGAAAAACACACAATAATTATCCTGGTCAGTGATCGATGTTCCATAATAGTAAAAATACTTCAAATGTTGCAATCTGTTACCTGTGGAACTGATTGATTCAGTGATATTCTGGGCGCTAGGAGCTTAGAGAAGCATTATTGATAGCAACAACAAAACCTAAAAATGGAAAACAAACAGAATAGAATAGAATAAAAAACATATGCTGTACATTTCAGGTTTTTGTTCAATTGGCCAACATTCTTTTGTCCCCTCATACAACAGCCAACTATGAATGCGAGACAGAGCAAAAATAATTCTTTGCTATTTTTCTCAGTTTTAGAAGCTGTGTCCCGATTGGAACATTCTGTCATTTCTGTTATTGCTTCACATCACAACACTACACTTGTCTGATGATACCTGGTGGTGTGTCATCTAGATGATCTGGCTGGTCGGGTACGTCGGATGGGTTTGCTGAGAAGAAACAAGTGTTAGTTCTGTTTAACCCAACAGGTTTTAGTTCATTCACACTTATTTTAAACCTCCTCTCTACAAGATATAGAAACAAGTATGTATGTATGTATGTATGTATGTATGTATGTATGTCTTTCTATTTGATACATTTGTAACACTTTCTAATTGAGATCTTATGGCTTACCCTCAGCATCAGTCTGGACTGTGTCATCTTCATCCATACCTGTATCAATATCTTCATCTAAAAATAATTTGTCAGATAATATCATGAAACTGATCAACTGCTGAAAGCTTTCATAAACCACAACTTCCCAATCGTTAAGAATATGTTGTCCCTCCAACAGTAAAGACAAATTTACATTTTGATATATAGGACGTGTCTGCTAATATGTTTTGCTAAGATTCCTCTAATCTGTAATATCAATCGGAGAGTTTATTATAAATTCCCATAAATAGCATTTTTACATACCAGTTGTGTCTACATCATCAGTGTTGTCCTCTGTAATGCCAAAAAGAGTAACGTTTTAACATCTAAACTATACAAAGAGATGGAAAGCCTCCAGAATGGTGAAGAGTTTAAATGTAATGTAATTACCTTGTGATTTTGACTCTGTTGCATCCCTTGAGTCATCTAGAAATTTGTAAGTAGTCATTTTAAAATCAACATATTCAGCCCTAGTGAAAAATGCTTTGCTGTTCTGTTCATGTGCATGTCTCTTACCACTGGAGTCCCACTGAGAGTCTTCGGCGGTTTCAATTGATGTTGCATCTAGACCATGTGATATGAATACAGAACACCAGTCATTAAAAGTTCAAATCCACAGTAGAAACACTGAACTTGAATATGTAACTTACCAGCAGTCTCTATTTCTGAACTATTAGCACTGACATCTGAAACTGTAGAGAAAAATATTACTGCAAATTTTCTGTGTATTTATGTATAAATGAATAGCGTCAGTGTGCAAAGTAGTGTCAGTAAGATTTGAAAATGCACCTCCTCCATCTGTCTCTGCGCTGTCCTTGTCAGCAAGGTCCATGCTGTCAGAGCTGTCTTTATCAGTGGACTCAGTGCTGCTTGGCTCTCTGGCTTGACTGTCCTCTTTACTTGAGGAGTCCATGATGAAAGAGCCTGGCAGAGATTCTTCAGATCTGTCTTTTGACTCTTGGTCAATGTTCCTTTCCCCATCAACATTCATTTCCTTCTCACTGCTTCTGTCATTTGTGGTGTCCTTGTCACTGTCTGCACTATCGTCCTCATCTTTTATGTCTTTGCTATCAACATCATTGTGTGCATCACTGTCTCCATTGTTGTCTCCATCACTATCCCTTTCATTTTTCTTACTGTCTCTATCACTGTATTTATCCTCATCTTTATCACTATCCCTATCACTGTCTTTGTCCTCATCTTTGTCACTCTCCCTATCACTGTCTTTGTCTTCACCTTTATCACTCTCCCTATCACTGTCTTTGTCCTCAGCTCTATCACTCTCCCTATCACTGTCTTTGTCCTCATCTTTATCACTCTCCCTATCACTGTCTTTGTCCTCAGCTATATCACTCTCCCTATCACTGTCTTTGTCCTCATCTTTATCATTATCCCTATCATTGTCTTTGTCCTCATCCTTATCTCTGTCCTCCCCATCACTGTCTTTGTCTGCATCTTTATCTTTATCTCCATCACTGTCTCTATTTTCATCATTCTCATTGTCAGTCTTCTCAGTGCTGTCACTGTTCTCTGTCAGGTCTGAAGAACTTGTTTTGTCATGGTCAGGATCTTTGTCTGTATCATCATGCTTGCTGGTCTTGTCGCTTCTTTCTGCTGAGTCTTTTTCATCAGTGTCTTCTGTGTCTCTAGGGTTATCAACATCTTCATCCGTGTCTACGGCTTTGTTGGAAGTGTTGTCCTTGTCCTCCATCTCGGAGGTTTTCTCAGCATCTTGTTCTTTACTGTCCTTGTTGGTATCAGTGCTGGCAGCTGTCTGTTTTTCAGATTCTGGAAATGTAGAAATACAAACATGGTGTAAAAATTGAGTTAACACAGTTTCATATTTCAGACTGTTAATAATCACTTAATGTTTTGACAGTAGTTTAAAATTTAAGTAATAATCATGTTTTTTTGTTAACATGAGATATATTTACTGGTCATTTTGTTTATATTGCATTATGTATTATATTATATATTATATTATATTTGATCATTTTTAACGTTTAACATGCCAAATTTACATTTATTTAAGAATGAGAAAACATAAGCAAGAAGTTAGTATAAGTTTTATAGTATAGTATAAATCTCTTTTTTTAATCAGATTTTTACACTTTATCACTGAGCACTTTTTTTTTTAGCACGTGTAGCACATTCCATGTTTATGCTTTACAGTTAATCCTACCTTTGAACCTTTTATCTATAGAGCTGATGAGTTTATCCTCATGGTATGATTGCATTTAATAGTGCATGCATTTATAGTTCCATTAGGAAACTAAGAGATAGACAAAGATTTAGCTTTATTTGTTTAAATGTTATTCCATGCCATGTTGTAGCAAAAATAGTGAAAAAAAAGTATTTTCTCTCAAAATTAAGAAAATGAATTTATTCTCCTTTAAACAAGTTTGCAGGAGCAATTTGTGTTATAAGAGATAAAATATAAAACCAAATAAACTTGCCATTTGCATTATTCATGAATGAGTCTTACATTGGGACTTTAACACCTATGATCACATGATCAAACAAATGATCAAACAACACAATATCCTGTTGAAAAGCAAAAACTAATCTCATTGTGATGGAAGTTTATGGCCGAATCAAAGATCAGTGATTTTAATTGAGACTTCAATACCCCCTTGTAGTGTCTTACTGCAAGGATACAACAGATACCTCAATAAACTACTCTTCTGCAAAATCTGAATGCATTGTTGTTGAGTTGAGTAACATAACCTCGAATCTGTTTCAGCCAGGTCACTTTAAAAGGTGAATGTATTATTGTTTCAGATTTACAGGCACATGTTGAAACATTCTTTTAGCATTTATTGCTCAAAGATTGCTTTTAGGGTCAGGTTAGTAAAGGTGTACCATGTGAGTGGATGGTTGCAATAATTATGCTTGTAAGAATTCATAGTGGTTAACATACCTATTGAAGAAAATAATAAAATATGGATTAAGATATAAATTGTTAAATTAAATTGATATAAATTAATATGATTAATCATGCCTTCATTAACTGTTACTTTGAAATGACATTATATGTATGAGAATACCTTTAGAGTCCTTGTCGGGCTCATCACGTGACTCCATTTCTTTGCTGGAAGAGGTCTTGTCTAAAATTGTACACAGCATTAGGGTGTGTCAAATCTGAATATTTAAACATTTAAATAGTGCATGTATGCTAATGCTCTCATAGTTATTATAATCATGATCTCCTTAAAATTATTAACAGGTATAATACTCTGTGTCAAAAAGGTGTTTAGAGAAAAGGGTACAAAATTATTATTCAGCATATTGATCCACAGTATAATACTAAAATTAAATGTTAAAAATAACAATTAAAGCTTCAAAGTAATCTCTGTTTCAATATATATATATTCGAAATCCTTATTTTCTTTTTAATATAAATAACCTGAATGCCCTGTGTAGTATGGCGTACTTTATTTAATTAAATTAAATGTTATTTTATTTTATGTTAGCCTTATGTAGACGCCCTAGATGCCTGTAGTTATTTGACTCCAAAGCTTTGGCTCTCTCCTGGTGTCTTACCTGAAGAATCCAATTCTTTTGATGATGTTAGTGTTGAGTCAGTATCTGGAACAGTAAAATCCATAAATGGGCCAATTTGTATTTATTTTATGATTTAATCCTTTTAATATTGAATGTTACTTGTTATGTATATTCTTACTCTCAGAATCTGTTTGCTTCTCCGTTACTTCCTCTGTTTCATCTGTAGAAATGATAAATAAATGAAAAATCAATAAAGGAATATAATCTCTCTCTCTCTCTCTCTCTCTCTCTCTCTCTCTCTCTCTCTCTCTCTCTCTCACCTAGTTTCTTTTCTGTTGATGCGCGTTCAGCCATGTCATCTGTGGATGAGGAAATTAAATGAATTCCCTGAAATCATTATTCTCTTTTCTTGGATATTTGCTGTGACACAGTTTTATCGCTTTAGACTAACCTGAAAGATCTTTATCACTCTTCTCAGATGGGTCTAACAATCATAGAAAACAAACAGATAAATAACAAATATTTCTGTTTTTAACTATACAAAAGTACAAAAATGTAATTTATAACTCCTATGAGTCCTAGGCTCACCTGGCATGTCCGAGTCCTTCTTCATTAATGCAGATTCAGAGGAGTCTAAAGGAAAACAAAAGGTCTTCATCAGTTTCACACACTATTTATTTTTTCATGTTCTTCATCATTTTATGATGGAATAAGTGCTAAATATCTACACATTTTAGAATATGACTAATTCTAAATTAATGGATGCTTTTCCAAATGCTGCTTTTTTAAAAACTCATTTGTGTAGCGTTGGCCATTTTTGCAAAGCAGCTTTACGCAGTCAAAAGAAAAATAGGAAAACCAGTATGAAATGTGTGAGAAAATATGTACGAATCAAAATGATCAATCAGATTGTCTATGTTCTTTTCGTTCTTACCTGTTGAATCTGGACCACTGGTGGTTTCATCTTGACTTGTGTCACCTGAAAACATGGACAACAGTACACCTTTTACTGAAATAATAGTTTGTGCTAACCAATTAATTTTAGTCAAAAAACTATTTAATGTCAATGAAACCCTATTGTTAGTATCTGATTAAATATTGTAGTTGTCTTTAAACTAAAAAAAAAAAAACAGTAATTAAAGTTTGTAATTAAAATAAATAAATAAATAAATAAATAAATAAATACAATTATATTTTCTCTGCAATGAGGAAGATTTATTAGGTCATGTATTTTTGAGAGTCCAGTGGTGGGTATAAAATTCTTCCTAATTATAAAATTAGGAAAGGTGCTAAAAGTACAGTGTGACACGTTTCATGATAGCTTGCTGAAGAGATGTATGTGCTTAAACGTACAAGTATGACAAGTATGCATGTAATACATGGAAAAACATGGGTAGTTTTGGCATGAAATAAATAATAAAACAAGTATTTGATTATGGGTCTTCATTCCCAAATCTTTTCAGATTATTTCTACACAGAATCAAAAGGTCAAACTAATTACACAACAATTATATTTGTGCTTACTTGTTTGTATATTATTGATTAGGGCTTTAATCATGTGATTTGCAATCATGATGAGATTACAATAATCCAGTCAACACTCCCAGTGACTCATTATACAGGATTGAGCAAGTTACACATCTTATTATCATGCAGCAGGAGTACTTTGAGTACTTTGAGCATGTTATAAAGTTTCCCAAAACTCTGCAGCATAAATATTATTGTTAAAAATGAAAGTGAATTGCATACAGAGCACTAGCAGCTACCTTTATTCTAATTTAAGCTGCTTTCTGTTGATTTGGTTGGTTGAGCATGCATTGTTTATTTGCTTTTCTCATCCCTCATCTCTCTGTTTGTTTGTGTCTCTCAGGTATCTCACCTGGCTTTTCTGTTGTATCTGCTGTTTCACTTGCTGCTCCTGAAAATGAAATAGTTACAGCCAATGTTTTTTTTTCTTCTTATTATTTAAAGAAGATAACCCTGTCTGTATCTGTTCCTCAAATTTCTTTAAACTTATATCTGATCAACCCTACCTTCTGCTTTTTCTGCAGAGTCCTTTCCATCTGTAGTTTCTGTTAAGAGAGGATATGCTGAATCAAAAATATCAGAATCAAATGTTCATAAATAGAACCAGCTCTATCCAATTAGAAATGTGAAACGTGAAATTGAATTGAGTCCAACATTGGAACAGTAAACAAGACCGTTTCAATATATTTCAAGAAACAGGACTAAAAATGTATGTGTAAATCGCAAGAGAATCGCCTCACTAACCAGATTCTACAATTACACTTCTGGGAGTCGGATGATATCCATTATCAAAACCTAAGAAAGAGAAAAAGAGGTATTATTGTTAGACGTTTAAGGTGCGGTAAGACTTTACTGGAAATTAAAGTCTCTTACGTTATGCTTATTAGATTGAGCACTTTTTGCATGCTTGTACATTGCCTTAGTACATCATTATGAAAAAGAAAATAGTACTCGTTATGGTAATAGTAATGGTTGTTAACTTGAGTCTAGCTTTGAGGATCAGTTACTTATTATTTTATGTGTTTTTTGTTTAAACGTTCATTAGCAACAGTTTCTTTATGCTACTATCATGTTTAACACTTACCAAATACTGAGCCTGACATAGGCAGGGCTTTTTCTAAAAACATAGAAATAATACAAATCTAAATTAATGAATGATTGCATTTTTCTAAATAAGAAGCTATAGAGTTAATTATATACACATAAAACCACAATTACACAATTTTATAAAGAGGTTTAAGAAGGAAATTGTCTTTACCACCATTGTCTGTGCCATCTAGGGGAAGAAACCCCAGGTAAGTTAATATAAGTGATATCGAGACATCTTAATTCCTTTATCTATAAGGAACAAACTCCTATAGACAGCTACTTAGTGCAACTAGCTCAGGTGAACAAAAAGTCTTTGTGTGCTCAAGAGGAGCATGGGCTCTGATTACATTCTCTTTGGGAGAAGCACGGAGTACCCCCTGAAAGAGCGGAATTGTTGCACATTTCAAATACTGCAGTGTTACATTGTTAGCCGATTCACCGAAACTATGGTCATGTAATAATGCATTGATGAAGGTTGATGTAGCATGAGTGATCAAAGCACTTTGTTAGTACTGAGGCAGAATAACTGTAGTCAGATGGGTAAATGTCTCTGTGCATATTTCCTTACCATTTATTGGAGCAGAACAAGTAACAGCCACAAAAACAATGATTAGGAAAAAAACCAGTGTCCTTAAAAAAAGAAGAAATATATAAAACAATTAAATTTTTATTAAATGAAATGAAAAATAGTGACTAATAAGCACAGAAGATGTGCATGAGTCCACTACACTACAATTTGTTGAGATCTTGCCCTCCCCTGTCTCAAACTTTACCTTATATTTATCACATACCTCATATCTTATTTTATACTGTGAATAAAAAATATGAGTCTTTACAAAATAGTCCCACATTCAATGAAATACTATTAATAATACAGTCACAGTTGTTTTATTGTTAGTAACAAATAATCAACATTAATACTTCAAAATGTAATCACACCTAATAGTTTATAGTAAAGTAATAATTGTAAATAATTATTTAATCTTCCTGCAGAGTTGACAGACAATTAATTACCAATAAGCTAAAAATAAATTCAACAATATTATTTGACATAAAATGCTTAACTACGTAATAATATTTGGGAAGATGACACAAAGAAGACATGATAGCTTGGCGTGCTGAATGTACTCGATTCCAAAGCAAAAATTGTTTACTTACCTTGTCTGCATCGTGCTAAAATAGTAGCGCAGTGTGCAAAAGAAGGACAGAAAGCTTTTTTGTGCGCTCCCGTAAATCTGAATCCTGGCTGGACAATGCCATGGAGCTTTTATACCCCTAACCCTCCCCGAGCTACAGGAGGCAGAGCCTGAAAGACAGAGGTGTTACATGGGAATGACTTGAGTTGCATTCATTAAAACAGGGTTAAGAGCCAGTGCTGTGCTACCATTGTTTGTGTTTCCAAACAGGTCTTGTAACTGGGCTAGCCTAGCTGTTCTGTGGTTGCCATACACCCAGTCCCAGTCTCTCAGTAGTTTTGCCAGTATATTTTTCCACTCCCCCTGCAAACACACTTGGGTCTTTGATACTGTTGATGATATCACATGTTGTTGTTTTTATTAGTTCTTGTTACCTTAGTGTTCTTCTAGGAAACTGCAAAAGACTGGGCAAAAAAGTGTTTCTGCTCTTTGGTGTGAGATTAAGTGCTTGCCTTTGTGGCAGGATTTCAGAATTGCCTGAGCTGTGCTGGGGTCCATGAAATATCTGGGAATGGGATAGCTGATCTGCTTTTGTGGCTTTTGTGGTTATCTAAAATGGGGGACAGGTCTAAAACTTGTTTCCTGTGAATTCAAGCCTTGGGTACACAGTCATGTATGAAAGTATTCCACTTTTAATTCTGTGTTTTTTGTGTAAAAAAAAATCTGATTGTAGCAGGTCTTAGTCTTAGGCAAATCTACTACAAACCTACTTGTGCTTTTCAACAATCTACTGTACACACCCGCTGATAAACAATTAATCAAGGGATGATTATTAGCAGCACCTGGATGAAACTTACCTTCCTATATCCTATAAGGAGGTACTTAGTATTGCCCAAATGTTTTTGTCACTTTTGTTACATAAATAATGGCACAGTGAAAAAAGGTATACTGTAGGTCGTTGTTTGTCAGAGGTTGTCTTTGCCTAATACTGAGACCGGCTACAGTCAGATGATTTTTATTATGATTATACACACAAAGACAGAATTAAAACAGGGGGTATTAACTTTTGAAATTGACTATAACTGGTCCCTAAAATGTAACACAAGACTAATTCTACAGTCAGAATCACTTCATCTTCTGTGTATTCTGTTTGATATTATTAATTTTCTGCATCACGGAAAGAAAACAACTCAGAAGATTTTGAAATTCAGTAATTTATTTAAGAACTGTGCAATATATTATTAATATGTGGGAGGATAGTGCTGAACTGTCACCCTCATTGAAGAAATGTGGTCAGAAAAAAATCATGAATGGAGATTCTTTTATCTCCTGATGAAGTTACATCATTAAAAACATGATCAGTAGATACCTGAACTATGTGTAATAGTGAAAGTAAGAACGTTTCCATAGATGCACAATGTGATGAGAACTCACAGGATTGAAACTAAACAGCTGTGTGTCCATAAGTAACCCACATGTTAGTGAGACTCATCAGAATAAAGGCTTTAGTTTGCTAGAGAGTATAAAGATTGGACTTTGAAGCAATGGATAAAGATCATGTGGTCTGATGAGTCCAGGAATGATAGATATTCCAGGACTCAGATTGTGAAACAGATAATTTCTGCTGTCCATGCATCTGTGCAAGACAATTACAGTGGAACCTTGGATTACGAGCATAATTTGTTCCGGAAGTGGGCTTGTGTTCCAAAACATTCGTAAACCAAATCATAATTTTTCCCATAAGAAATAATGAAAACTCAAATTATACAGACAAAAAAATAAATACATAAAAATAATTAATACAATCTATATAGTGAAAATAAAACAAATTAACCTGCACTTTGCCTTTAAAAAAACTACAAATAAATCCAGACAGATAAGTGTTTCCGTTGGTGCGCGCAGGCAAAAGTGTGTGTGTGTGGAATTAGTGCCTTCCCTCACTTTGTTTTACACAGTAACTCTCCTCCTCCCTCTCCCCACGTCGCGTTTTACGTTTCACAACAAACACACACACACACACACACACACACACACACACACACACACACACACACACACACACACAACGGAAACACCATTTTAACGGGAAAAAATGAAATCTCTGACACTGGCATGAGCGCATACTAATGGAATCACTGTTTAAGTTGCACAACAACTGGACACACACACAAAGGAAACACTGTTTTAATGGGAATAAAAGAAATCTCTCTGTCATTGGCATGAGACCATACTAACGGAATCACTTTTTAAGTTTCACAACAAACACACACACATAAACATAGCAGAAACACCATTTTAACAGGAAAAAAGAAATCTCTCTGACACTGGCACATACTAACGGAATCACTGCGGTAAAGTAAAAAAATAAATAAATAAAATAAAACAAATGAACCAGCACCTTACCTTTGAAAAAAATTGTGACAGAGCAGAGTTTCTGTGTGTTTGTGAAGCTGGGGAGAGGGTGAAAAGGCAAGAGAGTGTGTGTGCGTGTGTCAGTGTCAAATTACATGCGCACACACACATAAGAGACGCTGAAACTCTGAGGGAGATGTTGATTATACAAGTAAGAGACGAGCAGAGTTTTTGTGTGTTTGCCAAGATGGGGAGGGGGGGGGGTGAAAAGGTGAGAGAGTGTGTGTGCATGTGTCGGTGTGTGTGTGTGTGTATGTGTGTGTGTCGGTGTCAAATTACGCGCGCACACACATAGGAGACGCTCAAACAGAGAGGGAGATGTTGAGTATGCAAGTAAGAGACGAGCACTAAGACCTAGCAGGGGAGACGATTACACACATTTCCACAGCGGAAGAGAGATGCTCGGTGTCAAAATAAGAGGTGCATGTGTGATACATGATACTTGGCACTCGTAAACCAAGACTTGCTCGTTTTTCAAATCAAAATTTATTAAAAATCTTTGCTCGTCTTGAGGAACACTCATAAACCGCGTTATTCGCGATATCACTGTTTCAGTGATATTTGGGAAACACTGGTTGAATATTTGTAAAATTTAGATGTAAATAACTTTGTAACCTGCATATGGACTGATTACAGATTTTTGTCTACCTAAGGCTTTTGATCTCAAGTCATCCCTCAGTCTGTACAGGAAATAAAGTTTGTTGTATTTCTTGGATTAATTTAATGTATACTATACAAAGTTACTCACTCATTCATCGTCTACACCGCTTGCTCCTGCATTCAGGAACATGGGGGGGCCTGGAGCCTGTGCCAGGAGGCTTAGGGCACGAGGCAGGGTATACCTTGGACAGGTTGCCAATTCAGCACAAGGCACACATACACATTCACACACTAGGGGCAATTTTGGAAATCCAATTAGCCTAGCCTGCAGATCTTTGGACTGTAGGAGGAAACCTGAGTACTTGGAGGAAACCCACCAAGCACGGGGAGAACATCAAACTCAAACCCTGAAGGTGCAAGGTGACAGCGCTAACCACTACACCACCCTGCCGCCTTATACTGTACCTGGTTAATCAAACTGAATATAATGAAAACTTGGGAAATGTTTTTAGGCAAATCACCGAGCAAAATGTTTATATTTGTTAGCTTATAAATGTGATATCAGTGATATAAGTTGTTTTGAAAGGTAAAGGCTATGAGAGTTTATCCACATGGATATCTATTTGTCTCAGATGATGTAACATTCTCCAGGTGGAGGAAAAGGTTCTAGCTGCTTAAGCTAATCTCTTTTTGTTACTTGAATAAAACAAAGTATGAAAAAAGTCCATTAAAGCACCTAATAACATGACGCATGAAAACAGCAAGTAAAAGTGGAAACTTGGCAGTGATCCAGTTGGCCATGCCCTTACAGCTTTAAAGTCAAAATTGATCTCACAGTTTCACAACACGTATGAGAAGCGAACTGAGAGTCTTACAACCTTTACTATGTTAACAACTTTTGTTGCTTTTGTTGTGTCTGTGGGGAATTACCACCTACTATCAACAAACACTACCATTAACACCTGTCCAGAATGACTGTAATTTAACCATTTAATCTGAAATCTGAGAGCTTTAATATGTGTGTGAAGTGTTACAATGATGAAAGAACATCAATTTGCTCACTTGTAGTAGGAATAAGCACTCAGATATACTGTAAATGTTATCTGTTTTAAATATCAGCCTGAAACGTCCCCTACCCCATTCATTCAAAAACTCATCATCTTCTGATCAGTGATGCACGGCATAAGTGAGATCAGCAAGTGAGGGCAAATTCTCCTGTGACTTTCAGCCTAAAATGGATAATCATGTGGCTAATCATGTGCGCATAGTCATCACACTTGACAAAAATGTGCCCATTATATTGCGTTTTCTGGTAAACTAAATTTTATTTAGTAATCTAGAATTGCTAAAATAGCACTACTTCATCAGTAACTCTGAGAATGGTAATGGACTGTCCAGCTAGGAAAGAAAATCTGACTCCAATTACTCTGATTGTGCATAATAGTTTTTTTCTTCTTCTTTGAGCCAAACATTTTCTTTGACCAACAATATATTTTATCGTAATACATTCTCAGTGATGTGTTGTAGAATACGATGCTGATCCCTGATGGCAGGGATGGATTTGTGATTTAGAATAAAGCAAAACCTAGAACCTAACAATTATTTCCCCTGCATTTCAAACATTAAATTTCAAGAGAAAATGTGAACTATTTAAGTTTCACAGCATCATATACAAACAGTATATACAATATACAAGTACAATATAAACACAAGTTTATATTGTAATCTCAAAAAAAAAAAAAAACCTCAAATAAAAAAATCGAATGGGGAGTATACATTACATAATTCCAGTGAACGCATTAAAAGCAACAACATTAAAAAAATGAGCAAAATGGCCATGTTAATTCGAGGTTTCAGGAAGGATATAATAAAATCACACCTCACAGCCATGGTGAGCAAAAAAGTTTCTCTTTTGTTCTAATCAAGGAACTTTATGGTGGATGTGCGACAACACCATCAGGTTCCTCTCCTGCCAGAAAAGAACCGGAATCTGAGATTATCATGACTCACATAAACTGAAAAGATAAAGATTGGAGGGGGGAGGGGGAACTATACCTCATAAATAATACGCAAAAATCACAGAAAAAGAATAGGTTTGAAAACTAGTGATGCCTTAATATGCCAAGCTTGCAGATACATTTTAGATTTTAGTAAAGGTGAGTATCAAAATCCACAAGGAACTTGTAAACTCAATGAAAGGACCAAACATATTCCTTCTTCCGGTGTAAAATCCTCACAGCCTTCTTGTGTACTGGGTTCTTTGGCTTAACTAATTTCTTACATAATAAGAATCAAAACGTGCCAACAACAAGCCAACTGGAGATTGGCTGAAGGTAGAATACGTTGCTTAATGGAGCAAGCAACTGCTCTTCTGTTCTATTGTATGAGCCTAAATTTACTGGACATCTTTGTGGACGATGGGGCTGCCTTTCATTGAAAGTCAGAGCTTGTCAGCAAAAGCCCAGCTACAGACCTACAAATAGCATTGTTTTCCCTTTCTTCCAGCCAAAAGGAAACTCACAGATAAAAGAAATTTAACAGATTAAAAGTTATTTCTCAGCTATGTTGATCTTCCTTTAACATTATTTTGAAGTATTGGTCAAATATACATTTTAAAGTTCCAATAAGATTCATATATTCATAGAATTTAGTGATTACTCATACTTGATTGTTTCTTTTTTATTTATTGACTTTGTTCTGCCTTGGCAAAGTAAAATGTGTTTTTTGCATATACTGTGTCAACCCCTTGTATTCTGGGTACTCTTTTATCAGTGTCAGTGGCAACCATGTTCAGAGTGTAAGAATGCCTCTTGGCCTGGTACAGCAAATAGATTGTTTGTGTGGAGTCTTTAAACAAATCTGTCTCCCTATGACACTGATCTGTGGAAAACTGCTTTACTGACCAAAACAGTGATAAACTGTAAACATTATTTCACATGACACTAAAATGAATAAGTATTATCATTTAGGCTCATAACACGGTCACTAAGTTACAGGATCCGAGATTCCCACCTCGCAATCTGTGTGCATGGAGTTTGTATGTTCTCCCTGTGCTTGGTGGGTTTCCTCTGGGTACCCCGGGTTCCACCCACAGTTCAAAGACATGCAGACGGACATTCCCAAATTGCCCGTAGCATGTGAATGTTGACCGGAGGTCATAAAAATGAAAATAAATACTTTGGCTTCTACAGCCCATAGTTGGACTACAGAGGTTCCGAGATGGATGGATGGATGGATGGATTTGTCACATCCCATTGGCCCTGCAATCTCTTCACTGTCATTGACTACAAAATTCTTCTCCTGACACACTGATGCATCTATAGGTCTGCCCCCACTCTACCTCAAAGAGCTCCTCTTTCCTCCCAATTTCAAATGCAACCAGCAAGCCCACAAGACTTGGCTCCTCTGTCTCCTAAGGACAAAGTTCTGTTAAATGGAGGACAGAGCTTTTTGCTCTGCTGCACCCTGTCTGTGGACTCCCATCGCAGAATGCCTACACTGCCTTAACTCTCTGTCTGCTTTTTAAACCAGGACTAAAAATACCTTTTTTTCCTTCTCTCCGTAGGTAAGCACTTTAAGTGTCTCAATAAAGTGTTTTGTATATAACAATTATTATTGTTATTATTATTATTAGTAGTAGCAGGAGTTATTTTTTATTTTATTTTATTTTCTATGTACAATAAAATAATAAAATAACATAGTAAAATGCATTGTTCATCGTTGACACTAGGGGACAGTAATGAGAACCAAAATCTGTGACTGAAGATTATACTGTAATACAAGTGTGAATAAAAATACATATCCAGCAAAAGAAATTGTGAAAAGCAGTCTAATTTATTTTTGTTCATACTGTAATCAACGGTCAGATCCACTTGGGAAGCAAAGAAGTTGTTGTTGTAGTGGCAGCAAAATTAATAAAAAGCAACACAATAACTATAAAGTGAAGGTATAGAATGTTTTTCTCCAACTCACATCTGTACTGAAAAAACATAGAATGACCTGATTTTAATACTTATGTATTTCAAGGGTTGAGCCACTGTTGGGCCCTTCCCAGTTACCAGACACATCCCAAGCAGGCCACACGTGTGTCCATGTGGCGGCTGATGTGCCTGGTTTCAGTCTCATGCACGACGTCACTCATGTACACAGCTATCACCTATAATTTATGTGGGTTTTATCATTTTAACCTTCTGACAATATAATTAAAAAAGGAGACTCACCATTTGCTAAATTTTCACTTACTGGACAATGGGTGTTTCAGAGTGCTGTGCATGTCTCAGGGGAGTCAGAGGAGAAGTCTAGAGACTATCGACTTCAACATGAGAGAAAGGCGTGACCTTTACCAACCCAGCGTTGTGATGGCAGTGAGACAGTACCATATATTGTTAAAAGGGAAGGTATAGAGTGTGATATCTGACACAGTACTATAACAATCACAGACTTCTTTCTCCAGCCTACATGAACAGTGGAGCGGAGCTAATGCACATCCACAATTAGGCGTTGTAAAAGGGGCCATTCTCTACACAGCAAAGGCCCCTCTTGGTTCATTATAATTTCCATGTTTTGTTTTTTAACAGAAGGTAGATATTTTTGAGGCCAGGTGGTGTCCAGCTATGACAGTTTAAGATGTTGTAATCTTAAAGCTACACTTTAGAGCAGCAGGATTGGCAAATAATAAAAAAAGGAGTAAAAAAATAACAAACTATTATTAAGCTATCATTATCCATGCATCATTAATGTTTGATGACGATGATTGTGGATTGTTGTTGTTGTTGTTAAAATAGTCATAAATGTTACATAAATGTGATCTTGCTAAATAATACATTTTCCACATACACACAGCGAATAAAGTACAATGTCTGCATTTCTTAAGTCTTATTTGCTTCAAAGTTTATTTGGGCATACAAAACTAATTATTTATGAATAACACAGTCATAATTTTGATATCTAAAAATTATATTTAATAATGATAAATACTGTTTCTTAGAAAAATGTGATCAGTGACAAAAGACTAAACACTGAACTTGTGTTGGAAGCAAGCTTTTGCAAGATTTCTGCTAAAAAAATAAAAAAAAACATTAACTACTGTTACCTAAAAAGCTATGGCTAGTCTGAACACACAGTATTCAGGTAACTAGCACCAGTAAAAAAAAAAAAATAGCACAATCAAGTCAGGGCTTCTGAGAGGTGTTTAGTATTTCCTGATGATAAATGTTGATGATAAATTAACAGCTAGAACTTTACACTTCATTCAGTCACAAAAGCCTGTAATCTGACATGATGTTGGCTGTCTTGTTTATGAATTAAGCCCTGACTGACAAGCTTTGCCCCCGTATTTGAAGACTGATTTAATCAAGAAACATATACGTGATGAATGCTAGTTTCACAACAAATAAAACCATTAAAAAAAAATAAAATAAAATAAACAACAGTCATTACAGTACATCACAACAGAATCACATCTAATTCTTGGTTATTGAAATAAAGCAACAAAACAAAATGCCACTTAATACAAGATCGCTTCTTTCTTTCTTCTTATCTTAGTTCTGCATTCTTCCTGAATGTATTTCACAGCATTTCTTTTTTCTTTTTTTTTTCAGGGGCGAAGGGTTCTCATTCTCTTCTTGGAGGCCACAACGGGCTTGTTGCGCTTGCGCTGGTTTACAGTTTGTGGTTTTGTAGGACGCTGCACTGGAGCTGGCTTCATCGCTTCTTCTGATTCTGGGCTTTCGTTCTCTGAACATTTTTTTTAGATTTTTGATGAGCTTACATATACATACATATACAATATACATATATAAAAAATACATATTGTTACATAAAAAATCAAATATACATGAATAAATAACAAACTTTACATCACTAAGAATTCTGTCTTACCATCTTGTTCTTCAGTGCTTGATTTTGTGCCATCTACAAAACAAGAAATAATTCTTATTGCATGTTAGTAGGCTGTCAATAAAGAAGTTATGTTCCGGTGTTCATAATTCCTTCTTCTCCAGAAATTCATAGGAATCTTTTGCTATATATAAAACATAATTTTTTGCTTCTTTTTCATTCACATACAGTCAACAATAGTCTGCTATGTTATCTCTAAAATGCTGATTTAAATAATATATTAATAATCAAATATTAACTCACCAGCTGCTGTCACATCATTAACTTGAGGCCCTTAAAGCAGTGAAAATAACATTAGATTTGTCTTTACTTTAACATACATTAAGTCATATACATTTCCATTCCCCTATGAACTATCATTAAGAGGTTGGCTTATGAAAAAATAAATATTGGTTGTTTACCTGCAGCCTGACCTGCCTCTGCACTTGTGCTGCTTGCATCTTCAAAGAAAATTGTTGCCTTAATCAGTCTGACATTAACATTTAATATCGAATATGATTCTTAAAATGGCTAAATAATTGTGCCTATTCTTACCAGCTGTGGCTCCATTATAATATTGTAGCTCACCTGTAAAAAAAAAAAAAATAATTCTAGCATCTTCTGCATGATATTTTTGATAGTTAATGTATCCAACCCTGCTTCATAAAACTGCCATAAACAAAACTAAAATAAGATAGCTAAAATATTATTTTGAGAAATAGAATTAATTATGCATTGTGAATGTATTTTTAAAATCATATTAATTATTAAATAGCGTAATGTTAATCTGTTGTATATTCATTTTAAGTCTCATTAATACATAAAACAACAAGAACATGAACAAGAGCAACAACTGTAACACTACTACTACTACTACTAATACTACTACTAATAATAATAATAATTCACACACAACCAAAAATATAGAGGGTGTGCATAAAATTGTTCAGAGATTTCAAACAAATCTATGCTAGGTTTGGATTATTGCAAATTATATATTAAGAACTATCACTACAACTAAGCTACAGAATCACATCTACCACTAGATGGCAGTCTATAACTGAATTGTTTTAGACTTTTCCTATATAATGTTATGCATAATATTCCTATATAAACGCCATCTATAAATGTTTATTGATGACTACAATTTCCAACAGTCATCCAGCTCTAAGGTAAAGCTAAGCTCCAAGTATTGCTTCCAAAGTTGCATTTAAATTCAACTCAAACAAGATCCCACAACTTCACAGCTCAATACAGAAAACTCACCGTTGGGCTGATCAGGTGACACAGAGTTCATGCTTTCTGTGAAGATAATCATAAAGGACATAACTGAGATTCACAAAGATAAACACACTGCAGACTGTGACATGTCTCTCAGACACCTAGTGGGTTTGTAGACTCACCAGTTGGAGCCTCATCAGACGTAGAGTCCTGATCTTTTGGACATGCGAGAAAAAATAGACACATTTTACACTAATGCTACACGGAACTACAGCAGAATGTATATGAATATGTATTTTTTTTACAATACACTCTTTACTAGATCTATAATATGTATGTTTCTCACAGACATACCTGTTCCTGTAGACATGGCTTGAAAACCTTCATTAACTTAAAAAAAAAAAGATATTTGTACATGAGCTAAGGAAAGACTGTATACACACTTTAAATAAACACTGTGTACTACACTGACCTTTTATCACACCTCTCGTAAATTACAAAATTATGGATGAAACATAATTATTCTTTGTCATTTTGTTAAATATCAGAAAATGTTCCAGCAATAAAAAAAAGTATTTGTTTTAGATGTACAGTGGTTACTGTGAGCTAAACTAAAAGCAATTAAATAAAGTGAAAATGGTTAGCTACAGTTTTACAATGCTGTGTTTACTATTTGAAAATCCATAGCCTCTTCCAAACTTTTTACTAAACACTCACCTGTGTCTAGGTCTGCTTCAGCCAGCAGCACTGCTAGTATGCAGAAAATAATAATATTCCTGGATTATAAAAATACAAATAGGTATTATTAGTATACAAAGTGCTATACCCTATATACAGAGTAAATCTGTATATTCACACTGTAAATGCCATTACTTTAAAAGTCTGAACTGACATTATCCTCCACATTGTTCATCAATGCTGGATGGCAGGTAAACATTTATAGAGAAACATGTTCAGATCCAGAAACATCAACTTTTGCAGTGTTGAAAAAAAATCACTCTTGTCACAAATTGACATTTACAATGTGAGCAGAGTGGAATGTGAATCATTAATTAATGATTCACAATGTAATACATGCAGTATGACTGTCAGCACTGAAGATGTTTTGTTTAGTAAAGAACACAGTATACATGGTCTTCATTCACATAGTTATTATTTTCATAGTTATTAAAATTATGCATAATTTTTATACAGTTTCATTATACTCTCTAAACTGTCAAGGTAAACACATACTGTATGTATGCACACACACACACACACACACACACACACACACACACACACACACACACACACACACACACACACACACACACACAACCATTAGTCAAAAAAGAATAGAGTAATTCAGAACAGCAGCTCATCAATATCAATAAAAGAAAACCAATCATAAAGGTTATAACAAAAAGCAGTTCATAATGAATAATCTTGGGTTTCATTACATAATACAGAACAATACAATCATACAATCATTCAAAAATATCTTATTACCTTATCAGCATGTTCAGAGGTTACAGTCTTTCTGGTATGCTGCAATGTAAAGTACAGTGCTTAATATTGCACTTTTACTACTCCTGAGGATCCATGAGATGACCGGGCTTTTTATATGTATCCAAAGAACACTGGGAATGTGGGAGGAGAGACCCCTTATTGTGAAAGAAGAGGACTGGGGAAAACAGCATTGGCTTGAATTACGTTAATTGTGTGGCTTAATGTAAGGATTCCTATATCACTTTCTTTACTACATTTGCCTTAAAAGTTTTTTTTCCTTACCCCTCTCTGTGGGTAATTTGTTACCTCACACTAAACCTTTTGTTATCTGCTGCATATTTAACATTAAATCTTCTACCACCGCACACTATAAGTGCCTCCAGAAACCCCCCCACCTCTCTATGGAAAGTTCAGCATCTACATTACACTCGCTGAGGTAGTGTTGATCTGGTGCCAGGTACCAAGGTCAGGGCTGCGCACTAGTGAGGCTGATGACGGCAAACTTTGAACAGTAGGCCTGAACCTGGCCATTGTGAATGTGTCCAGTCTCTGGAGTCTAGTTTTTCCCTGCATCACACTGCAGGAAAATGCACTTAATGGGGGGATTCCCTGGGTCACTGAGGGTAGCTTTTTTTAAAGAGAAATGCTAATCTAATTAGAGTGTAAATCAATAGCAACCTGGCAGCAGATTAGTGGAATTTTTGTCTTTAAGAAGGTTGGTGTTGGGGAAATGGGACTTATTTTGCCTCTCATTGACAAATTGCCAAAGATAAGGTTCCAAGCCACCAATGTGGGCATTCAAGATCACTAGTTTGGAAAGCACAGGGTATCTGTGCACAGGAAGTTCCAGCTTTCTTTGAAAGTAATGTTTAAGAGAACCAGTGGCTCATGGCTTAAAAGAGCATTCCTTGGAAATACCATAACTTAATATTTAAACCCCAGCCAATGGAAATAGCCCTGTGAAACATAGACATAGATGTTGTGTGCGCGAGCCCATCCAGCAGCAAATTAAGGCTTATGTGACTATTAAACCATTTGGTTGTTTAAATATTAACAAAATATTTTTATTTGATTAAGAGCTGCATTTTCTTGTAGTCAATATTATTATTATTATGTATATATATATATATATATTTTTTTTTACAAAACTAATATCTTAAATATCTTAAAAATATTGTTTTCACCAGTTTTATTCTATTTGCTTCTCTCTCTCTCTCTCTCTCTCTCTCTCTCTCTCTCTCTCTCTCTCTCTGTAGCAGAAAATGCATACTGGCTGTAATGGAAATGTTTCAGAACACACAGTGCATCACAGTGTGGTGTGTATGTTGGTGCATAGCTGCAGACTGATGTAAGTGCCCATGGTCTAGTGCCAAAAGCTACTAAAATGGGTTCATAAGCATCAGAACTGGACCATGGAGCAATTGAAGAAGATGGCCTAGTGTGATGCTTTTTTTTAATGCCTATTAATAATAATGCCTATAAATATCAACCCGGTTGTATGATAACGGAATGTTTATCGCAGATAATTAGATAACTGAGGAAACATGACCAGGTGTGCTGAATGGCAAGTTTCATTATAAAAAAGCTTCTAGATTGAACTTTGAACAAAAACAAGGTTGTGTACTCAAGCTACCTTAAAGTTACACTATTTATACAAGCATATATTAACTGGAAGCTATGGGAATGGTGACTCAGGTGGCTAAGGCTCCAGGTTCTGATCTGAGGATCTGGCTTTGAGCACTGCCATCATTTAACATTTGTTGAATGTTAATGTTTAAGATATCATAAAACTGCATAATCTGTTTCCTTTGACCAGTTTGTCATGCATTTCTTTATTCCAACATTGCACAATTATAATAAGTCTATATAAAAACATTCTATGACTATGATTAATTATATTATTGATTGATTATTCTTAATCGATTTGACAGCACTATTTTATTTATTTATTTATTTATTTATTGTTATTTTGCATTCTGATAACTGTAAATTTACTGAAAAAGTAAAAAAAAAAAAAAAAGGCCTGGCATATGCAATCTTACGGGGAAAAGGTGGATTTCATACATACTGAAAACAGCTGACATGTTCCACAAACCCATTATTCTAAGACCCTTATGTGTGCATACGAGGTTATCCATTGTGGTCATTTAATCTGTTAGCTTTCCTAATCTTCTGTTTTGCCTTTTATCAGGCCGAATGAATGCCAAAAGTGAATGGGCTGTCTCCAGACAAGACAGGAAGTCTACCCATCTGGGTTTTATGTTTCCTGGAGTTGTTTGGGCGCCTGTGGCAAAATAGAACAGGCCCCTCTCAAGCTGAACAGAGGTTAGAGTTGTGATAATGGGAGAAAGTGGTCCTCTGTATTAGAGTTACATCTCACACGTCCTTAGTTCTGGTATTTAGAACTGGCCCGGTCTGCTCTCAAAGGAGCTCTCTGTCTGTCCACTAAAAGGATTTCTCTCTTTAAGTGTAAAGGGATAATTAACCTTAGTAAGTGTGCATTATGGCTGCTTAGCTGTCTTTTAATAGAATACATTTGTGATGGAAGTCTTAGAAAGTTGGTAAGGTCAGATTTACATGCGTATTCAAGGAAGCCCCTGTACATTTGGGAATTTCAATCTAGTGCTTTTTTGTGGAAGGAAGTGATTGGATACCTGAATTACACACACACACACACACACACACACACACACACACACACACACACACACACACACACACACTGTACAGTTAAGTATACTCTAAACTGCTGTGCATCAGATCCATGTGGAACCCTTTGTCCTCTATAGACTAACAAGGCCTGATATTGACCAAGCCAATTTATTAAAATGAGCATCATAATTTAGTGGCAGACTCCATTGCCTTCCATCATCAAAAGAAATTACACTCTTTAACCAGCACATACCAGACAGGATTTATTAAAAATCTGATAGTAGTGGATGATTTCTGAGTATCACATGAGGCCTATTGCTTGCACTTTGGGAAAAATAGCTGCAGACACATCGAACAGAGTTACACTATTTCAGCATCTATGGCCTTGGGCAGGTAACCTTATTTAACAACAGAAATTGTTTTTTTGGGCAGCTTTGTTGAATATACAAATAGCTTGTATTGGGACCATATACTGTACAATGAAAAAACATAAAAAATCAAATAGATTATACTATTCAAAGATATTCAAGGGAGATGTAACAATACTGTACAAATAATGGTTTAATTACATAACTTGCACTTTGTTTGTTATGTCCTGGAGAGAGTGCGTCCATGTTAGCGCGCTGGATGATTGTATGCAGGGCGTCACAGTGGGGGCTGTGAAGTAATTGTGCAAACTTTTTGGGGAAGTTTCCCATTTAGAGATAGCATGGGTTTATTAATAAAACTAAATGATCTCAAACACAAACGTAAACAGAAATCCCTTACACTCTTAAAACAGGTTCTCTTACCTTTTTCTTGGTCTTTTGAGTCAGTTTCTCTTTTCTTTTTTCCTTATTTATTTTTTTTTTAAATTTTTTTTTTACTTTTCTTTCAACTTTTTTCTTTTCTTTTCAGTTTGATCTTTTCTCTTTTGTTTTCTCTTTTCTTTTCAGATTTATCTTTAAATTTTTTATTTTCAGTTTTATGATTTTGGTTGGGGATGATGGACCTGCCAGAGTGCTGCACAGAAGCAGCTTAAATCATTAGATGTAAAAGGTGGGGTTTATTCTCATTGAGCAGTGAAGTAACAGATGGACCAGATAAATTTTCTGTAACACCTTGAACGGGCTAATGTACTGCAGGGCCAACTTTTTCACCTCCACCTTCAGTGGGAGGTCCATGGTGGATATCCAGACATGCTGTCCCGGGCAACGCTCGGGTCCTCTCCGCCTTTTCAAATTTGTTGTGCGAATTGCTTTTTGCACTGTGCCAGTCCTGCAGTTGCCCAGAACAGATGCTCAATTCGTAGTGGAGGTGGACATGACTGACATGTGTGTTGGGACAGTTCTTTTCCAACGATCTGGATCAGACCAGAAACTACACCCCTGCGCCCATGTCTCGCACCATCTGACACCAGCAGAGCAAAATTATGGCATTGGGGATGGTGAACTCCTGGCCATAAAATTGGTTTTGGAGTACTGGTTAGAGGGGGCCAAACATCAGGTTCTCATTTGGACAGATCCTGGAATGCATTCAATTGGTTAAATGCCTCAATCATTGGCAAGCCAGGTGGTCCTTCTTCTTCACAAGGATCTTGCCTTTTGCCACATTTGGTGGCAGCAGCACACCATGTGTTGCACAGTGGGTACCCCTACTTTGGGCTCCTGCTCTGAGAACATGACTGGAGGGTAGCCAAACTAACACTTGAAAGGGGACATGCCCAGGGAAATTGTTATGGGTGTACTCGACCCAGATCAGATGATCGGCCCAGGATGAGGGGTTGGCTGGATGCCACGCACCTAAGTGAGCCTGTCTCTCTGGGTGAAAGCCTGAAGAAAGACAGACTTCTAATCGTCGCCCGATTAGGCTATAGAACACCTCCCAGAACTGGCTGGCAAACTGTGGTCCACAATCTGAGACCTGGTTGAGGGGAAGGCAGTGATGATGTACCACATGCTGTAATATTAGTTGTGCAGTTTCTTTCCCTGATGGATTCTGGTAAGTGGATAAACTTGCAAGCTTTGGAGAAGTGATCAACCACAACTAATATCACAGTATTTCCCTTGGAGGAAAAAAATTAAGGGAAAGGTGGGACCACAGTCGTCGATAGGAAATGGGTGTAGCAACCCGTGAGGACATGTGTGGGGCTCCTTTTTTGCCCACATACAGAGCATACTGTCACATAGGTACGAACATCTTTGTACAGACAAAAATGTTCTGGCCTATGTGACAGTGTTTCCCGGCATGCCAGGCCACCCTTGGCGATGGTGCAGGAACTCCCAGAAAGGGCTTTAGGTCGGAATGCAACCAGCGCATATAATTTGCCTGGGGGCCCTGGCTCCTATCGGTGGGCTCGAGGTCTGGTTCCCATTGCCATGACAAGACATCGGGTTTCAGGTTCTTAGAGCCTGACCTGTATGACAACGTATAGTCGAATCTGGGGAAGAAGACCTGGCTTGTCAAGGGTTAAGGTGCTTAGCTAACTGGATGTACACCAGGTTCTTATGATATGTCCAAATGAAAACCTGGTGTTTGTCCCCGTCTAAACAGTGTCTCCACTACTCCAAAGCCAATCTTATGGCCAGGAGTTCACGGTCCCGAATGCCATAATTTCGCTCCGCCGTTATTAGACGGTGCAAGAAATAGGTGCAGGGATGTAGCTTCTGGTCCAATCCAGATTGTTGGGGAAGAACATTAACAAACATTACCCGTGGCTCTGTCCACATGCAGATCCTTACAGCTGCTACCATTATCTGTGAATGAAGTGTGCGTTCAACTTGCTGCCTCTTCTCACAATGGTCCAATGTTTTAGCAGCCCTCACTTTTGTGTGTCACATGTGCCATTACTGTAGATGCTCCGCACCTGGGGATGACGTGGCAAGGAAAACTCCCTGAGATGGCAATAAGAATAAACCTTGTGAGGGACCAGACTGAAAAGGGAACCCATTCCATCTGCTTGAAAAAAATGTGCTGGTATAGGATCTAATACAACAGGTTGATGAATTTGCAGAAGAGATGAACAAAAATTAAAATACAAAATTAGCTCATTATCAAAATTAGCTCATTATCTTAAAGGGGAGTACATATATATATATATATATATATATATATATATATATATATATATATACTAGCACAATCCACCACTATAACCAGCATACTACCTTCACTTACTGTGACAGCTAGCCAGGTGAGAAGACAGGTGGAAAAACAAACAAGGCTGCAGGCCCTGATGGTATTAGCCCCATGATTCTAAAGTCCTGAGCTTCTCAGCTCTCTGGTATCCTCCAATGGATCTTTAACTGAGTCTGATGCAGAATACTGGTGCTATCGAGTACAGATACCTGTTTAGTACAGATACCTAAGAAGGCCATCCCTTCTGCCCTCAATGAAAAGACTGGCACTGATGTCACAAGTCATAAAGTTGATCAAGCGCCTAGCTTTGGCACATCTACGACAACTGCAATTTGTCTACCAACCTCATGTTGGAGTGGATGATGAAGTCATATACCTATTACAGCGTGCTTGCTCTTTCCTGAATTAATGTATTGGTATAGTGAGAATCATGTATTTTTTGTGCCTTTAATACATTACAACAACGTGAGAAACTGCTCAGGATGCACATATAGAAAAATTCTCCAGTGGAGTTTGGACCTCGACATTCTTGGCCGATCTGACTTGCTTGTGACATGTCCATGGACATACACACGTGGACAATATTGTTGGTACCCTTCGGTCAATGAAAGAAAAACTCACAATGGTCACAGAAATAACTTTAACCTGACAAAAGTAATAATAAATAAGAATTCTATGAATGTTAACCAATGAAAGTCAGACATTGCTTTTCAACCATGCTTCAACGGAATTATAAAAAAAAATGAAAACTCAAAAACTCGTGGAACAGGCCTGGACAAAAATGATGGTACCTCTAACTTAATAGTTTGTTGCACAACCTTTTGAGGCAAATCACTGCAATCAAACGATTCCTGTAACTGTCAATGAGACTTCTGCACCTCTCTGCAGGTATTTTGGCCCGCTCCTCATGAGCAAGCTGCTCCAGTTGTTTCCGGTTTGAAGGGTGCCTTTTCCAGACAGCATGTCAATAGGATTGAGGTCAGGGCTCATAGAAGGCCACTTTAGAATAGTCCAATGTTTTCCTCTTAGCCATTCTTGGGTGTTTTTAGCTATGTGTTTTGGGTCATTGTCCTGTTGCAAGACCCATGACCTGCAGCTGAGACCCAGCTTTCTGACACTGGCCAGCACATTTCTCTCTAGAATCCCTTGATAGTCTTGAGATTTCATTGTACCCTGCACAGATTCAAGACATCCTGTGCCAGATGCAGCAAAGCAGCCCCAGAACATAACAGAGCCTCCTCCATGTTTCACAGTAGGGACAGTGTTCTTTTCTTAATATGCTTCATTTTCCGTCTGTGAACATAGAGCTGATGTGCCTTGGCAAAAATTTCCATTTTTGTCTCATCTGTCCATAGGACATTCTCCCAGAAGCTTTGTGGCTTGTCAACATGTAGTAGTCTGATTTGTTTTCAACAATGGTGTCCTCCTTGGTCGTCTCCCATGTAGTCCACTTTGGCTCAAACAACGACGGATGGTGCGATCTGACACTGATGTTCCTTGAGCATGAAGTTCACCTTGGATCTCTTTAGAAGTCTTTCTGGGCTCTTTTGTTACCATTGGGATAATCCGTCTCTTTGATTTGTCATGAATTTTCCTCCCTTGGCCACATCCAGGGAGGTTGGCTACAGTCCCATGGGTCTTAAATTTCTGAATAATATGTGCAGCTGTAGTCACAGGAACATCTAGCTGCTTGGAAATGGTCTTATAGCCTTTACCTTTAACATGCTTGTCTATAATTTTCTTTCGAATCTCCTGAGACAAATCTTTCCTTCACTTCCTCTGGTCCATGTTGAGTGTGGTACATACCATGTCGCCAAAAAACACAGTGACTACCTGGAGCCCTATATATAGGCCCACTGACTGATTACAAGATTGTAGACACCTGTGATGCTAATTAGTGGACACACCTTGAATTAACATGTCCCTTTGGTCACAGTATTTTCAGTACTTTCTAGGGGTACCATCATTTTTGTCCAGACCTGTTCCATGAGTTTATTTTTTAAAATAATTCCGTTGAAGCATGGTTGAAAAGCAATGTCTGACTTTCATTGGTTAACATTCATAGAATTTTTTTTTAATTATTACTTTTGTCAGATTAAAGTTATTTATGTGACCATTGTGAGTTTTTCTTTCATTGACCGAAGGGTACCAACAATTTTGTCCACGTGTGTAAGTACATTTATGCCAAGTTTTTTTTTGCTCTTTCATGCTGTCAGTCTTTTTGTTACATTTAATATACGTTTTTGCTTCTTGAATTAGAGTTATCCTCTACGCTGACAGATATACAGGCTTTGATCTATCACTTTCGTTTCTTGACCACGACTCTGCCTTAGTCTCCAGGACAATTGCTACTCAGATTAAAGGTGTGTGCTTCCTGATACAAGGCTCTCACCTTGTGCATCAGATACTGAATACGCTCAACGCCTTTTGATCCCTCTGCCTGCTGCTCTTAACCCGACCATTGTATATAGCATGCGCATTGAAGCCCTGATCTTCTCACAATTCGCTGAGCGTATTCAGTATCTGATGCACAGAGTGAGAGCGGCTTGTGGATTGAAGTGCTGGTGATCAAGCTTGTATCAGGAAGCACACACCTGTAATCCGAGTAGCAATGGTCTGGGAGTTGGACACTGCACGCGCACTGCATCTCTCATCCCCTAACTTTGATCTTCAGTGACTATCTATTCACACTGCTCACCCAATTGCTGATTCTATGCTTAAGTTTCTCCGTTATCTTTATCAGTCATATTCCTCATTAAAATCATTAAACTCTGATTTGTTGTGTCTGCTTTTTGGTCCTCCAAGCCTGCGTTACAGAATAATTCAGCCAGCATAGATCCAGCGGATTTAAGACAACTCAGGACCGCCTTGGAGGCACAGGGCACCCTACTCAGCACACACCAAGGGGAGATTCAGCTGGTTAATCTCCTCAGGTTAACCTGAGGTCTATGGTCGACGCTCTCACCGCGCTCACTTCCCGGATTGAACAGTTTCAGGTCTATTTGTTATTCTATCTGCCACCCCCTCAGTCCTACACCAGAGAACCTGGCACCTGCCAATCTTTCCTCTCTCTCAAAGACACCTCTCAGATCAATGCTCCTTGCTTCCCGTCATGATCATCTTCAAGAACAAGGCCCAACCACTCAAAGCTCTTGGATATCCCCTTGTCAGTCCAGGCCCTCAAGTTCTCTACCATCCATGACTCACACACTCCCTCTCTCACCCTGAGAATCTCAGGCAACCATGTTGAGACCATCTCCTTCTTTATCATGGAGGGTTCTCATACTCCTGTCGTCCTTGGGGCTCCTTGGCTGCTCAGACATAACCCCAGCATTGAGTGGGCCAAGAACACTGTGTTGGTTTGGAGCCCTGCCTGTCTATCTTCATGCCTCCACTCTGACAGAGGCCACTCATCACACCCTGTTATAAATGAAGACTTTCCAGACCTTTCCAATGTTCCATCTGAATACAGTGGCCTCAGACAAGTGTTCAGCAAGACATGTGCTTCTTCTCTGCCGGCCCACAGACCCTATGACTTCTCCATCAAGCTCCTCCCTGGTGGTTCTTTTCGGCCTGACCAACGCTCCTGCTGTTTTTCAAACCCTGGTTAATGATGTGCTGAGACTTCCTGAATATCTCTATTTTTGTGTACCTGGATGACAATTTAATCTTTTCTTGCTCTCTGGAGGAGCACAAGTTGCACGTCTTACCAAGTCTTGCAAAGACTCCTCAAAAAAAAAACTCATTATGTCAAAGCTAAGATTCCACCAAGAGTCTGTCATTTCTTGGTTTTATATACAGAAGCAGCCATCTAAGTTAACTGCCATCACAGACTGGCCCATAGCTACCACAAAACGAGACCTCAAGCGATTCTTGGGGTTTGCCAACTTTTACAGATGCTTTGTTAGAAATTATAGCTCAGTGGCAGCTCCCGTCACCGCGCTAACCTCCACTAAAATCCCTTTTCTATGGAACAAGCAGGCTGAAGATGCATTCACCAACCAGCGTAGATTCACATCTGCATCCATCCATCTTTCCAGTTCGTGGTGCAGGTGGACACTGTTCCTTCTTCTCCCGTCGTCTATCCTTTGCTGAGAAGAATTATGACATAGGAGATCGGGAACTGTTGGTGGTTAAACTTGCCCTTGAGGAGTGTAGACTGGTTGGAGGGAACTGTCTCTCCATTCTTAGTCTGGACAGACCATAAAAACTTAGAATATCTCAGATCAGCCAAGAGACTCAACGCCCGTCAAGCCAGGTGGTCTATTCTTTTCTTGTTTTAACTTCACACTCTTGCATTGCACCGGCTCCAGAAACCCGAAAATCTGACACCCTGTCTCAACAGTTCGCCATGCCCCAAGAACCGATGGCGATTGAAACAATTCTGCCTTCTTGCCTGGTGGCGGCGCACTCCTAAATATAAAAAAACGGGTTAAGAAATCACTCGATCAGGAACCAGGTCTGAGCAACGTTCCCCCCGGTCTTCTCTTTGTCCTGGTATCTGTCCAACCTCAAGTGTTGGAATGGCAGCTTGTTCAGTGTGTAGAGTGCAGGATGTTTAGACATTCTTCCTCCATCGTTAGTGATAATTTTACTTGTGAAATTAGGTGTGTGTTAGTGAGCACTCTGACGGAGAAGATATGAGCATTAAAGGAGCGCATCCAGACTTTAGAGAGGGTTAGAGAGCAATGTTATTCCCGTAGTGGAAAGTCTGGGTGTCGCAGGCGGAGATAACTAGCCCCCGACTCCAGCATTAGAGCTCTCACAGTGGGGCGAGTGGGTGACAACTCGGCGGCATACTCGTTCAGCCAAAGCTAACGCTAAGGCTAGCCCACCGGAGCACACCTCTTCTGCACTTCACGTGTCCAACAGGTTTGCTCTCCTCAGTGATGTACCCGCCGAGAAACCTGAAAGAGCTCTGGTTATAGGAGACTCATTACTGAGGCATGTGAAATTAGCTAGGCCTTTAGGGGCACCAGCGGCAGTGGTCAGGTGTATCACGGGAGCCAGAGCAGCGGACATAGCAGGTAATCTTAGGGCTCTAGGACAGCATAGGTTCTCTAAGATAGTGGTACATGCTGGAGCTAATGATATATGCCTTCGTCAGTCAGAGGTTAGTAAGAGTAACTTTACTGAGGTGTTTAATTAGAAAATGTTGTAGGAATTAAGGGAACGGCCCTCTTATGGCGCAGATCCTATTTGACTGATCGTTATCAGTTTGTAGATTTAGATGGTGACCATTCCTCATGTTCTCAAGTGGAGTTTGGTGTTCCACAGGTTTCAGTTTTAGGCCCACTGCTTTTTTCCCTTTATGTTGATTCCTCTGGGCAACATAGGTAAATCTTAAACTTGGTATTCGTTTTCATTGTTATGCTGATGACACACAATTATACTGTCTCAGCAAAACCAGATGAGAAAAAACAGTTTACTAAAATTGAGCAATGTGTGCAAGAGAGTGTGCATCTATGTTTAGATGCTGTCTTCCGCACTGTCATTGATCACTCAGGTTTTTTGACGGTGAGGTGATTGGTTGCTTTATATCTCAGGGAGCCCTCATGTCTGTGTTTCCTTCTGGCTCTCCCTTTTAGTCTCCCTTTTAGTCTCCCTTTTAGTTATGCTGTTATACCTCCAGGAAGAAGCTGGACTCCATTTAACTTAAACACATCTCCTGTTATACTGAACTTCCAGTCTTACACAGTATTATGCAGATCAATCCCTGCTATCCCTTTTCACCCAAATGAGAATGGGTTCCCTGTTGAGTCTGGTTCCTCTCAAGGTTTCTTCCTATTACCATCTCAGGGAGTTTTTCCTTCCGTCGCCCTCGGCTTGCACATCAGGGACAATCTTATCATTTTGATTCATACACATTCATATTCCATACAAACTTAATTCTTTTGATTGTGTAAAGCTGCTTTGTGACAATGTCAATTGTTAAAAGCGCTATACAAATAAAATTTAATTGAATTGAAATTTATTTGAATGGGGATATAGCTCCCGAGTTGCCTGCCACCCTGGGGGAGCCCGCACCTCTTCCCTTCCCCAGCAATAATTTTGGTGGTCTTCTATGAAGGACAACGTTCTGAGGTTTGTTCCAACATGTGATACCTGCTTAAGGAAAAAGTCAGGCAATAAACCCCCTGCTGGTCTTCTGAGTCTGCTCCCGCTGTCATATCGCTCTGGACTTCATCACCGGTCTTCCCAACTTCGATGGAAACACCTGCATCCTGACCGTAGTATATCGATTCTCCAAGTCTGCCCATTTTGTTCCTGTGCCAAAACTTCCGATAGCAAAGGAGACAGCCGAAGTGACAATTCTCCACGTCTTCCACGTGCACGGTCTCCCCTCCAACATCATCTCAGACCATGGCCTACAGTTCTCAGCAGAATTCTGGAAAGCATTTTGCAGACTAATTGGAGCGACACCCAGCCTGTTATCTGGCCATCACCTTTAGTCAAATGGTAGTCAGACAGAGAGACTTAACCAGGAACTGGAGAAGGCCCTAAGGTGTATGGCGTCCCATGATGTGACTACTTGGAGCAGAACTCTTCCCTGGATAGAGTATGTGCACAACTCACTACCGACCTTCTTCACAGGCTTCTTTCAGGTCTCTTCCAATGCTTCTTGGGCCACCCCTGTTCCCATCCCAAGAAGAGGAGATAACAATACCTTTGACCCTATCTTTTGTACGCCACTGCAAGAGGTTTTGGGCCCAGGCCAGGACCCTTCTCCTACACCATCAGCACCTTCAAATGGCAAGCCGACCGATGCCGCTCAGCAGCCTCCAGGTACCAGGTGGGTCAAAGGGTGGTGCTAACCCCCCGAGACATTCCATCAAAACAACCTCCCACAAATTGTCACAGCAGTGGACTGTTCTCTCTGTTGCAGTCAGGAAAGCTCTTCCACTTCCTGAAGGCCAACACAGAAAAACTGAGAAGAAGCTCCTTCACGCAGGCTATTAAAACTTTCAACCAGAACTCTACATAGGACTCAACTGATTGGACTTGCTATGTTTCCTTCACATGTGTTGGAACAAACCAAAACCAACCACATTGATCAATGGCACATTTGCACATTGCACAGGACTGAAGTACACAAAACATATATGTTACACATTCTGGTTTATGTTGACATACAAAAGGACTACTATTGCACTACTGCAATTTAAAGATGAACAATTATCACTGCTACTTATCATTGCATTTCACACTCCATGACTGCACTGAACTGCTGCTGCCTGCACATTTCACATTTGACATACATTTTACACTTTACACATACACTACAGTTTATTTATACAGTTCTTACTCTTTTACATTCTTTTTTAATACTTTACATATTTCTACATTACACTTTATTTTATTGTAACAAAATTTTAGATTTAATATTTTTTATTCCTTCCAATTAGCATTTTGCCTTCTTCCTTCCTTTTTCCTTTTCAAGGTCACAAACAGTCATATACTGTAAGCATTTCACTGCATATCAAATAAAAATTTACAATACAGGATAAATGTCACCTAGCTTGTTCCCTGCCTCTCCTACTGTGCCACTCAGCTCACTGAAGTCTGATGAGATTTCTTCTTAGTATGTTCCAGAGCTCTGGCAGGCATTATCCTTTTGGACCGAAACTGGGAAAAGTTATTATGCTTTGCAAAATCATTCTAAATTCAAATTGATATTGGCAAGATTTTTTTAGTTTAATATTTTGATAATTGTGATAAAGAAACACCACCATGTCCCAAATAACACATGCACAAAATATTTTTTATTATTATTTATTATTTTTATATTTGAATGAAAAAAAAAAAAAAAACCTAGCGTTGAAAAAAAAATTGTAACACAAGGTTTGCAACACAAACATGGGTCCATCTCCTATTTCAATCAAACTGTTCATATAATATTACAAAGAAACAATTTAAATGATCTGAGATAACTTCTAATTGTAAAATTTGATGTAAATATTAAATCAAGGGTGTGACCAGCTTTATGAGCGGATATGTACTGATTGTAAAGACAATGAAGAACTTGTGAAGATTTTGAGAGAACTACTGTGAGATTTGTGAACTCAAATAAATTATGAAAATATAAGAAGAATTAGAGAAGATAACTCTTGTCCAGCTGCTACTCCTTGGGCCTCTGTCAGGAACACTGATGTTTTGCAGTTGAAATTTGCAAATACCAGCAACCCATTGAAGGTATCTTTTTACCAGTATTTTCTCATTAACTTGTGTACCAAGACAAAGTATCCCATTTGTTCTTATAGATTACCCCATCCCCAGTTAAATAATTTTAAAGTTCAGAAATTATTTCCTATCACTGTAGACCAATCTATTTATATTCAGCGAGCTTATCAACATTTTTACATTCTATTACTATTGCTGTGATTTAGATGATACAATCGATCTTTTGATCTATTTATCACAAAAATGTTTTGCTTTGTCAGTATTTGACCACCTGCACTAGGGCTCATCATTAGCTCTTACCTCAATTTAAAACATATTTAATAAATATCTCAAGTTGCAAATGTTGTGCTTAAAAAAAGTTGATACCCTAGTGTCAAGGCGTGCGCCTGTGATCGCCATGCGCCCAAATCAATATCGCTCCTCATTCACTCCGCTCACTTCTGTAAGTGTGCAAAGAAGCGGGGCCACCTAACTAGGCATGGCTGGTAAGCTATCGGCGCTATTGATCCAGAGCTTCTCTCCGCTCTATAAAACACAGCGGGGAGTGTAGCTCGGGGTCTGTTGGGAAACTGGATTTCACTACGTGGTGGATTTTTATTAAAGACAGTGGTATGTGAGTGGGGCGATGTGATGCACCTCAGAGACTTTAAAAAGGGGAATGGTGCCCTTTGATCTCTGTGAGAGGACAGTGCATGAACGAGCTGTGTGAGCTCCCATGGCACCTTCGCATCCCGCCGCCAAAGAGGAAAAGGCCCCCGATCTCAGCTGGGAAAGCTGCCCAGTCGACGGACATCCAGGAGAGACTCCTGCCTGTGGTTGCGCCCACAGAGAGTTTGGAGGGGCTGACATGCTCACATGCAGCGGAAGAGGTCGCTGTCATGGGAATGTGCAGGAGCGCGACCTCCGCGTGCTCCAAAGCTGCCACTCTGTTTGCCGCTCACCGCTCACCTGCCTGTGCCTGCATGCCAGCAGGGCACTGCCAACCAGACCAGCACGTGCACCTTCATTCCTTTCCCCTTCTTTCCATTAACCCCTTCCTTCCCTATTTTTTCCTAAATAAACTACCCTTTTTACTGTGAGACCTCATCTCGTGTCTGTGCTTTATGGTGCTGCCTGTGCAACTTAGGGTCGAACCTGTTACACCTAGTCACTCCCTTTAGTACTTTGATCCAGCTAGACACTTTTTCTAGCTCAGCAAATATTTTCCTAGTATTTTGTTAGCAGTAGGCTGAGCCTGTAAATACTTAATAAAACAAAAATCCATGCAATTGCCCAGGGGTCAGGAATGCTCAAAGTTCCCAACCCATGTGTAAATGTGTTTATAAATTGGTGAATTTTGTCACGTTTCACCATTAATCCACTCCCTGTCTGCCTTTTTCCCTAGTCTGTCATTTGTTTTTTGCATGGCCCCGTTTTTTGCAAGACTGGTGTGCAAACCGGCAGGACTCAATCTGTTCAAATATGTTTTTCAGTCTAAAATCTGCACACTAGTCTTGCATTTCGCCCTGATTTCTCTAGCATCTAAGCATGTGCTACATAATCCATGCTGGATTATTGCGTGCATTCTATCACAATTATCTCATGCTTTTAATTCACAATTTCACATTGGCAAGTTGTTTTGTTCCTCTCACTCTTGTTTCACAATTCGGATTTGACGCCTTGCTCTTAGATTCTCCAGGGGTTTTTCCCTTGAGCTGGCCGTTATTTTTTGCTTTCTTCCCTTCCCTTAACTGCTACAGGAAAATCTGCTGTTGAATACTCGTCTGCAGCCGGCGACTGAGAAACTGCTCTGGGGTGGGATAAACTCCTGAATGTGCCAAGGAGGTGGTGGAGTTTTTATGATGGTGACTCTCTGGAGTGCTTCGGGGACTCTAATGGAGATATGTTCATGAGACAGGCACCCAGAACATACCACTCACCGTACTGACTTTTGTGCAGAGACATAACATTTAGAACACTCAATTTGCAGATTGTTTTTCTGCCCCGCCATCCAAGTGATATCTCCATTTTATCCCCAGTTTAATTATTGTTGAGCCATTACTCTGACAATGCTATCATCTGTTTTTTTATGTTTTTGAACTTCAAAGTGAAGAACAAATCTATGACATTATTGTAAAGGCTAATCACACTCCTTGTCAACTTACTTACCTTCTTATGCTTCTTTGCATTCAGGTATAGTTCCTCAATCACTGAAAATGGCCTGGTCAGACCTATGATCAAGAAACCTATTTAGATCCCGATGATTTTCACGATGGCGGCACGATGGATTAGTGGTTAGCAGTGCCGATATCTATGAGCTTTTTCAATCTAGGTTCCAGCCGAACATAACACTAAAATAGCCCTTGTTGGAGTAACTAATGACCTTTTGTGTGCTGCTGCCTCTGGTTTGCTCTCTATTCTCATTCTGCAGATTCTGATACAATGTCCCATTCGATTCTTTCAGACTGCCTTTCTGACATTGGCACAGTCAATAAATGGTTTACTTCTTATCATATTGGCAAGACTCAATCTGTTCAAATATATTTATCAATATCAATATTACGGTGTCAATTTTCCACTGTTATACTGACAATACCCAGCTTTAGATGAGTGTTAATCCCTCAGATACCTTCCCCCCAATGACTCTTACTACCTGTCTCCAGTACATCAGCACCTGGATATTGAACATCTATCTGAAATTAAATGCTAATACTGTAAGTCAGAGATACTGATTTTAGGATCTCATGCTCCTAGTGCTGTCTAAGATAGGTAATCACTTCAATTAGGATTGAAGACGGACTTGCCCTGTTAAAAAAATGCCTTGACATGATTTTAGATAGCACCCTGTCTTTTAATGCGCAAATTAACAGTTTCTCTCGTTCAGAACTTTTTCATATGCAACACTAAAAGGCTGCATCATTGTCTCTCTCA
The DNA here is from genome assembly GCA_013621035.1 of Clarias magur. Classification (NCBI taxonomy): domain Eukaryota; kingdom Metazoa; phylum Chordata; class Actinopteri; order Siluriformes; family Clariidae; genus Clarias; species Clarias magur. The sequence goes on along the minus strand of QNUK01000016.1, from coordinate 3,263,090 downwards.
GATGAGCGGAGTATATTTGGCATTTCCATCGAGCATTTATAGCGGTTATTAGTTATTCAGTATTCTGCCAGCAAAATTCTCTAAATTTATCTAAATCTAAAACATCAGAACATATCTCACCTTTCTCGATTGGCTTCCAGTATCTTATCATGCTAATTTTATGATTCTTTTACTGACATTTAAATCTTTAAACATAACATTGCTCCAATGTATTTAAGTGAACTTATCACACTATATGCCCCTGCTCGATCATTGCAATCTGTCTCAACTGGCCATCTGTCAGTGCCAAGCTTTAATCTTAAAACAGTGGGTGCTAGATGATTCTCTAGGGTGGCGCCAAGTCTCTGGAATGAATTCTCTCTTAACATTCGACACTGTAACTCCATCTCTGTGTTTAAAGCAGCTGCCAAGACTAAATTAGCCTTATCAACTTTAGTACTTATTTGTCACTGAGTCAATTTTCATTGATTGACTCATTTTATTTTATACTATATTTAATCTAAAATATTTTTTATTAATTTTATTCTTAACTCTTTATTAATTGCTGTTTTTAGTTTCTTACCTTGAAAGGCATTTATAAACAACACATCTTCTTCTTTTTCTTCTTCTTATTGTCCTAAAACTAAAAAAAAAAAATTGGTAAAACCAACAATCAATGATACATTCCCAACACATTCCCAACACTGACCCACACTCACACAACTTACTAGACACACTGTAACACCACTAGTCAGATGGCAGCCTCTGTGATGGTTAATGTTGGGGTCTCGCCAGCTTGCCATTCACAAGATTGCCAATAAAAAAAATTCCCAAAAGTTCAATTCAATTCAATTCAATTTTATTTGTATAGCACTTTTAACAATTGACATTGTCGCAAAGCAGCTTTACACAATCAAAATAATTAAGTTTGTATGAAATGTGAATGTGTATGAATCAAAATGATAGGATTGTTCATATAAGCTTTTTCATAAATATATAGTGGTGAATGCAGTTATTATAAAGATTACAGGTATGTAATGTTTAATTTCTTACAGCAACCGCAGATGCAGAACCTGTAGATGGCCCGTAGATACCTGTAGATACCTTCATTGAGCTGCAATCACGTGAATAATAAGACCCCCGCCCCCTCCCCCCTACTGCACTGACACTATCAAACTGCACTAAAGAGGTGAAGATTGCCGTTTTTGTGGACTCTTTATTATTTTGGTGAGTATTTATTGAGTATTGGCGCTTCAGTACTCTGTGAATTAAGGGATACAAAAATATCTGTTAGTTTGGCTTCAAGAGTCACTAATGCTCATCTACGAGTGTTATATTGGTTAACAGTAGTGAAAAGAGAATTGAGTAAATACCCGGTAAATTTAAAACATGACTTTAAACATGTCAGCTCTTAAGAATGTAAAACCAAAGAAAATAGCAAACCCTTTTGAATATGAAATAATGCATAGATTTAAAACATAAATAGGATTCCATAAACAGAACAGTGTTTTACACACTCTGGTGGTATATAGCTTTATTATCCCTTTTAGTTATGATGTCATAGTTACTGTAGTCTCTCTGCACTAAATATACATTCACCTTATACATTGTGTGACTGTGCCATCTTGTCACGAGCAACCGAGGGACTAATACAACAGCCTTAGCAGTTAGCCCGTGTTGCGTGGATGGTAAACCCAAGTGCGGAAATAGCATGAGTAGGCAGGATAACTCTTAGAACTCTCTTACACAAAGAGCAAGGATCTACACAAATAAACCCGCATTCTTTGGTGAATTGATGAAGAGTTTGAGCTGGGAGGTGTGGAATACCGGATGGATTCGGAGTGCCGCAGGCAGCTGGAGCCGGTAGGTGACAGGATGGATATGGAGGATGATGCGGTATGGACCGATGAACCTGGGTGATAGTCAGACTACGTGTTCCAAAATCAGCTCTGCTGTTCTTTTGGCTGATGGGAGTCCGGCGAGGGCCACCAGGTGCACGGCTTTGGAGAACCGGTCGACGATAGTTAAGATGGTGTTCTTCTCTTCGGAGACCGGCCTGCCCGTGATGAAATCGATCAGGGCCGACGGGGAATGGGGAGTGGTTGGAGTTCCCCCAGAGTTGGTTGATTGGTATTCTTAGCCCTGGCGCACAGTGGGCACTCCTGGACATACTCCTTTACGTCACTCACCATAGATGGCCACCAGAAGGCGCGTCTAATAAATTGGAGGGTACAGTTGGCGCCGGGATGTCCAGATAAGAGTGAGGAATGACCCCATCGCAACACCTCAGTTCTTACGGTGTCCGGCAAGTAGAGTCGCCCAGGCGGCACACCTGCCGACACGGTCTCCATCGCCTGTGCACGGCGAACACTCATTTCCAGGTCCCAGTGAAGTGGTGCAATGATCTTGGTGGGTGTGATGACAGGCGCGGTAGGATAGATGAAAGTTGTAATGTTCGAAGAACAGTGCCCACTGCGTCTGTCTCGGATTGAGCTGTTTTAAGTTGTGAATGGTGATCAGGTTCTGATGGTCGGTCCAGACGATGAACGGCTCCCTGGCGCCCTGGAGCCAGTGTCACCATTCTTCCAAAGCCCACTTTATGGCCAGCAGCTCGCGGTCCCCTACCCCGTATCGCTGCTGAGTGGGGTCAAATTTTTTGGAAAAGAAACTACAGGGATGTAGCTTCTGGTCTGGACCTTGTTGGGAGAGAACGGCCCCGACGCCCACATCCGAAGCGTCCACCTCCACAATGAATGGTTTACTTGCGTCAGGGTGCAGTAGAATTGGGGCGTTGGTGAATCAGTGGCATAGGTCATGAAAGGCGGTGATGGTGGCAGGATTGAAGCTGAAGTGATGAGAAGAGCGGTTAAAGGGGCGGCAACTGGACTGTAGTCCCGGATAAAGCGACGATAAAAGTTCGCAAACCCAAGAAACCATTGAAGTTGCTTGAGGGTCTTGGGTAGGGGCCAATGACGCACAACTTCCAGTTTCTGCGGGTCCATGGCCAGACCCTGGGGCGAGATGACAAAACCCAGGAACGTGGTGGAGCACTTGCGAAAGCATTTTTCCAACTTACAGTACAGTAATCTCACGAGTAATCTCTTAAGGTCTGCTCTGACGTGCTGGGTGTGTTCCTCGGCTGTGTGTGAATAAACAAGGATATTGTCCAGGTAAACGAACACCCACCGTGCACTGCAGAGTCCGAATGGGATGACCAAGCTCTCATAGTGTCCAGGAGATGAGGGGGTCATGTTGGAGCAGACAGGGGTGTCCGAGGATGATGAGTGGCGATGAAATGGAGGTGAGATGGAACTGGATCTGTTCATGATGTTGGCCGATGACAAGGGTGAGAGGCTGAGTCTGAGTGGTGACGGGGCTGGAGGAAAGGGGCCGACCGTCGACAGATGTGATACAAACGGGCTGGGATAACGCCTCAAGTTCCACTCCCAGCTTTTTGGCAAAAGAAAAGTCAATAAAGTTACCTGCGGCACCGGAATCGATGAACGCAGTACTTCCGACCTGTTTGTGGCCAAAGCAGAGGTGTACTTGAACTGTGAGACGGGAATTATCGGGTGTCGTGACCGAGAGGTGGAGGGGGCCCGGTGAACTGCCCCGTCTGCTCACCGGGCCTGAGCGTTTCCCGGGCGAAATGGACAGATGGCCCTGTGGTGCGCCGCTGACCCACAGTAGGCGCAGAGCCCTTCTCTAAAGCGTCGTTCCCGTTCTGCAGTGGTCAAGGAGGCGCGTCCTAGTTGCATGGGTTTCCCGGCTCCCAGGTCACCCACGGCGGGAGGTGGAGAACCGACTGGTCCCGTAGGTGCAGTAGTGAATGAGGGGCGAGCTTCCGGAACAGGCATACGAGAGAGGAAGGAAGGAGTTTGGAGTGTGAAATGGGGCAGTGATGGCGTGATGGGCGGCAGGGTGCTAGGAGCTGGCTTGGGGCAGGCGAGCAGACGCTGGTCGATTCGAAGGGCGAGTTGAATTAAGCCCTCCAGTGTGGCTGGGAGTTCACGTCCGGCGAGCTCGTCCTTAATGCACACGGCCAGTCCCTCGTAGTAGGCTGTCTGGAGGGTGGAGTCTCCCCAGTTGGTCTGAACAGCGAGGGTTCATAAATCAGCCGTGTAGCGGCCCACGGACAAGCCTCCCTGCCGCAGATGATACAACTTGGAGTCGGTCTCCACCTCGGCAGCAGGATGTTCAAAAGTCAGTTTTAGTTGGCGGGTGAATTCTCCATAGGAGTAGGCCGTATCTGAATCTGACCTGAGAACCTCCATGGCCCACTCAGTTGCCTGCCCGGATAGCAACGAGATTGCAACATGCAGTCAGTCTGTGGAGTATCGGGTGGAATTAAACTCAAACACAAGATCTAATGCTGTTAAAAACACACTGCACTTCCCATCTGTGCCATCCCACTTATCTGGTAAGGCTATGAAAATATCAGAGGAAGGGGGGCGGAGCCGCAGTCGCTGCGGGGGGGCGTGGCAACAGCCGGCTGAACAGCTGCCCCGCGGAGGGTCGCGTTCTCCTGCCGTAGCTCCGCCACCACTGCGATGTCTTGGAGCTCATTTCGGAGAGACGTGACTTCACCACGTAGCTCATTGATCAGCTCGGCATGCTGGTCAACCACAGTGCAGAGGCGAGCAAACTCCATGGGTAGGCAGGATAACCACGCGTTTACTCTTAGAATTCTCTTACACAAAGAGCAAGGATCTACACAAATAAACCCGCATTCTAGCAACACACCAATCAAGGAAGCAACCAGAATAGGTGAGTACTCAGCGAAGCGAAGGCATAGATTAACTCAATGACTGCGCGATGTGAAGCGCCATCTTGTTCCTTTTTATGCTTTCTGAAAGCGCGACCGTCTTACTTCTGGGTCCTCGTGCCAGTCGCGGTGCGAGTGTGCATGACACATCTCTCCTTCTCTTCTGGTCTCTCCTCTTCTCTCTCTTCTCCTGTCTCTCTCTCTCTCTCTCTTTCTCTCACTGAGCTGCCAGTGATCCAGACCCTCTCTGCCCTCTGGAGCTGTCTGACTCGTCCTAGTGTCCCGAATCTGGTTGGAAATCCCGTCACATGGATTCCCTATGTGGTCAGCCTGGGAGGTGTGTTGTGGCTGGGAACGCTTCCACTTTACCATGAAGACCTGGGCTGATGCTGACAGGTGTTCTCTGATTGCAGTTGCTCGATAGTTCAGGACTGGAGTTTTCTACAGTCTACCTGAGTCTCCAGTAATGCCCTGGACTCCATATGAACTTAAACACATCTCCGGCTATACTGAACTTCCAGCCTCCTAACACACAGTATGAGTGCAGATCAATCCCTGCTCTCCGTTATCACCCAAATGAGGATGGATTCCCTGTTGAGTCTGGTTCCTCTCAAGGTTTCTTACTATCACCATCTCAGGGGGGTTTTCCTTGCCACTGTCGTCGTCGTCCTCGGTTTACTCATCAGAGATAATCTATTCATTTTGACTCATTCACATTTACATTTCATACTAACTTAGATAATTCTTTTGATTGTGTAAAGCTGCTTTGCGACAATGTAAAATGTTAAAAGCGCTATACAAATAAAATTGAATTGAAATGGAATTTTTAATATGTTTTACTTTTTATCATAACTAGATATTCAGGGAAATCTATCGTCTTTGTCTTTACAAGACTCCTCTTGTTTCTTCAACCAGAGCTCTGCTGTGGAGGACTGGGGTCAGAGGGGTGACGGCTGACCTTTTGGAGTTACTGGAGGAGCATGGACAAGCTATTGGAGGTGACTGTAGGCTTTGATGACCTAGGTGACAATGCAGCAGCTTTAGTAGTAATGTTTGGTCAGGTCTGTGCTCTAAACATTGAATTCCAAAAGGACTGGACGTACCCCTATGAAGCAATCCGATCGATTATTATTTTTGGATTTGGAGAGACACACTCTTGTTGCCCTAGACTCTTTTTGGGTCTGACACTTTCCACACTTGGTGTTCCCCAGACCATGAAGCCAAACATCTCTCTCCACAATCGACTAAGAAAGAGTAAAAGACTTCAAGTCTGACTAATCTACCTGTACATCAGATATAACATGACAATGTGCCAATCATAACTTAATGCCATCTATAATGTGTTCTATAATCTATCACCATTCTGACATGTGTGACATACTAATACAGTAGTGTTTACTGTACTGTATGGGGTAAAGTGAAGAAAAATCAGTGTCCAAAACATCCAAGTCATCTCTTCTTCGACCCAGATACTTTACGTGTAGTAGAGAGTCAGTTGGAGCCCAAATGAGAGGTTACTAACACTTCATTATGGGCTCATGCCTTCAATCCTTCACTACAGAAGATACGCATCAGCATATGAATCAGTAAGATCTCAGATTAGAGTTACATATGGATGATTTAGGGATATCTCTGATGAATGGTGCCAAAATTCCTCCTTGTCAGTTGCTGCTATGAGAAAGTCTTTGGTTAAATATAAACAACATTTATAAATTTCAAAGACACAGTAAAGTCAACCATCACCAATGGAATTCAAATTCATATTTTATTCGTCACATACACAGTCATACACAGTATGATATGAAGTGAAATGTTTATACGACTGCTATTGACCTACAATAATAAAAATAATAAAAAAACATTTCTGTATCTGAAATAATAGAGAAGGTTGTTTAATGGTGTGACAAAGGGCACAACGTCAGTTACGCATACAGACTGACAGCTCCGCGCTCGTCCAAAATAACAGAGAAACGAAAAGGGATCAGCACCACAGACAGCGCTCATGAACAAAGGGCGGGGCGTTCTAACTCGCTACGCCGGCAGCTTCTTGTCTACTGTCCTGCTGTCATTGGCTGCCTATAAAAGGGCAGGGGATCTCCAATTCGGGGGAAAAAGGTTGTCGAGGACAAACCCTAATGCTATCATCTTTTTCATCACTAGATTCCGACCCCGCCGACTCAACAGCAGAGGTTTCGTGTCTCTGCCTGTCAGTGAGCCAGCAGAGGGCGTGATGGATCCACACGCAGATTGTGAGTGCTTGTGTATGACTGAGCCAGAAGCGTGGTGATAGTAAAAGCAAGACTTGAGTTTAGCTCCGCGCTGCGGTGTGAGCAGGAGAAGTATCGCTGGAATACGGAAGCGATCCGATATGTATGCCGGCGTGTGAAACCTGATCCTTGCGGTGAAGCGGGAGCATGCAGAGCCAACGTGGGAAGAGAGAGCTGCGTGAGCCGGTTGGAGTAGGCAGCGTGAGCTTGGCGCGGAGCGAGGGTAAATCGTGGTCGTAAACAGGTGAGGGTCGAAGCCGGGGTGTAGAGAGAAAGTCTGTGATCCAAGCTCGTGGTCGATAACAGGTAAGCAGTCGATAACAGCAAAATCCAAAAACTAGAATTCAAAGGGCGAGAGGCAAAGACGTGGTCGGTGAAACAAAACAAAGTCGATAACTAGGCAGACTATGACGAGAAGAAACGCTGGTATATTGGGCTGGTGAGGCACACAATAAACTGGCGACCTGGTAGTGGCAGAGCGTGGTTTATATAGGCATGACAGGTGATCACTGATAGCGTACAGGTGTGTGGAGAGCAGAGAGTGAGGCGGTAGGGTGTAAGAAGTGGTTGAGAGTGTGGAATGGGAGTTCTCAGGTGATCATGATGGGGCTGTGGCTTGATGTGTCGTGACACTGCCGGCGCTCCCGACACTCGACTGTTTCTCTTTCTCCCTCTTCGCAGGAACGGCGGCTGCACAAGCATACCAGCCTCTCCTCGCATCGCACCCCATAGAAGAAGCTCAGTAAGGCTTATGCCTAGGGGCATAAGGAGTATTAAACTTTGTTTTATGAAGTTTGGAACACCTCGTTTTTTTTCCTCATTTTTTTCTCGCGAAGAAAAATAAAGAAAATAAAGATTTTTCTTTTTGTTTCACCGCACTAATGCCTCCTGGTCTTCTTGCCCATCTTAGGTCCCGTGACAATGGCATCACACAATGTCATGATTTGTTATGCGGCCTGCTTCCTTCCAGTGTACTTTTTCCTGTTAGCTCCCGAGCCAAGGCTTATGCTTTTGCAGTTGGTTATCACTCAATAATGATTTTATCTATTTGCTCTGTATTTTTGTTACTGCAGTTGTTATAATATGTGCACAAATGTAATAATTTCATAAGCATATGATTGTTGGTGAATTGTAGTGTATCAAAGTGAGGCGGACACCTCAAGATGGTCAGTGTAATTATAGACACTTTAAGCTTGTTTAATTAAATTATTATAGAATATATAGCATTTTTAGTATAATAATAATAATAATAATAATAATAATAATAAAATTATTATTATTATTATTAATAATAATAATAATTATTATTATTATTTAAGGACTGTAATTTGCACACCCAACCTTGTTCCTGAGAGATGCTCAGGAAATGGATCTCAGCCTCATGCAAAGTCCATGTCCTCCAACACAGAAATTAATCCAAAACAATGTTTGCAATTTAAAACTAACCAAAAAATGTGGTTGCGAATACACATGAGCCTTATTCCTGACAACACGGTCTCAACTCTCAACTCAACTCATCTTTATTTGTATAGCACTTTAACAACAAGACTGCTCCAAAGTGCTTCACATAAATAATAAAATAATACAGTAATATAATAAAAATAAAATAAGTGAATTAAATAAAGAAAATAAAAAATAATTAATTAAAAATAAATAAATAATAATAATAAAATATTAAAAAGGAACATAATTAAAATAACATCACACAATCTAATCAAACAACATGTAAAATCAACATCTCATGTTGAGTTTTGAGATGGGACTTAAACACCCTCAGTGATGTGGATTCACGAATGGTCAAGGGTAGGCCAATCCACAGTTTTGGTGCTGCCACAGAGAATGCCCGATCACTCCTGAGCATGCACTTGGTCTTTGGTACCGTCAGCAAAGGTTTATCCGATGATCTGAGAGTCCGGGATGGAGCATATGGCTTAAGCAGATCTGAGAGGTAGGGCGGGGCAAGGCCATGTAAACATTTAAACGTGATCAAAATATTTTTTTTATTTATTCGGTACTGTGCCAGGACCCAATGAAGAGAAGCCAGAACTGGAGAGATATGTTCTCTTTTACGCGTAGACGTTAATAGTCGAGCAGCAGAATTTTGGATCAGCTGTAGCTGATGTAATGAGATTTTGGAGAAACCCCAAAATACATGGCATTGCAGTAATTGCGAGTGGTGATGAAGGCGTGGATGGCTATTTCGAAAAGCCTAAAGGGCAAAAAAGGGTTAAGTTTTGCCAATTGCCTTAACTGAAAGAAACTGGACCAAACCACAGCAAACCACACCTAAATTTGACGCTGTGGGTTTAACATACTGCTCCAAAGTTCCTAAATCCAGAGGTGGAACTCTACCTTTGACACCAGGACCAAATACCAAAACCTCTGTCTTTTTATCATTAAAATGTAAAAATGTTTGGACTAACCATGCGTTTATGTCATCTAGACATGTTAACAGAGCCTTGACAGAGTAGCCTTCCTTCTCTTTTAACGGGAGATAGATTTGACTATCGTCTGCATAGCAATGAAAGGAGATGCCATGTTCCCTTTCAAAAGCTACCCTCAATGCTGCGTGAAAACGCTATGGGAACATTTCTTTGTTCTCCGGTTGTGAAGCCTGTGCATGTCAAAAAACGCTGAATATTTTGGCTTATAACCTCAGTCAGGTGATGTCACCGAATAAGGTGCACCTGCAAGTTATAAATAGGAGTGAACTGGAAACATCCTCATATTTTTTTGTCTTCAGGACCGCTTTGTGTGCAAGTGGAAAACGAAAAGAAAAGGAAAAAAATAACAGCATTAACTCACTGATATGGCGGATGGCTAACCTATGGTTGGTTAAGAGACGCGTGTCTCCCTGTGATAGAACACTTTCGGAGGGCGATCTCCACGAATTTTGTTTCGAGTGTTTGGGGAAAGAACATGCTCACCTCGGGCTTCAGGCAGACTTGCGATCTTCTCCCTATTAAGGTGCTTCGCGCCCGCATTCCTGGGGCTCGCATGCTGATCTGGCAGACGCGCACGAGACGGAATTCACCCGCTTTTATCTCCGTATAAGGAAGTTTTAGCTTTCGCTTCTCAAGCGCGCTTTGGTGCTTCTTGTGAAGGAGCGGAAGAATCTTCCTCTCTCGCTTCTATGGAAGTAGCCATTATTGGAGATTATAACACGTGTGGTCGAGCGGTTGCATATTGACTGGCCGCAGAAGTGAGATTCCCCCAAGCACTCAAAATTAGATGACAGGTTTCTGTCAGGTGGCCGGGGGGAGGAGCCTCAACGTCTCTATCTCCCCTTCTTTGGTGACCTCCATGACGAGTTAACTCTTTCATGGAGCAAGCCGTATTCACTGCGCGTTTTTGTGCCATTGACTTCGACTTATTTGAATATCATTGATGCGAACACGGGTGGTTATATGAAGATGCCCCAGACAGAAGAGACGCTTGCGGGCTATCTCTCTCTTGGGACACCATCCTCCCTGAAAAAGCCTACACTCCCCTCCAAGCCAGGTAGATTGACATCTGCTTTGGTGGGGAAAGCTTTTCAGGCAGCGGGTCAGGCTGGTGCTTCACTCACCATGGCGATTTTGCAGGCCTATCAGGCTGACCTGAGCACCGGTGAGGCTATTGATGGGAGGGCGTTTGCAGAGCTGCGCCGAGCCACAGATCTGTCTCTCCATGCAACCAAGCAGACGACCCATGCTGTTGGCCATTTTATGGCTGCCATGGTATTCACGGAGAGGCATCTGTGGGTGAACCTCACGGGCATCAAGGATAGGGATCATGCTGTCCTCCTTGATACCCCCGTCTCGCCTTCCGGCCTCTTTGGCGACGTGTTAATTCTGTCGCCACTAGGTTTCGGGAGGCAAATTTATACCAGGTCTGGCCCCTATTAAGCGTGAGGTGCAGAAGAAGAGCATGACCAGCCGCGCACCCCCTAGCTTACCAGTATTGGGTCCTTCCATTTGGCCTAGCTCTGTCACCCCGCACATATACAAAATGCATGAATGCGGCCCTGGCTCCTTTACGACTCCAGGGCATCCGTATTTTGAATTACATAGACGACTGGCTGAGTCTAGCTCAGTCTCAGGAGCTAGCGCTTCGACATCGAAATGTCGTCCTAACTCATCTCCATTCTTTAAGATTGAGACTCAACGCCACGAAGAGCGTTCTCTTTCCTGTTCAGAGGACAACATATTTAGGTGTCACATGGAATTCGGTCACAATGCGGATACAGCTGTCTCCTGCTCGTGTCGAATCCATTCTCAACACCCTGAAGGAAATCAAGCTAGGGTGACTGTTCATCACTTTCAGAGATCTCTAGGCCTCATGGCAGCTGCGTCCACAATGATACCTTTGGGCCTTCCGCACAAGAGAGCGTTTCAGCTGTGGCTATGAGCCAGGAGATTTCATTCAAGGGCCAATCCCCAGAGGCTAATAAGGGTTATGCGCCGTGGGCTTCGTACCCTTTCTATGTGGTTCAGACACCGGTTTCTGACTTTAGGTCCGTCTTGTCGTCGCAAGATGCTAACGACAGATGCTTCCCTCACGGACTGGCCGTCCAGCACAAGGGAGCTGGAGAGGTCATCTTCTCGCATGGCACACCAATTGCCGCAAAACAATGGCTCAGTTTCTGACCCTGGAACACTTCCTCCAGCAGTTGAGAGACTACCATGTCCTAGTGTGGGTGGACAACACTGTGGTAGTCTTGTACATAAATTGTCGGGGTGAACTGTGCTCACGTCGCTTGAACAAGCTAGCGTACCACGTTCTGCTTTGGACAGGTTCCTGTTCCTCAGGGTGATTTACATTCCGGGGCACATGAACGGAGGAGCGGACTTGCTATCCAGTCAAGCTGTGTCACATGGGGAATGGAAACTCCACCCCGAAGTAGTCAGTCAAATCTGGGAAAGATTTTATGTAGCAGAGGTGGACCTCTTCGCCTAAATGTCCCCTTTACTACTCTCTGACTCCTCCAGCTTCCCTGGGTCTGGATGCGATGGCCCACACGTGGCCCAGATTACGCCTTTATGCGTTTCCACTGATAGTTCTGTTCAGGGGCCTCGGACTCCCTAAAGCATGTCCCAGCCGAGGCCCATAGGCAAAGTTCGGTGCAGGTCGGGCCCCATTAAAGAATCCGGTTTTGTGTCCATGAGATGAGCAGGTCATGTTGCAGTAGCCAAGGGTGCCCGAGGATGATGGGAGGAGATGATGGGGGTGAGGTGAAAAAGGAATCTGCTCTTGGTGTTGGTCAATAATTAAAGTGATTGGTTGAGTCTGGGTGCTGATAGGGCTGGATGAAAGGGGCCGACCGTCGACAGAGCCCCCCTCTGAAACGTTGTTCTTCCTCTGCAGTGGTCAAGGAGGTGCATCCTAATTGCATGGGTTTCTCCAGCTCTGGTGTCAACTACGGCGGGAGGTGGAGATCTGACAGGTCCGGTGGCGGTGGCAGTAGAAAAGGAGCGTGTTTCAGGAACTGGGTTGTAGGAGAAAAACGTGGAACACTGCCACCTACTAGACACGAGTATCAATAAGCAAAGCCCTCCAGATATAACCAGCCTATCATGCGCACTCCTAACACGACCAGCACTAGGTCCTGGAAGTAGTACGGTCGTTATTCAGGAAGCATAAAAGGAGACAAGATGGCTCCACACATTGCTCAGTCATTGAGTTTGCCCATGCTATCACCGACGCTGTGTCCGTCTAATCGTGAGTACTCACTTTCTTGGGTTTTGCTTTCGATTGAGTGTGTGTTATTAGAACGCGAGTTTATTTGTGTAGACTCTTGCTCTCGCTTCGGGAGAGGTCTAAAAATAACAGCGTGGTTATCCTGCCTGCTCGCGCTACTTCCGCGTTTGGGTTTACTATCCACGCTACAGGGCTAACTGCTAGTCTTCTGGTCCATCAGAATGATGATAGGATGACTGAGCCAACAGCAGTAAATGCAGCGGATTACGCTCACCTCTGCGATGTAGGTGACCAACATGCTAAGCTGATCGATTAGCTCCGTAGTGAAGTTGCGGTTCTCTGCAAAGGCATTCAAGACATCGTGGCCCTGCGCCGCGAGGTGGTGGAGCTAAGACAGGAGAACGTGACCCTCCGCAGGGCAGGCGCTCAGCCGGCAGTGGTTGTGCGGTTGTGCCGCCACCCCCCTCCCCTTCTGATGTCTTCATAGCTCTACCAGATAAGTGGGATGGCATGGATGGGAAATGCAGTGTGTTTTTAACATCACTGGATCTTGTGTTTGAGTTTAATTCCACCAGATACTCCACAGACCGACTGCGCGTTGCACTTCTCGTCTCGTTGCTATCCAGGCAGGCAGTTGAGTGGGCCACGGCGGTCCTTAACTCAGAGTAAGATGTCGCCTATTCATACGCAGAGTTCTCCCATCAACTAAAGCTAACTTTTGAACATCCTGCTGCTGAGGTGGAGACCGACTCCAAGTTATATCATCTGCGGCAGGGAGGCTCGTCTGTGAGCCGCTACACGGCAGATTTCCGAACCCTGGCTGTCCAGACCGACTGGGGAGACGCCGCCCTCTGGACAGCCTACTACAAGGGACTGGCCGAGAACTTCCAGCTACGTTGGAGGGGCTTAATTCAACTCGCCCTCCGAATCGACCAGCGCCTGCTTGCCCGAACCAAGCCAGCTCCTCGCACCCTGCCGTCCATCACGCCATCACTACCCCATTTCACATCCCGACCCTCCTCCTTCTTCTCTCACACGCCTGTTCCTGAAGCTCGCTCCTCATTTGCAACTGCACCTACCAGATCAGTCGGTTCTCCACCTCCCGACGTGGTTGACACTGGAGCCGGGAAACCCATGCAATTAGGATGCGCCTCCTTAACCGAGAGGGTCTCTGCGCATATTATGGATCGGCAGCACACCACAGAGCTATCTACCCTCTGCGTCCGGGAAACGCGCAGGCCTTCCATCCACCTCTCCGCCACTTTGACGTACTTTCCCCTTCTCACGGTACGAGCACGCCTCCAGTTTTGCCACAAACTGGTCGAAAGTACCGCGTTCATCGATTCCGGCGCCGCGGGTAACTTTATTGACTCTTCTTATGCCAAAAAACTGGGGGGAAAAATCGAGGCGTTATCCCAGCCCGGAAACACCTCTGTTGACGGTCGGCCCCTCTCTTCCAGCCCTATCACCTCTGTTGACGGTCGGCCCCTCTCTTCCAGCCCTATCACCTCTCGAACACAGCCAATCACCCTCGTCATCAACCAACACGAAGAACAGGTTCAATTCTATGTTCTATGTTTGTTGCAGCATGACCCACTTATTTCTTGGACACAGAACCGGATTCTACAATGGGGGCCGACCTGCACTGAACTCTGCCTACGGGCCCGGGCTGGGACGTGTTCTAGGGAGCCCGAGGCCCCCGAAGTCGACACCAACAGCATCCCGACGCCTTACCGGGACCTGGTTTACAAGTGTTTTGTAAACGACGCGCCACCCACCTACCTCCTCATCGTCCTTACGACTTGGCAATTGACCTTCAGCCGGGTTCCGTCCCGCCCCGTGGCCATCTCTACTGACTATCTTCTACTGAGATGCAGGCGATGGAGGAGTATGTTTCCAGCGCCCTTCGCCAAGGTACCATCCGGCCCTCCTCCTCACCTGCCAAAGTGGGGTTCTTCTTTGTAAAGAAAAAAGGAGGTGACTTACGTCCATGTGTCGATTATCGGGGGCTCAACGATATCACCATCAAGAACCGACACCCATTGCCGCTTACCAACTCTGCCCTGGACGCCCTCTCTGGTGCCACCATCTTTACTATGTTGGACCTCCAGAGCGCCTACAACTTGGTGCGCATTAGAGAGGGTGATGAGTGGAAAACGGCCTTCATCACCCCCAAAGGACACTATGAAAGCCTGGTCATCCCTTTTGGACTCTGTAACGCACCTGCTGCATTCCAACAATTCATCAATGATGTTCTCAGAGACATGCTAGGCCGCTGGGTGTTCGTCTACCTAGACGACATCCTCATTTACTCCTGGACTGTTGACGAACATGTCCAACACGTCAGGGCGGTCCTCAAGAGATTGCTCGCCCATCAACTGTATTGTAATTTGGAGAAGTGCGCTTTTCACGTGTGCTCCATCACATTCCTGGGTTTTGTTATCTTGCCCCAGGGTGTGGCCATGGACCCGCAGAAACTGGAAGTTGTGCGTCATTGGCCCCTACCAAGACCCTCAAGCAACTTCAACGGTTTCTCGGGTTTGCGAATTTCTATCGCTGCTTTATCCGGGACTACAGTACGGTTGCAGCCCTGTAACGGTTGCATCAGATACGGTTGCAGTACCTTTAACCACCCTGACACGACCATCTTCTCACCCCTTCACCCTCAACTCTGCCGCCATCTCCGCCTTCCAGGAATTGTGTCACCGCTTCACCACCGCACCAATTCTCCTCCATCCACACGCGAGCAAACCATTCGTTGTGGAGGTGGACGCTTCGGATGTGGGCACTGGGGCCGTTCTCTCCCAACAAGGTCCAGATCAGAAGCTGCACCCTTGTAGCTTCTTCTCCAGAAAATTTGACCCCACTCAGCAGCGATATGGGGTAGGGGACCGCGAGCTGTTGGCCATAAAGTGGGCTCTGGAGGAATGGCATCACTGGCTCCAGGGCGTCAGAGAGCCGTTCATCGTCTGGACCGACCACCAGAATCTAATCACCATCCGAAGAATGAAACAGCTTAACCCTAGTCAGGCATGGTGGGCGTTATTTTTCGAGAATTCCAACTTCCATCTGTCATACCGCCCGGGGTCCAAGAACACCAAGGCCGACGCCCTCTCCCAACAGCATGAGGAAGACGTCCACCAGGCGAGCCCGCGCCTGTCCTACCTCCCACCAGGATCATAGCACCACTCTGCTGGGATCTGGAGACGAGGGTGCGCCAGGCACAGGCTGCGGAGACTGAACCAGCAGGTGTGCTGCCTGGTCGACTCTATGTACCTGACACCATCCTCTCTCCGCGCTGGACACCTCGGAACATGTCGCACCCTTCAATTCATACAGCGCGCCTTCTGGTGGCCCACCATGACCAAGGATGTTCACGAGTTCATCCAGGCCTGCCCAGTGTGCGCCAGGGCCAAGGATGTAAATCAACCATCTCCGGGCAAGCTTCAACCACTTCCTTTGCCGTCGACTTCATCACGGGCCTGCCGGTTTCCGAAGGAAAGAACACCATCCTCACCATCGTCGACCGGTTCTCCAAAGCTGTGCACCTGGTGGCCCTTCCCAGGTTCCCGTCAGCTAAGAAAACAGCCGAGCTGATACTAGAACATGTAGTCCGCCTACATGGGTTCCCAAAGGACATCGTCTCGGACAGGGGGCCTCAGTTCACCTTACGGTTCTGGAAGGCCTTCTGCCGTCTGATCCATTCCACCTGTAGTCTGTCCTCCGGCTACCACCCACAGACTAACGGTCAGACGGAATGGACCAACCAACAACTGGAGCGCTACCTGAGGTGCTTTGTCGCCGACCGTCAGTGCTCCTGGGCTCGCTACCTCATCTGGGCTGAACAAGACAACCTCCATGTTTCATCTGCCACCGGCTTAAGCCCATTTGAGGCATGCCACGGCTTCCAGCCTCCGATGTTCGACCACCAAGAACCGGAGGTTGAAGTACCGTCGGCCCAACAGTTGGTCCGTCATTGTCGACGGCTATGGAACCAAGCAAACCTTGCCATCAAACGCGCCAACACCCGCTACATCACTCAGCACCGCCGTCGACACCCACCGGGGCGGCGATTGTACCACGTAGGTGACAAGGTATGGCTGTCTACAAAAAATCTACACCTGCAGACAGAATCCAGGAAATTATCACCTCGCTTCATCGGTCCATACCGCATCACCCTCCGAATCAACCCCGTCACCTACCGGCTCCAGCTGCCTGCGGCGCTCCGGATCCACCCAGTATTCCATACTTCTCAGCTAAAACCCTTCACCACTTCACCTATGATCCATCTTCTGGTCCATCTCCATGTGTTTATGACACAGCCAAACAACTGGCAAAGTGACAATCCACACACTATGCATTTACAGTCCCTGGTGATGACCGTCGTTTTAAAACTTCCATTGTAAGCACTTAACTTGTATTTGGTACACTTGTAGGTTATAACTGTAACAGACAGATGTTGCTCTAGCAGTTACATTGCATAGCAACAAAACAATACAAGAACACTTACTGTCAGTAATACAACACTACAATTAAATAATACTACGTACAATAGAGCCAAATGTTGCCCGCAGTGCCTGATATAAAAAAAATCTATATGGAATTTGAAATATGGAACTCCATCAGTTATTGGTATAGTAGTCAATACCGAGAGTTCTCTGTATTTCTATTTTTATAAAGACAACCATCATACCCATTTCAGTTGTTATTTACCAGATGAATTAACAAGTTATTTAAAGCGCGACTCAAAACGCAGAACGAATTTAGTTAAAAATGAAGAACGGTTCTATAAAACACGGCGGAACTGACACCACAACAAGGCTTTTCAATTCAAAACACAGCGGATGTTTCTTTAAAAATGACATGACAAA
Organism: Clarias magur; assembly: GCA_013621035.1. Classification (NCBI taxonomy): domain Eukaryota; kingdom Metazoa; phylum Chordata; class Actinopteri; order Siluriformes; family Clariidae; genus Clarias; species Clarias magur. The sequence goes on along the minus strand of QNUK01000016.1, from coordinate 3,245,529 downwards.
AGCTATATAAAACTTGCACCAAAAAACAAAACCACTTAGACAACACGGTGAACAAAACTTATTTAGAAAACATAATGTAAATTAAACTATTTTTACCCAAATCTCACGAGAACAAAATCTCCACTGACCGAGAAAAAATCTAAATGAGCAGATTGAGCGGATTGAGCCCCCAAATTGTTTTAAATGAAGAAGTGTGTCCAATCTAAGATTTAAGCTAAGAGGAGAAGAGTTTTAGCTTGTTGTGTCTGCTGCACCCTGATATCGGAGTTGTTGACAAGCCCGGTGGTTTTATATTTATTTACCATCTACATGTGGCCTATATCAATAACCCAATTATGTGGCTGCGCTACAGCGTGTGAGGAGGATGACTGCACTAGCGCATTACATCCACCACACTCCCGGTTTTTGTGGGTTGCCATAAGATACAGTGTACTTATTTGGCTTTTTTAAGCAAACACATAAAGCCCCCACATCATGGGTCAGGACACCTTACTATACTAAAAACATAAAGAACCAATAATATTAAACCACAATTTCAATACCTATACAATAACAAACAATTGTTGGCAACACGCACTTAGATAACATACAATCGGCCAAAGAAACCCATTTCATTTGTTTAATAAATTAATTTTTTAAAAACATTTCTTGTTGCTATGAGTACCATATATCTTCTACCGGAAGGTAATTTTTCAAAAGCGTGTTGAGGAGGGTGAGTATAATCCTGAACTCTTTGTAAAGCTTTCCGCCTAGTCTGGTTTGTATATAATTCAACCAACTGCCTTTGGGGGTCTAATACAATCCTATCGGCTATATTAATAATCTTTGTGAGCATATTTTTACTTTTGACCCCCAAATTCCCAAACCAGCATGAAATATTATAAGATATAATACTTTCAAGCAGACTTTTTTCTGTTTCTTTCTTGCTGGTCCCTCCCACTGGGTGCTAGCTCAGCTAAAAAAAGTTTTTAATGAGCAGAGGAAAAGGATGGTGTCTGTCGCCAAACCAGCTTGCCCGGTAGCTCTGGTGCCTCGTTCTACCAGGAACTGTGTTAGCTGGCTTGTTTTGCTGACCAACTGGCTGGTGGTTATACCTCTTTCCCCGCTGTGGTCTGGAGTGGATGGTTGGTCGCTAGGCCGGTTCTACGGTCCTGTGGGAGGTCTGCCGGGTTTTAGTTCCAGGATTTTCCCCCTGGTTTCCTGGGAGGCGGAGTTAAGGGCATGGCCGATCTATGGTGACGACTGGCTCCTTTACTCCATCTCTTGGTGTTTTGGCAGACCCCGCACGATTGTAAATACTGCCAGATGTCCTTGTGAATGGTGGGCCACCAGGCGACGTCTAGGAGGCTTAGCTGGGTTTTCAGCCCTCCGCGGTGGCCACCCTCTGGCTTATGGTGTGTAATGGAAATATCACATTTTAATTATGTATTAATTTGTAATTGTGCCATGCAGACTATAGAAGCTTTAAACTTGCTGAAGCTTAGAAACACAAGGCCGAGAATAGTACAGAAACAACCTGATTGTAATTGTCCCTGAATAAATGATAAGGTATGGACAACTGGTCTGGGTCAGATAAAGAGTTGTGAGTTTGAATGTAGGAACTTCATTCAAACTAAAGGTGTTAGCAGAGATGTTTGTGTATAAAAGGTGTTAGCAGAGATGTTTGTGTATAAAATGGGACAGCTGAGAGAAAGAGATCACCTTTCTCCATGCTGCAATTGTTTGCTGTATGAGACTGGTCCTTCTGCAGAAGTAGAAAAATAAAACCTTTGTGACTTTGCTCTTACCCAGTGTATGAATTGCTTGTCTTTATAACATTTACAGAATTTCCACCACAGGTGAAAGTCACCTAGGAACGTTTGGGTCAAAGATGGTGGGACTACCAGTTGTAATGCTCCTTTCTTCCTCTGACCTCTACAATATAACGTCCATGGTGATGTCTGCAGGTGATCCCCAGTCCTGGGACTTTCCGGGGTCCACTACAGTGGCCAGTAGAGCTACCTGGAGACCTTCCTGCTGTGCCTGTGCTGCCTCAGACAGGTCTCTGGGTGGAGCGGTGGAGGTCTCCTCAGGCAGGGCGTAGTAGAGATGCAAGGGTGCAGAGTGGGGTTGTGCAGGGGAAGGCCCTGTCAGCGACGATGTAGAAGCGTGTGCGGGGGCCTCTTTTTTAACCTTCCGCCGGCTGTGTTGGAAACCCCCTGGACCGGAACAGCTGGAACCGAAGGACGAACTTGATAAGATGCATGACTCCATGCATCTTTATGCATCTCTATTAGACAGCTCTAATATGGTTGTATACATCAGGCCCTTTTAGCAGGAGATCATGCTCAGTCCATTGAACTTTTGTGATGCTCTCTTTCCATAACCGCAGGGATTGGAGTGCTGGGGAAATTTAGAACCGGCGAGGGTGATGATGCAGGGATATTGGCCTGTAACCTGTTGATGGTGGGCGCGTTAGCGAGACGCAGCTTCTTCATCTGCTTCTCTCATATACTGTTACACCTCAAAAAACAGTCAGTCACAGCCTTTTCTAGTTTTTCTAAGGCTTCCTGGCAGTAGCGCTCCAGCTCTGATAAGCTAGTTTCCACGGCCCGCCGAAAACTGGTTTCCCTGTTGATCGTGCTGTTATTAGATTCTCCCAACCGCTGTTCTAATGTGTCCATTTTTTCAGAAAAAGTCGATACACCTTCCTTACATTGATTAAGCTCAGTTTGCAGTGTTTGTACAATATCCATATTAAACATATGACCAACAATATCATCACTAGTAGGTCTATCAGATATATACAATGAACTAGTCAATGAAGTTCTCTCAGCTGTAAGGTCGTTTTTTCTTCAGTATACTCTCAGCATCAAAAAGAACTCGACTCGTAGAAGTCCTCAATTTTCCCTATTGCAGGATAAGTACGTTTTTCCAAAGCTAGGTTATGAGACATTTCCCTGATCCATTGACCTGACGTAGGTCCTTGAATGTCTTTCCATTTTGTGGCAATAAACAGAAATTAATAAGCCTTTTCTTCTTTCCATTCAACAAAAGATTTTCAGGAAATGTATGCAGAATACACAATTTAGCATCTACAGGAACATCATGTTCTATAATATTAAACGTTAGGTACATACACATTAGGTTAACTAGATTTATTTCTAAAATTTGATAATTTTCTCACATTCCCAGATACAGGATAACAATGTACAGTGGAACCTTGGATTGCGAGTAATGCGGTTTGTGAGTGTTCTGCAAATCGAGCAAAGATTTTTTATATACTTTTATAGATTTTTAATATTTATAATACATTTTGACTAGAAAAAGTTATGAATGTTATGGAATGGGGTGCTATGACTTTTCTAAGGGATGGGCAGTTAATTGCCCCTAACCGCTCCAAAAAGTCCCATAGACTTAACATTGAGACCAACATTAGCTATGACCTATATCTATGACATCAGCTATGTCTATGATATGGCAAGCACCACTCACATTTTCTTCAGGAAATGTAGCTCTCTAGTTGTGTATTTACTACACAGTTATAACTTTACTTTCAACAATAGTTCAGCAAAGAAAAAAATATTTAATTTAATTTCACAAACCTTCCATTCACTTTTAAACTGCCCAGTTTAGAAAACAAATAGGAAAAAAAATAAAGGGCAATGCCAAACACAGTGGAGCCGAGAGGGTGATTCTTGTCACCTTCCTCCACCACCAAAACAGTCTACACTCTCGTCCTGCTCTCCTTGAACTCTTGTTAACAGAATGGCTGGTATTCACGAGTAGCTAGCAATACTAGTGTACGTTTTATGCTCTTTTAATGCTAATAGGCACACATAAACACACATTTATTATTTACTGTAATGTGTACATCACCAGCTGGATATTGTACTCGTACTGGCACAAATTATTGTTGATGGTCACCATATTGTTTAAAAATCATGTAACACTGTGAACTACGTGCTCTATCGGTTACAGCTTCGCTTTTTTATTTTGCACAAGAATTTATAAGACAAGACAGATCAGACGAAAGGTTCGTCCCGATTCGATCCCCTGCCAGGCTCGATTCCCGTCTCTGTGTGCAGGGAGTTTGCATGTTCTCCCCGTGTTTGGTGTGTTTCCTCCGGGTACTCCGGTTTCCTCCCACAGTCCAAAGACATGTAGGTTAGGCTAATTGGCGTTCCCAAATTGCCCGTAGTGTGTGAATTAGTGAGTGTATGTGTGTCTGTGCCTTGTGATGGATTGGCACCCTGTCCAGGGTGTACCCTGCCATGTGCCCCTGGTTTCCTGGGATAGGCTCCAGGCCCCCTGTGACCCTGAATACAGGATTATGCGGTATAGATGATGAGTGAGTGAAGTTTCTGTCTCAGCAGAGAAAAATAGCTAAATATACAGGAAACCACATCAAATTTAAATATTTTCAACAGAAAGTCACTCACAGGGTGTTTTGAAATTGTTTAAATAAGACTAATTTGTCGTATTGTAGTTTTTGTCTACTAAATTTTTTAAGGAATGTAAAGAAGGTTTTCCCCCAAGAAGATTGCATATAACTTTGTAACAAAGGACCAGACTAATTAGTCTGATATTGCAGTTCGTTTTACTATTCATTACAGCTCTTCAGGTTTTTACACGAAGATTTAAGTTTTTATCTTTAAGATTTAAACGAAGCTCTTCAAGTTGCCAAAAACTGATTTTAGACCCACTCATTTTAAAACGCTGAATCTATGTTAGCGCCCCCAGCAGGCTCGGATGAACTTCTCCCCTCTGTTCTCCAGCTCAGCGTGCTTGCCTGTGTGGCCGAGCCGCCATATTGTCAGCCTCAAAGACCCGAAAGGTAATGTATGCAGCCCATTTAAAACATTTATTTAGCGTTTAACCTGAAATTGTATCTGATAAAAATTCAGCTCGTAGAACGGCTTTTTAGATCAGCACTATTCCATATTTATTCCCTATAAAAGCAGATCATTGTAACATTAGAAGTTAGGCTAAGCTAATAAGCTATCAACCGCGAAAGCTGGAATATAGGCTCCCGAGCTTGGAGGCTTTACCGAGCTCTCGGCGCTAGCATTCAGGCTACAGCAGCGGTGTGGCTGCTGGTTAAACAGCGCACTTTCCTGACTACTGTTCGATAAACCACCTCGTGTAGATCAGGTGCTTCATGGCGGTTATTTGAGCGGCTTAGGGACCTGGTCGAGCTGTACTTTACTTGGGTAAGCAGAGTTACACTCCTCACTCTTAGGGAATGTTAAAGTCAAATCGAGCTGTCTGTGAGTTTGGGCTGAAGTCCTGATTCTGTCTTTGTTACACACAGGACGGAAAATTGCCTTTTAGGCTTTTAAGAGGCGTTTTATCAAGCTGCGGCTCTCTGTGTAATCTCTGCTATCTTAATCAAGCAGCAGGAGTGCAGCTAGTTAAGCTCATTCAACACGATTAGTTACAAAAACTACCAGCCCAAACCTGCTAAACCTTTCGTCAGACGCTGTTGAGCTGAGAGGAACCGATTAGGATGGCAGGACACTTCATTATAACACAATGTCGAGTTTTTTAACGTTACAGCTTAATATCACTCTACAGGTGTGTATGTATACACACATATTCTAATATTTCATTGGACCACCGGGGCATCGTTTCAATAATTATGCACGTCACAACATTTACAGTATTCCCGTCCAGAGTTGCATAAAATGTTCTCTGCTAAGCGTAAAGCCTTCTCCAGCACACAAGCTCTGGACTCTGTGTTGACCGATCCATGTGTGAAAACGATGTCTTATTCTCCCTGTGCCACTCTTTGACAGTTTGAACCCTAGGAGCACTGTCATCATCTTGGAATACGGCCATGCCATCATGGAAGAAAAAAAAACATTAAATGACCAAGTTGGTGATTCAGTACATTCAGGTCATCAGCTGACTTCATTTTATTGCTACATATCTTTGCTGAGCCTAGGGTTAGGGTTATATTTGTTATTATTAGCATCAATCAACTCGGGTGAAATGTACTTCCGATGGAGTGGGACGGCATTATCCGCTTTGCCAGGACAAAAGTGGTCTACTGCATGCAATAAAAATAGAATATTTTTGTTTGTTTGATATATTTATTTAATTTCACATTTCAGCAATCCCAACCTGCAAACCCTACCCTCCATCTACCAATATGTGAAGAGTAGTAAAACTAAAATGAAACTAAACTCTGAGTGTATAGATGCCATTGTTTGTTAGAGCAGGTAGCCCTTAAAAACAAGCATTTTATCCATTTTCTGCATTACTGTATTGTAATAATATATATATGGGATATATATATATATATATATATATATATATATATATATATATATATATATATATATATACACACACACATTTTTAGAGTTATCCCTCGACATATCCTTTTTTTTTTTTCAGCACAGCCGATGCAGTATGATGAATTGAATTTTTTATGGAATTTTAACTAGCAAAAAATAAAAGAAACACAGATTCATAAAATCACTCATTTTTATAGTTGTTTTAGGTTGTTTTTGTGACAAAATAGTAGTAGGATTATTATAGTATAATAAGAATAATATTATGCACATTTGGTGAGTTGCATTTTTGTTAAAGCATTTCCATAATTTGGTAGCAGTAAAAATTTACACATTTTAAAAGTAACGATAACATTCTCTATTTGATATATCAGAAAACCCAAATGCACAGTGTCATGTCTGAAGCCTCCTCTGTCGACGCACGTGAGCAGTTTTTTTTTTCTTTCTTTGTATCGTATGTGTGGGAAACACTGTCATTGGGTTGTTTTTATACTCTATTAACATTACTCAGGTTAACAGGAAGTCTGATGTCATCACGCAGGCCCTCAGTTCAGACTAGCAACTTACCAGCTACATTAAATAATGTTAACTATCAAATGCTGCTAAACAAATGACACTGTTAACTTCCCATTAACCTGTCTTTTACACCTGCAGCGAACAAAACTGCCATTAATTTTGCTGTCATAATCAGGATTAGAATATTTCATATGATTTGCAGGTGTCATCGAGCTGCTATCAGTTTGCAGATGTGTCCACATGTTCGCTGTATGTTAATGACAAACACATTATTTAGTTGCAAACTGATCCGTTCGGTTTACTGTTGACCAAAAAAAATAGCGTTTTAATTCCCAGGTTGTTAGTTTTTCTAACCACAGTTTTCAGAATTTAATCAGATTGAAGCAGGGAGGAGACACGAGGGGGGAAAAGACAAATTCCCAATCCTAAATGATTATTTCCCTACATTGGTGTTCATTGGATGGGATGGGAATATCAGATGTTTGCATGGTGGCCTGTCATGCCTATGCTATAAATTGGGAAATACTGCTTTTGAGTAGAGCTGGGCGATTTAATTGTTATTTTCGATTAACTAAAATTTATGGTTTGTCGATTTTGAAAAATGAAAATCGATTTTACAGTTTCACTTTGGTGCGGCACCGCGAGCTTCACGCATGTGAGAAATACGAGATAGAACATGGCAGCGCGCTCTGATGAAACCAAAGATGTTGTTTCCAACAGCGACACGTTTTTTTCAGTTGTATGGAAATTGTTCGGGTTCGCAACTTTACATATTGAACAAGCCAAATCCCGGTGTAAAATTTGTAGTTTGTAACTAAAGGAAGTTAATTTACTTGAGCACGACTAATTTACTCGCGCACCTCAAACAGAGCCACACTGTTGAATCGGCGTCGTGTTTGGTGCTGCGAGATAATCAAGACAAGCTGCAGCGCGAAAACACCGGCTAAAAGTCAGGTGAACACAGTGAGCACATTTCCCCACTGTATCCTATATGATAAGAGGGGACTCGATGGAGAGATATTACTGATGTTGTGTCGTGTTATATCGCTAAAGACATTATGCCCATATAACACAGTTAAAATGCTGTCAGGCACCTGTTGATTTTATTCAGTATGCAAGTTTCATGTAGTTTGCAAAATTGTTTAAGTGATTTAATATATATACTTTTAATCCAAATAAGCAGTTCATGTTTGGTTATATCGGTGTGCTTAAGTAAATAATAATAATAATACAAAACCCTATACTGTCTGTTTTTATTTATTTATTTATTTTAAGCAAAAAAATCTTTTAAAATCGAATTTGGTCTAAAAAAAAAATCGAGATTCAATTCATAGGGCATATCGCTCAGCTCTACTTTTTACAAGAAGTCGATATTGACTCGCAGCTACCAAAAGTATTTCTCCAATCTGAGGGGTTGGACAATTAAACTGAAACGCCTGGTTTTAGACTACAATAATTCATTAGTATGGTGTAGGGCCTCCTTTTGCAGCCAATACAGCATAAATTTGTCTTGGGAAAGACAGATATAAGTTCTGCATAGTGGCCAGAGGGATTCTGAGCCGTTCTTCTTGAAGAATATTGGCCAGGTCACTATGTGATGCTGTTGGAGGAAAACGTTTCCTGACTCACTCTTCCAGGACACCCCCAAGTGGCTCAATAATATTTAGATCTGGTGCAGGCCATGGGAGATATTCAACTTCACTTTCATGGTTATCAAACCAATCTGTCACCAGTCCTGCTGTGTGTATTGGTGCATTATCATCTTGATACACGGCACCGCATTCAGGATACAATGTTTGAACCATTGGATGCACATGGTCCGAATGGTTCGGTAGTCCCTGGCAGTGACGCGCCCATCTAGCACAAGTATTTGGCCTAGGGCATGCCATGATATTGCAGCCCAAACCATCATTGATCCACCCCCATGCTTCACTTTGGGCATGCAACAGTCTGGATGGGCTGCTTCTTTGGGGCAACTCCACACCGTAACTCTCTCGGATATGGGAAAGACAGTGAAGATGGACTCATCAGAGAACAATACATGTTTCACATTGTCCACAGACCAAGATTTTCATTGCTGGCACCGTTGAATCTGACCTTTAACATTGGCACGAGTGACCAGCAGCTCAGCCATGTACATTGACCCTGTGGAGCTCCCGACGAACAGTTTTGGTGGAAACAGGAGAGTTGAGTTCCCCTTTTAATTCTGCTGTGAGTTGGGCAGTTGTGGTTTTATGTTTTTTGGATACAATGCGCGTTAGCACCTGGACATCCCATTCAGACAGCTTCCTCTTGTGTCCACAGTTACTCCTGATGGATGTGGTTCGTCCTTCTTGGTGGTATGCTGACATTACCCTGGATACCGTGGCTCTTGATGCATCACAAAGACTTGCTGTCTTGGTCACAGATGCGGCAGCGAGACACAGACCAACAATTTGTCCTCTTTTAAACTCTGATATGTCACCCATAATGTTGTTTGCATTACTATATTTTAAGCAAAACTGTGCTATTACTCTGCTAATTAAACCTTCAAACTCTGCTCTTACTGGTGGAATGTGCAATCAATGACGATTGGCCACCAGGCTAGGCAAATTTAGCCATGAAACCTCCAACACTAAATTAGCCAGTGTTTAATTTAGTGCTGTAACAACTAATCGATAAAATCGATAATTATCGATAATGAAATTCGTTGTCAACGAATGCCGTTATCGATTAGTTGGACAGCTCACATTACTGAGGAGCGCGACCACAACATGCACAAATACACAAAGATACACAGCCGCTCGCGCAATGGAGGTTGCAGAAGCGTCTGCAGGAAAAAGCGCGCGCCTATGGCGTTATATTTCTGCCACAATTCTGAGCGCGCGTTTGACATTTTGAGAGCAGACAAAGCACTCTATGTGCGTGCAGTGTCTCCACTGCACGCTCAACAGCTCGATTCTGTGCGTGCAATGTCTCCCCTGCTCGCTTAACATGTTCTCCGCGCACGCGCAACTTCTCAATTCTGTGCACGCTCGAATCTGCCTTCATGCGCAAGCAACATTTATTTTCTGTGCGTGCGCAACTGTGTCCAGTGTTACAAAACTGCCAAAAACCAGCCAATCACAGACTTCCACACAGTACTTCTGATTGGCTGTTCCTTTTCTATTAACATCTGCATTTATTGTTAAAATGCTGTATTTTGCATACTCAAATGCTGTTATTTATTTAATTTTATAATTTTTTTAGAAAGAGACAAGTCAGCCAATATAACAGATGCCAACCAGTATCAATTGTTTTGCTTTTTTATTTATTTATTTATTTATTTTTTGGGATATTTAGAGGAGTTTTACTGTTCTTGCAAAAACAAACTTGGTCCTTAATTTAAGGTTTAAAATGTCAAAATTAAAGATCATTAAACTCTATATGTGGCTTTTGCATTTTTTAAAGTTTAGTTTTAAACACAACTAATACCCTAATTTATGGTTTTATATAGTTATAAGCAAAACATCAAATTAAAGATGCGTTGTAGTTTTTATCCGATTAATCGAAAAAATAATCGCCCAACTAATCGATTATCAAAATAATCGTTAGTTGTAGTCCTAGTTTAATTGTCCAACTCCTGTATATATAGCAGGCTAACCACGACAACCCAGGTGTTTATTAACGTTAGCTTGGCTGTTCTTTTTTTAGCCAGATTCCTTACATGGTTACTTATAACTTAGACAAGAGTTGGGTTCCTTTTGTGGACTCCAGATTAGAGAAATGCTTTTGGCAAACCAACTGTTCAACCACAAAGACGGTCATATGTTGTGAGCGTTGCAAGAACGCAGTCAATATGCGTTCTATGCACATTTCTGTGCTGTTTGTGTATGCACTTTTCTACAATTACCTAAGACTCTGTCCATTTAAATAAAAAAAAAAACAATGAAATGTATTTTATCGGGCTGCCAGTAATAAATTGGTGTATGGGAGGAGTGAAATAACACAAAATAAAAGTTTTGTGGGAAAAAAAAGAAAATCAAGATTTTTGTGCACTATCTTGTTTTCATGACTGTTGGATGCTATAATGCCATAATTGTAACAACAGATTGTAATAACAAATTGCAGGAAGGGCTTGAGAAGGAACACAGTTTGCTCTACAGATGTTTGAGGATTTTTATTTGAGATGTGGCGCGGTCAGTCTCTCCCTCAACATTGACTTAACTTTATGACTGTATGTTCACATGTGGCTATTCAAAACTCATTTTCTTCGGGTGGCTTAGGATTTTTGGCTTGCACTGTTTTTGGCCACAGCGTGTGATATCAAATTTAGCTTCGAAATTGAAGAGACTATTTGTCCTCCAAGGTAGTTGGAAGTCAAGATCCTGGAATTTCTGGAATGACAATTTTAACAGTAGACCATCTGTCCATGGTATTTTACTCTTTTCGAGTCTTTTGAGAATGCTGTGTTTTTGATAACAACTTAACAACATATTTAAGGTAATCATCAAGGACAAGATACTAGGAGTGGTTTATTGGTTCTGCTTATAGTAATTTTATTCAGCACATCATAAAACCTCTGATCAAGGGCTCTACTTGGTGTGTGGAACAAGGGATTATACTCCCTAGTGTACAATGGAGTACAAACTCGTAAGGACTGTGCACTACCTCCATTGTGTATTCTTCTCACCTTTTGGCTATTTATGTGCAACAATATGCCTTAATAAATAAAGTTGTATTACATCCAGAATTTAATCTTCACCTTATCAGATGGCTGCTGTACCTGAGACAACTCAATACTCAGTGGTTAAATAATTCAAGCAGCAAAGTGTAAAAATTATAGATAATGTGAATTCCCTCCTCTGGCATGTGCTTGGTGGGTTTCATCTGGGTATTTCATGAACCCATCATGAACGTCTCCCTCATGCTTCAGTGCCTTAATTCAATTCATCAGGCTGTGGCATGGTGATGGAATTTTAACAACAATTTATTGAGTTTTTCATATATTTTTCATATATGCTTAACCTGGTTTTCTGTGACCAGGTGTTAATTACTGAATCTTAACTTGGTGTATATCTTTTCATCTCTTATAGGCCTGATAGAAACAGCATCACATTCTGATAATGTCTGGCCCAGTGACCAGCCGATCCCGGGTTTACCCAGACGCCAACACACAGAGACCTCGGGAGTACTGGGACTACGAGTCACATGTTGTGGAGTGGGGGTGAGCCTGCTGGTACTTATTAGTGGTGACAAAAATATAGTACAGTGGGCTAAATCAGTTTCCTTGGTGTTCATGCTATCTTGTTATAGATCTTGCTTTGAACTCTTTTAAGAAAGCAAGGAAATGTGAACTAAACTTGATATAGTCAATCTATTACAAAGAAAATACTACATATTATGACTTGTGTGTGAAATACATCTGTAAATCCTTCATGTGTAACTTTTGACAGTTTTGATATCACAAAAATGGATCGTCCCAACATTTAATTTTTTTGATTGGGAGATTTTTTTTTTGTTCTTTAACACAATGTCTAGAATAAAAATTACCTGACATTCTAATATATAACTTTTATATATAGTAACTATTAAAAGTTTGGACACCTTCTTAATTAATGTTTTTTTTTAAACATTGTATATTAATTTTTAAGATTTTTAAACAACAAATTTGGGATTACTTTGTCAAAAAAAATGACATAACCCAGAATATATTCGTGATTCTTCGAAGTAACCATATTTTTATTTTTTAATGACAGCTAATACTCTAATGGTTTTCCAACAATCTGGCAAGAGGTGTTGAGTTTTTGTTGGCTGCTTTTCATTCACTCTGTTGTCCAACTAATTTCAAACTATCTCAGTTTGATTTAGAGCGGGTAATTGTGGAGGTCAGATTATCTGGTGCAGCACTCCATCACGCTCCTCCTTGGACGAATAGCTAGTACCTATAGGTGTGTTTGGGATCGTTGTCCTCTTGGGGGAAAAGAAAAAAATCACGGTTCCACTAAGTGCAAACTATATGGGAAGGCATGTCATTGCAAAATGCTGTGGTACCCGTGCTGGTTAAGTGTGGTCTCAATTTTGACTAAACAATATCACCAGCAAATCTCCATCACACCTACTCCTCCATGCTTCACAGTGGGAACCACTGAATTGGAAACCGTCTGTTCACTATCGCTATGTCTAATCAAAGACACAGTGGTTATAACTAAAAATCTCACATTTGAACTCATCAGACCAAAGGAGTTTCTTGGCCCAGGTAAGTCTAGCTTGTTGTTCTTCTGTAGTAATGGTGTCATTGCCACAAGACCTTGAAGACTCACGCAGTCTCCTCTGAACAGTGGATGTTGAAATGTCTGCTGCTGGAACTCCAAGAAACATTTATGTGGTCCTGTAAATTGGAGGTTTCTGAGGCTGGTCATTCTAATAAACTTATCCTCTGCAGCAGCGGTAGCTCTCGGTCTTCCTTTCCCTGGATGGTCCTCATGAGGGCAAGTTTCATCACATCGTTACATAGTTTTTGGCGACTGCACTTGAGGATACATTCAAAGTTCTTCAGATTTTTCAGATTGACTTGACCTTCATTTCTTAAAGTAATGATGGAGTGACTTTTCTCTCTACTTAACTGAGTGCGTCTTGCCATTATATCTATTTGTACAGTAGCTGTAGAAACACTAATTGGGCTACAGACTCTGTACCCACCCTTCCTTTGTACAAGGCAACATAAATTGTGAGTTTTGTAGTATGAAATCCATGTCATGGTAACTTTGAAGCATGGCAGGTGTTTAATGTCAACAATTGACAGAATTAAAAGGTCGGCTAACAGGTACCCGTTCAAAATTATCTAGTTAGCAAAAGGCCTACAGGCATCCATGTTCTGTTGTGCACGCACAGAAGAGCGAGACTTTGGTGTCTTCTGTCAGTGAACATTAATCCGCTATGTGGTAAGGATGTCTCAATCCAAATATGCAAAGGAAAGGTCACTGTTTCCATCTAGGCATCACAGCTTTTTTGTACCAAAGCTTGGGTAGCTAATTGCACAGTAGAGAAGCTGTCATGCATTGCGACACGCCCCTTAGGGCACCATGTATCTTTTACTTCAAAATAATTTTGATATTATAGTGTTCTCTTAAGGTCAGTTTGTTTAATCGGTTTAGTCAGGTATCAAAAGAAGTTCACTTATTTAGTCATAAAACTCAATAACCAAAAATCAGTCATCAAAGTTTTTCCTTTTGTAGTGTAAAATTTCTTCATAAACGTAAACTTTTTAATATTAAGAGTTCAAGGTGCTTAGGTTCACAAGCAACAATCTGCAGGCAAACATTGCCATTACTTTTGCAATTACTTGGAACATGTTGTGAATCTGACACTTGAATTTAAGTTGCTTTAAAGTAAGAGTTGCTTTGGTTTAAGTATCTGATTGCAGTCAAACAGCGGTATTATTCCACTAGGCCTGAAGGTTTTTGGTCTCAGACTGCCTCAAACGGAAATGAACGTTGCTTGTAATTTATATAAGCCAATTTAATAAAATCTGCTTATCACCAATTGTTTCCAGATTTTTGACCTTAAATAGAAATAAGATTCTGACCTTTAAATGTGCAAATTGAGAGCCCCTGGTCCAAAGAACATTAAGGAGGCAAGGACATACAAATTGACAAGGCACACCTATGAATTGAAAACTACCATAGGAGACTGTCATGAGTCTGAAGAGAGAATGGCATGAATGTGCCAAGCCGTCATCGAAGCTAAAAGTACAACCCCTGGCAAAAAGTATGAAATCACCACTCTTGGAAAATATTAATTCAGTAACAATTGTGTAGAAAAAAAATTATCACAGACATGCCACAAAACTATTTTCATTTAACATTCCAACCTTCTTTACTTTAAGAAACACCGAAGAAACAAAAAGAAAACTATAGTCAATTGTAACTGTTTCTGTATTTCAAGCAGAGGAAAAATGTATGGAATCACTCAATTCTAAGAAAAACATAATGGAATCACCATGTACTTTGTACTTCTCAAACAAACATCTACATTAGATTACATTAAATTTCAATTCAATTTTATTTGTATAGCGTTTTTAACAATTTTCATCGTCGCAAAGCAGATTTTTGTACAAGGCAACATAAATTGTCAGTTTTGTAGTCTGTTTGGCATTATAGTGATTCTCATTATAGTGATTTAAATCTCTAATCAATTTCCTTTTAACTGGAGCTACATTATCTAAGGTATAACGAAATGTTGACTCTAACTGATCTGTGATAATTTCAATAACAATAACTGCTTTAGATGCGAGAGATCTTGTATTTAACAGTCCTAGCTTCAGATCAGAGGTGCCGGCTGCGCATTCAGTGTGTTTCGAGTTTGTGGTATCTGTTAATTAAATTACTAAAACAGACTTTGAGTCTTTTTCTAAATTTGTGTTTAGCTTGGGGAACAGACATATTCTCAATATGATGAACCCTGAGTGACGACTCTATGCAGCTAGCAGACGGTTGGTTTAGCCTGTCTGTCTGCTCCCTGGCCTGGGCTCTGGATTGTCATCGATTAACTAGCCCTCTTCTGAGACTATGCTCTATACTGCAAGAAATGAGAGCAGCACCTTCCCGAGTGGGATGGACACCGTCCAGCACTAACAGGCCAGCTTTGCCCTCAAAGGACATCCAGTGGTTCAGCGACCATAACCTGCTATAAGCTATGTCACCACGTCTCATAGGGATGGGACCAGAGCAAACTACTTCTTCGGACATCGCCTTCGCTAGTTCAAACACCTCTGTAAAGTTATGCTTGCTAATCTCTGACTGACGAAGGCGTATATCGTTAGCTCCAGCATGTACCACTATCTTAGAGAACCTATGCTGTCCTAGAGCCCTAAAATTACCTGCTATGTCCGGTGCTGCTGGCACCCCTAAAGGCCTAGCTAATTTCACGTCCCTCAGTATACAGTCTCCTATAACCAGAGCTCTTTCAGGTTTCTCAGCGGGTGCATCACTGAGGAGAGCAAACCTGTTGGACACGTGAAGCGCAGAAGAGGTGCGCTCCAGTTGGTAACCTTAGCGTTAGCTTTGGTTGAACGAGTATGCTGCCATGTCATCACCCACTCGCCCTGCTGTGAGGGCTTTAGTGCCGGCATCGGGGGCTGGTTATCTCTGCCTGCGGCACCCAGACTTTCCACTACGGGAATAAAGTCTGGATGTGCTCCTCTAATGCTAATATCTTATCCATCAGGGTGCTAACTAACACACACCTATCACAAATAAAGTTACCGCTAACGACAGAGGAAGAATGTTTAAACATCCTGCACTCCATATACTGCAAAAGCTGAATAGTATCCATTATAACGTACCTGAGTCGGAGTTTAGTCGTTTGGAGCTTGATTCCGTTTAGACGAACAAACTCGCGGGTTTTCCAAAAATCGCAAAAAATGGAAAAAAGGCGAAGCCCAGTAGTATGAAAATGTAAAAATTAGTTGCTATTAATATTATTATTGTATGAACAAAAAGCTATATAATTTAAACGCTGATATGCCATCTGCTAATTAGTCTACAGTCACCACCTTGGTGAGCTTTTGCATCAAGCTGACTGACATAAATCACGGCTCCAACATAAGAGATGTCAATTGAAGCAGAAGAGAGGTTTGTAAAACTAAATCATGGAATGTTGCAAAAGATGTTGGTTGTTCCCGGTCAGCTGTGTTTTAAAATCTGGAAAAAAAGTACAAATCTAATGGGAAGGTGTAAAAGGCAAGTGTACTGGTAGACCAAGAAAGACATCTGCCAAGTGTCAAGATATAAAACTTAAAGCAATATGCACAACAAAAAAAAAAGCGGAAACTGGAGTCAATGTCTGTGATCAAACTGTAAGACGTCCCCTAAATCATTAACACATAAACAGAAAGAATCAAGGTTAAAGTGGGCTAAAGAAAAGCAATCATGGACTGTGAATGACTGGATGAAAGTGATATTCAGTGATAAATCACCAATCTACATTGGGCAGGGTGATGATGATGCAACTTTTGTTTGGTGCCGTTCCAATGAAATGTTTAAAGAGGACTGCCTGAAGAAAACATGAAAACTTCATTCATGATCCACAATCATTGATGATATGGGGTTGCTTGTCAGGTAAAGGTACGGGGAGATGACGGTCATTATGACCTCAATAAATGTGCATGTTTATATGATACTTTAGACACTTTTCTTATTCGAACAATTAAAGGGATGTTTGGTGATGACATCATTTTCAGGATGATAATGCATCTTGCCGTAGGGCAAACGCTGTGAAAACTTTCAGCCAGAAGGTTGAAATGTTAAATGAAAATAGTTTTGTGGCATGTCTGTGATTATTTTTTATTTTTTTTTTCTACACAATTAAACAATTGAATCAACATTTTCCACGGTTCTAGTTACTTTTGCCAATCTTAAATATAAAACATATTCTGGGTTGTTAATTACAAAATTCCATACATGTTCTTTTACTTTGAACGTCTTCAGTATTAATGTACAATGTCTAAAATAATAAATAGAAAAACACTGAAGGAAGTGGGTCCAAATTTTTGACTGGAAGTTTATATAGTCCAAACAGAGAAAAACGGAGAGAAGGCACATTTTGTGATAAAGAAGATTGCATGTAAAAATTTTATAAATAATTGTGATGTTGATTGTGATGTTGATGCTAAGTAGCATCAATACCTGTCTGTTACTATCAATTTGTTTGCTTGCTTATCGTTATTTTTGTGCATGTAGTTGCAGTAAACTTGTTACATTATTAACATATTATTGTTATATTACTGTCCTGTGTTTGTTTTTAAAGGAACCAAGATGATTACCAGCTTGTACGTAAATTGGGACGCGGAAAATACAGTGAAGTCTTTGAAGCCATCAATATCACAAACAATGAGAAAGTAGTTGTTAAAATACTCAAAGTAAGTACATCAGGCTGTTTGTTAATTTGTATAATTATATTAAGTTTACGTGAAGAGTGTAGAAATCATGGCCATCTTTCAAACTGCTGTAACCTGTGCTTTGATTAAAAGGTTTCCGGTAACCTCTTTACATGCATTTTATTGAAATATTGTAGTATTTCACCTTCCGTTTCTTTTTTTTTGGGGTGGTGTCTTGTCACTTTATACAAATAATAACTAAAACATTTGAATCGTTGTTTAAGCATGAAAGTAATTTACATGATTATATATTTATTGTGGTTGAAATACAAACCAAATACATTTTATACTGAGCAAATTTGTTAAATAATTGGATTATATAATGGATGAAATTTGACATAATCAATGGATTTGTGGATTGGAAGGATGGAGAAATTGGAATCGGAGTTCTTAATAATTGGCAGATGCCATTATTCAAAATGACTTTTAAAAAATCTCATTATATATGAGATGTGAGCATTTGAGGATTAAGGGTTTTGCTTAAGGGCCCAACAGTAGCAACTTCATGGTGCTGGGGTTTGAACCTGCCCGCCTCTAATCAGCAGAGCAACACCTTAACCACTGAGCTACCCCTTTCCCCCACACAAACAATATACCTGAACAGACTGGACCTCTTACATTACATGTCAACGCAGTTTTCTTTATTTTCCAGGTCACTGATGAATGTCTTTCCCAAATAATCTCGTTTTTATTGTGGGCTGCAACTTAAAAAAGGCAAAAAAAAAAAAAAATGGTTTTGTAACTTAATCCGTCCGGCACAAACCCAAATTAAGAGAGAGAGAGACTTTCTTTATGAGAGAATTCCTCTTTCTTCTTGCAACAGTACAAGGCTCCAGATTCATTCGATAACATTTTGTGAGATGAGAGGTTTCTTTCATGCTATGTGATAAATGCTTGTGGAGATTAGCCACATCTCTCTTAATGTAGCCAGGATTTTATTTTGAGCTCCTTTTACAGGAGACAGGATGACGGGTGCAACACAATCAGTGTCTGGAATTAAAATGTTTTGGACTCATTTTTGTCTCTTTCTCTTTTTTTCTTTCTGTCTACAGCCAGTAAAGAAGAAGAAAATAAAACGAGAAATAAAGATTTTAGAGAATCTGCGTGGTGGCCCAAACATCATCACACTTCTAGACATCGTCAAGGATCCAGTGGTAAGAAATGAATGTTTGATTATTGTACGGTGTTACTGAATAAAATTAAAAGAATAATGAATAGTATTAGATAATCTTGATTTTATTAGTTAAAAACAAGTGGAAATTGAAACTTACTAGGAAAATAAATTGGGATAAGGATTATAATGTTTTTTAAGGCTACTTTACTTTTTTTTTTCTTTTTTCTTTCTTTTTAGTCTCGAACACCTGCTCTGGTTTTTGAGCATGTTAACAACACAGACTTTAAGGTAAAACTGTTCATGTAAAACATAGTTATAAATGGCATGTGTTTAAGGCATAGAGAACTCAGCTTTGTTCTTTATTTTTCCTCAGCAATTGTATCAAACACTATCAGACTACGACATCCGATTCTACATGTATGAGATCTTAAAGGTAAATTTATATTTTCTAAGGATAGATTTTTAAAAAATGGCAATTATCGTTTACTTAGCAAATTACTTATGCACATTCACATTTCATACAAACTTAAATAATTTCTTTTGACAATGACAGTTGTTAAAAGCTCTATACAAATAAAATTGAATTGAAACCTTCGTTAAAAAGAAATGTAGGTTAATTATTTTTATTTTTAATTCATTTTTTTATTGAAAAGCCTGTCTACTTTCTGAAACTGTGTTTCTCTGCAGAGCGCGTGCGACTGTCACTACAGCGTTTCTAAACTTTTTATGGCAGCTGGCATTCGCTGCATTTACCGTCTCTCAGTACACAGCGCTTGCGCCACTGCTCTGGCTCCTGTACCAGTTTAACTAATAGCGGACAGTTCGCTCTTGTGCTGTCAGAATAATCAATCGCGGATGAACAGATTTTTTAAAAAGGATTGGCAAATATACTTGAGTGGTCGTCGATATACTCGGGAGGCCTGTAAACTGTGTGGGAAACACTTGGCTGGTTAGGTTTTTGGTAGCTAAAACCCGGGGGCTGAGTAATGATTTGTGCTCTTGATGCTCTTACTTGGGAGAACTACCTAATGAATTTATTGGTTTAATCAATTGCTAATGAAGTGATATGTTCTGTATTGTTGTTAAAATGATTTTAGGATTCGTAATTGCAAACTATTTGAGTGAGCCTACTTTTGAGGGCAGTTTTGCCAACCGTGGTTGGAGTGCGAGACTCTATAGATGAAGAAGCCTTTATTTGTCAAGTGAACATCAGTACAATTCATTTCTTTTAACATCTCAGGTTGCTAGTAACCTTTAAAAGCTTTTGTCAGTGTGCAGGGTCAGCTAGAATACTGGGTCCAACAGTGGCTGGTCCAACTGGTGGTGCTGGGGCTTCAACCTGTGATGTTCTAATAAGTAACTCTGCGCTTTATTTGTTGTTGCATAGAATTATTTTGATTTATATTTAAACAAACAAACAAAACGCTTTTGTTCTGTAAGTACTTGGTTTCAGTGGTGTGTGTATGGTCCAAGTTAGGTTGGTCTAGAGCTGGAGTTAACATCAGGTTCATGAGTTTGAGGCTCACACAGTAAGACTGATCTTGAACAGTTTTTATTGTTTTCTTCTCTGTGTATATTCCTTTGTTTCTTCATTACTAATATCTTATCCATTGAACATCTGGAAAAATTATCTCTTCTTAGGCCTTGGACTACTGCCACAGTATGGGAATCATGCACAGAGACGTCAAGCCTCACAATGTCATGATTGATCATGAGCACAGAAAGGTATTGATCCACATTCCTGTCTAATAAACTACCAGTTATAAGGAGCTATGTTTACATGGGCCATAATATTCCACTTATATTAAGAATAATACACCAATAAAAGATAAAAATGCACCTCAGTTGGAGCTGTTTAAAACTATTTTCAATTGTCATGAGGAAGGGGTGCATAAACCTTTGATGGTCCATCCAGTATGTACATATTAGCCATGTAAACACTTAAGACAATAATTTCTCCTATGTTGAAATAATATGAAAATGTACATTTTTTCTGTGCGTTTGCCCCACATGACTGTGCATTCTGTGAAGTTTCTAGGAAGAAAATTTTGGCTTCGATCAGTAACTCATCAGTGTGCTCATTAGAACAACTCTCTTTCACAAGTCTTTGCTCGAAATTTGGTGGGGGAAAGGGCACTGACTGGCTCCCCATTTTACATGTAGTGACGCTCTAACTAATCATAGATGAGACTAAATTCTGATTCGTCTGTTAATATTTACAGATTCATTGCATTAACGCCGGCAGAACCATTTGTGCATGTTGTAAGATTATATTCTTATTAAATCCTTGTTAACACACTTTGAAACAGCATTCGTGTAAACAGTTAAGTTGGAATCTGTAATCAAAATTATTTCAGTCGGATTGAAATAATGTTGTCCATACAAACATTAAAGATTGATTATCAAACCCTTTATTTCAAGTTTCTTTAAGAAACATACCATAACTTTTTTGTTTGGTTTCTCAGCTTCGTCTGATAGACTGGGGCCTGGCTGAGTTCTATCATCCGAGTCAGGAGTACAACGTCAGAGTGGCCTCCCGATATTTTAAAGGGCCTGAACTGCTTGTTGACTACCAGGTTTGTGTTGATACTGTAATTTCTCTAAAAATTCAGATTTACAATAGTTAACTTTAAGGCTTTTAAGTTCTGGTGTTTTAAACACTGAATTCCCAAGTGTATGTGTATGTGTGTGTGTGTGTGTGTGTGTGTGTGTGTGTGTGTGTGTATACACACACACACACACACACACACACACACACACACACACACACACACACACACAGTATACCTGTGTGTTTGCACTTTATCTTTACACCAGAAAGAGGTAAACACACGCACACAGGGCAATTCACATGACCAGGCCTCCCTCTTCCATTGCATTGTGATCCATTTATGAAGTTCACATGCCCATTGTAGGAGCTTTGAGTGGTGGATACAGGGCAGCTTGGGAACCTGCAGCTACACAGTACCTTTCACATCAAGCTGCCATGCACTGGGTGTGCTGAAACTTTTCTATCAGTGCCAACATTAACACAGCTCTTCTGTGGGATTGAAGTACACAGGCCAGTCTTCCTCACACATCGGTGAGCCCATCAGTTAAGTGACCATTTCCCTGTCTCATACTGGAAAGATCCCACCAGACCTGCTGATTTGAAGTTACTCTGACCAAGTTGTCTAGCCATCGCAATTTGTTCATTTTTAAGGCATACAGATCTTTGCACTTGCCCTTTTTCCTGCTTCTAACACATCAACTTCAAGAACTGAATGTACAAATCCTCCCTAATATATGCCACCCTTGACAATGTTAGTGTAAAAATACAATGTTGTTTTATTCACGTGAAAGTGGTTTGTTGTATACATTTTAACTCAAGCCAATTTAAAAGCTTCATGTTCAGGATTCAGTGCAACTCTCATCTTTCTAATTTCTTCTAATATTGAGGAAAGTCTTTTTTTCCTGCTAATTGTTTTTGAAAGATGGAAAAGCCTTTGTAAATTTTTTAAAACTCTTCAGGCTTTTCACTTTCATTATCGTAGTGAGGGATTTACTCAGGTGTTTCACACCTTGTGTCAAAGATTTTAGTATTATTATGATCAAAATTATTTTATTTATTTTCAAACTATATAGAAAGAAGAAGAACAAAAAAAAAAAACAGCAAAAGAACAAAAAACATAAAAATGCATAGAAATTGCATAAAAATGGCTTCACAGGCAAGGATATTGTGGCTACTAAGATTGCACCTAAATCAACAATTTATAGGATCTTCAAGGAAAGAGGTTCAATTATTGTTAAGAAGGCTTCCAGACGTCCAAGAAAGTTCAGCAAGCGCCAGGATCGCCTCCTAAAGAGGATTCAGCTGCGGGATCGGAGTACCACCAGTGCAGAGCTTGCTCAGGAATGGCAGAAGGCAGGCGTGAAAGATGGCCTGGTGTCAAGAAGGGCAGCAAAGAAGCCACTTCTCTCCAAAAAAAAAACATCAGGGACAGATTGATCTTCTGCAAAAAGTATGGCGAATGGACTGCTGAGGACTGGGGCAAAGTCATATTCTCGGATGAAGCCTCTTTCCGATTGTTTAGGGCATCTGGAAAAAGGCTTATCCGGAGAAGAAAAGGTGAGCGCTACCATCAGTCCTGTGTCATGCCAACAGTAAAGCATCCTGAGACCATTCATGTGTGGGGTTGCTTCTCATCCAAGGGAGTGGGCTCACTCACAATTTTGCCCAAAAACACAGCCATGAATAAAGAATGGTACCAAAACACCCTCCAACAGCAACTTTTTCCAACAATCCAACAAGAGTTTGGTGAAGAACAATGCATTTTCCAGCACGATGGAGCACCGTGCCATAAGGCAAAAGTGATAACTAAGTGGCTCAGGGACCAAAACGTTGAAATTTTGGGTCCATGGCCTGGAAACTCCCCAGATCTTAATCCCATTGAGAACTTGTGGTCAATCCTCAAGAGGCGGGTGGACAAACAAAAACCCTCTAATTCTGACAAACTCCAAGATGTGATTATGAAAGAATGGGTTGCTATCAGTCAGGTTTTGGCCCAGAAGTTGATTGAGAGCAGCCCAGTCGAATTGTAGAGGTCCTGAAAAAGAAGGGCCAACACTGCAAATACTGACTCTTTGCATAAATGTAATTGTCGATAAAAGCCTTTGAAACGTATGAAGTGCTTGTAATTATATTTCAGTACATCACAGATACAACTGAAACAAAGATCTAAAAGCAGTTTAGAAGCAAACTTGTGAACTGTGGAAACTAATATTTGTGTCATTCTCAAAACTTTTGGCCACGACTGTCCGATGCCCATAAAAAAGAAAATAAAAATAGCATAAATAATATTACCCACAGCGTTTATTTAGAATACCATAGTGTCTGCGTTAATTTCTTCAACAAAAGTTAAGAAAGGTTGACGGGTGCCTCCGAGTGGCGCAGTGGTTAAAGTGCTCGCCCTATCATCTGGAGATCGCTAGTTCGAATCCCGGGTGGTGCTGTAACCTCTCGCAGCCGGAGGTCTAGAGAGAGCTGATTGGCCGAGCTCTCTCAGAGGGGAGGGATGAGAGGTACATAGTGCTCCGACATTAATCATGGCTCGCGCAGCGGAGGGAGCGGATAGCGCTGTCCTCCGAGGGTGTTACGCCGTCCCCAACGGTGCGCGAGCGAGCAGTTCGAAAAGATGCGGTCGGCTGGCGTCACGTGGTTCGGAGGAAACACGTGATAGTCTTTGGCCCTCCCGGCTGAGTGGTAGTAGTAGCCTGAATTGGACACGACTAAATTAGGGAGAAAATCAGGGAAAAAAAAAAAGGTTGACGGGTATTATAAAATGTGCCAGTAGACCATTTAACTGTATCATTTAACTGTATATCTAATTTTCTCCTGGAATCTACATCAGCTGTAATCTTAGAAAGTCTGACCGTTGACCAATGTAAACAATGTACAATCTCCAATTGTATTACAGGATGCCTAAGGCAAAATGGATGAGAAAATTCCCTATATTATTTTTTGCCTGATTTCCTCTAAAATTGGTTTATCTCAATCTGTCTATCAATTATCAATATCAATTCCTGAGTAAATCTAAAGATGTTTTTGGACTGATATTACATTCAAATATTAAATCTAATAAAGAAAGTAGTGTGCATGATGGGAAATCATTAGAATTCAATGCTGCACAGTTCCAAATCTGCAAGTACCTATAAAAATGTGATTTGGGAATGTCATATTTCTGTACCAGCTGTTGGAAGGATGCAAAATTTCCATCAATATAAAGTTGAGACAATGAGACCAGGCCTCAAAAGCATCATCCATCATTGATGGAACAAACATGTAATTTTTAGCAATTAATGCAGCCTGTACACATGTTTTCTTTAAGGCAAAACTGTCTGATCTGATTCCAGATATTAACTGAATGTATAACAACTGGATTAGAAATCAAACTAGAGATTGGTTTGATAGATGGTATTTTAGAACACAATAACGCTATAAGAGAGGTGGACCCAATCGAAGCCCCACGGTATCCATTGCACCGTGAGGTCTTTTTCCAATTCAGCAGCCATCACTTGATCTATAAAAGGGATATGTATATTATCCAAAAATCTTCCAGAGCGTGTGGATCGACACACAAGTGTATAGAGACTGGTAATCATTTTGGCAACATTAATTAATTTTAAGCCAGTATTTTGCTCATCTGCTAATTGTTAATTACAGGAATTGACTGTGAGTGGCAATTCTTTGCTTTAGCTGATGAGCAAGTATTCGCCCAACCTTGTCCCCAAGCTCAAGTGATTTAGAAATAAGTTATTCAGCCTACCCGTGTGACGTGTAGGTGTGTCGGTCTGTGTGTAACAAGTGATTGTGTGTAAGTCTGTGTTAACATTTGTGATGTATAGATGTGTGACGAGCGGTTTTCTAGTTTTGTCGCCGCACCTCACAGCGACGGTATGCAGTTGCTGGCTTTTACCACTGAGTGGCGCTATATAACTATAGACCGACGCGTCAGACCTTAGTTTATTCTCTCAAGGATTAATGAGCCACAGCTCCTTTAGAGCTGCACGTAGTAGCGGATAAAATCAAGTGTAACATTGTATTTAAACATTCATAATCACAGTACTAAAATTATAGTACAAAGGTAGAATAAAATTTTATTTGTATCGAATTTAAGCCAAAATGCCGCAGATGCCGGGGGAAAAAAATGCATCACACCATGATGTCCATGATATGAAAGTAATTAACCACTTTTCAGCATACGTTTAAGGCATCGTCATAGTTGACCCATTTGAGAAATCTAAAAAACCCTCAGCAATTTTGCATCCTCAATGTCTTTAAATCACATAAGCCCAGTTTGGTGGCGATCATAAAAATTCCCTAGGAAGAGTATATAAAAATGCTTTGGGTGTGTTTTGCAGACAACACAAAATAACTGACTTCCTTTTCCTGTTTGGAATAAGGTATAAACAGATAGATCTGCATTATTTTTCAAGCCCCTGTGGGGATAATGTTGTTCTTGCTATACCTCATTGCTTCCTCTGCATGTGTGAATACCTTTTCTTTTCCGCCAGATGAAATATGTAAACAGGCTGGGTATAGAATGCCAAACCAGCGCCCTGACGATTACGCAGTAATTTCCGAACCTCCCTGAATGCAGCTCTGGCCTTGGCAGTATAATCCAGAAAGATGGCAACTGATTCTCCGTTGAATCTTAGCAGAGCCTGAGTGTGTGCACGGTTCAACACCTCGATAAAGTCTTAGTAATAGTGAAGTTTAGCAATGATGACGCGATCATCATCCAATCTTCTTGGAACCAGAATTCTATTCGAATAGTCCACAAACACATTCCTCTCTATTTGTAGTATTTCTCTCAGCAGCCTCGAAACAAACACGGTAGAGCTTGATCCATCGATCTCAGCTACCCCCACTATCCTGAATTTGCACTTTCTCATCCTTCCCTCCATGTCCTTGCATGTCCTTCTTAGCTTGGCTTCTCCTTTTTTTTTTAAACCAGTTACCACAGATTGTAAAGTTCGCTTCGTCTGACCACGTCTGGACTGATGCCTTCCATATCCTGTAACACGGTCCTCATTTGATCTATCTCGGAGTGAAACGGCATCACATTATTTATAATTTTCTTTTTAACTGCTTGTATCTTGTTTTTAAGGAAGTTGAAATAATCGGCAAGCAGACTTATTTACTGCCGAGATGTCTTCTTTTAATTGCCATTTTCTCTGGGATGTTCGGAGGTGGTGTTCGAGATCAGTGGAACGCGAAGACATTGGGCCTAGTGTTGGGTGATGCGTTGTATTTTTATAATTGTGTAGCTTTTCCGCAGCTGACCCGCATATGAATTATTTCCTTATTTCAGAACGAGGATCAGAGCAGATTTTATATACCGTTTTTTATAAAGTAAAAAAAAAAAAAGCTTGGCGAGATCTCAAGCCAGACACGTCTACTTCATTGCCATACAAGAGCGCCCCCACAGATTTATTTTAAATGGATTGTATCTAAACACAATAATCCAAAATAAGCAAAACCACTTGATTGATTTTTAGGCAGACACATAACATAGAACATGAACATAAAGTGTGTGTTTCAAGTATATCAGATTCACAGGACATATGAAGCAGAGGCACACTTGTACACTCTTAATGTATAAACCCTTTACACATACTGTATCTCGCCCTTCCACATCTCCAAGCCAGCCTTACATGTGTACAAAATTGTTTCTGAACAGATGAGCAGTAAATGTGCATATATCAATACTGTCCGACACACCATTAAATTCAGAAGTTCTGAACCTTCACGTTTGCTGAAGAAATGTAAAAAATCATGAATGTGTGTGATCCGAGATCCCTTAAACGCTTACAATTGCATCATAAACAATACTAGTCGGTGTATTTCTACCTGTGGTGGTGATTGACTGCTTTTGTATTTCAGATTGGGATGTGTATTTTATCAAAACTGGCCTATAATGTGATGAGTCATTTGAGTTAATTTTTTTAATATACTGTATTGTTGTAGATGTAATTATGGATGTTCATGTTAACAAAATATATTGTTTTGTCAAATTAAAATCAATGTTTATTCTGTTCTTATGATTGGCAGATGTATGACTACAGTTTAGACATGTGGAGTTTAGGCTGCATGTTGGCCAGTATGATTTTCAGGAAAGAACCATTCTTCCATGGCCATGACAACTATGATCAGGTGAGAGACTGGTGTACGTATATATTACTTAGCATTAATACTTATTAATCTTTGAAAGTCCAGAAGCTTTGATTTTTGCACTTTGCTATAATTGATCACTGAGTGTTTAATTGAAAGAGTTTCTTTCAACTCACTAGACAGCCGGCTAAAAAGCTAGATATGTTTTGGCTTCTTGGAACAAATTGAAAAATACTGTTGCTCATGTATTTAAAGCAGAATAAACCATGTTATTGATATTGGTAAATGGCATAGAATGATGATAATTGACTAGTGTTTATTGCAGTAGAGCATTGTGTGCTACTTTATTTTTTTTTTGCTAAAATGAGTATTGTTTTGTTTTTACAGCTTGTACGAATTGCCAAAGTGTTGGGCACAGAAGACCTATATGACTATATTGACAAATACAACATAGAACTTGATCCACGGTTCAATGACATACTGGGCAGGTAAAACTTTTGAACATTTTTGACCCTGTTTTAGTGCTAATATGTAACAATTAAGAATTCATTTATTTTATTTTATTTTATTTTTTTTTTTATTTTTTATTTTTTTACCTACTCCATGCTCTCTTTTCTCTAGACATTCCAGGAAAAGATGGGAGAGATTTGTGCACAGTGAGAACCAGCATCTGGTCAGTACTGAAGCCCTGGACTTTCTGGACAAGCTTCTGCGCTATGACCATCAAGCACGCCTCACAGCTCGGGAGGCCATGGAGCACCCGTACTTCTGTGAGTGCCACATACATGTGCTTTACATATACAGTGCATCTAAAACATTTATATTGTCAAAGTCTTTAGTTTTTGTAATTTAATTCAAAAGGTGAAACTTTCATGCATTCTAGATTTATTACACATGAAGCGAAGTATATTCCAATAATTTCACTTACATCTCATGACAATCAAAAATCCAGTATCTCAAAATATTAGAATGTTTAATTTCTAGTTTGAGTAATTGCTATTCATACAGTATAAATACAGAGTATGTCTCAATCTAGTTCAGTACCAAAGTCTTGGAGAAGACTTGACCGTTGTCCAGATGATCATCGAGCTCCTGCACAGCGAGGATAAGCCACAGAAGGTCATCCCAGATGACCAGAAAGCTGTTGACGGAGTGCTGTATCGAAGCATATTCATGAACGTTGACTGAAAGAGAAAAGCGTGGTAAGAAAAGGGGCACAAGCAACAGGGATGACCACAGTCTTAAGAAGATTTTGAAGCAAAGCTGTTTCAAGATCTTGAGAGAGCGTCACAAAGAGTTGAGTGAGGCTGGAGTCGGTGCCTCTAGAGGCGCTACACACAGACATCTTCAGGCTACAGCTGTATTCATAGTATCAAGCCTCTCCTTAACCAGAGACATAGACATGTTTGTATCTTACCTGGCATAAGTAGGAAGATAATTGAACCTTTGCTCTGTGGTTCAAAGTTCTTTTTTCAGGTGAAAGTAAATTTTGTGTTTGATTTGGAAATTAAAGTCCCAGAGTCTGTAGGAACAGTGGAGAGGCACAGAGTCTAAGTTACATGAAGTTCAGTCTGAAACTTCCACAGGTGTTTTGGGGTGCCATGTCATCTGTCTGGTGTTGGTCCACTGTGCTTTATCAAGTCCAAAGTTAACACAGCCATTTAGAAGGAGATTTTATTCATACTCTGCTGCTAAGCTTTTAAGAGATGCCGACTCCCTTTCCCAGCAGAAAAAACTTCAGCTAACTGGTTTGCTGACCATGATTTTAATGTTTGATTGGCCAGTAAATAAAAATTCAGTATCTCAAATATTAGAATATTTCCTCAATATCATTAAAAAAAAAGATTTGCAATACAGAAATTCTAGATTCCTTTTGCACACATTTATGCGCAAGTTATCATCAATGAGGCATGGCATGGAGGTGCTCAGCTTGTGGCACTGCTGAGGCATTATTGAGGTTGCTTTGATAGCATTTTTCAGCTCATCTCTGTTGTGGAGTCGGTGTTTCTCATCTTCCTCTTGACTTGATTTCTCATCTTGTTTCTCATCTTCCTCTTGGCTTGACTTGATTCTCTATACGATTCAGGTCAGGTGAGTTGGCTGGGCAATCAAGCACAGTAATACCATTGTACAGAAACCAGTTAGTGGTAGTTTTAGCCCTGTCGGCAGGTGCTGCTAGAAAAGAAAATCAGCATCTCTGTATAGCTTGTTAGCAGATCAAAGTATTAAGTACTCGAAACTCTCCTAAGAGATAGTTGTGTTGATTTTTGACTTGATAAAAAACAATGGACCAACACCAGCAGAGCACATGTCACCCAAATCATTGACTGTGGAAACTTCACACTGGACTTCAAGCATATTAAATGCAAATTTTACTTTCATCTGAAAAGAGGACTTTGGACGACTGAGCATCAGTCCAGTTCTTTTTCTTCTTAATCCAGGTAAGACACTTCTGATGTCATCTCTGGTTCAGGTTGCCTGATACCAGCAATGCAACTTGTGTAGACCATTTCCTAAAGACATCTGTGCATGGTGGTTCTTGATGCACTGACTCCAGCCTCACTCCTTTTTAAGCTCTCTCAAGGTCTTGAATCGGCTTTGCTTTATGATCTTCTTAAGGCTGCAAACCTTGTTGCATGTGCACCTTTTCCAACCACACTTTTCCCTACCAGTCAACCTTCCATGTACATGTTTTAATCTACCAGCTTATGTGACTTCCTCTCTTTGTAAAGGGTGTTGATGATCCACTACTGTCCAGTCAAGGATTTTTCGAGATGCTTTTTAAACTGCATTAATGTAGGTTGGGGACTGGTTAATTCAGGAATCTCACATAATGCTGTGAACTCTGCTAATCATATAAGAGATTTTTAAATCCAAGATCTTAAATCAAAGCTTTTTTACAGTGTTTAGTGGTGGACCAATCTTCAAATTTGACATGTGTTTCAAATGCACACTGTCTCCTGATACAGAGTTGTTTGTCTCTTCACAGATCCCATTGTAAAAGATCAGGCAAGGATGGGCTCTGCGTCGGGGCTCTCCACTGGCTCCACTCCTGCCAGCACATCAAGCATTATGACTGGTACCACTCTAAATCTGATTAATTTTCATATTACCCCAATTACATGATAACTAAACTTTACAAAGTTGGATTTTGAGCTTATGCTGTCCTTAAACAGTCATGTTAAATTTTAGTCCAATTCTGCTCTATAGGAGGTGTCACATCCATGTCCTCGTCACAACCCATGGGCAACATTACTGCTTCACCTGTCATCCCTTCACCCACACAAGTCCCGGCTGCTGGTGGTGCTCAACCCTGATGAGGATTGTTCAACTCTTTGTTTACAGGCCTTGTTTTTACTTTTATTAAAAACATACTGAGCAGAGACAGAAGTGGATTTGTTTTTTTTCTTTTGTTTGTTTCTATTCAGTAAGTATACATTAAGATTTGGGCACACACACCAGTGTCTGGCTGAAATGTAGCTGCTGTATTTTATGAAGTGTCTAGAGAAGCAACTACACTGTAGAAATTAAGAAAAAAGGATAATAAAGTAAATTTTATATGTCCCTAATTTTTGTTGCTTTGATTTTATTCAAAACGTTCATTGTGGTACCCCTGTTTACATCGCGCCATGCCACTATTGTCTCCGTGTAAGGATCTGTATATGTACGTGTCATTACATCATGTTCTTACTTACTAGTTTTGATTAGGATTGGAGCTGGAATGGAATTGGTATGGCTATAAAGCATACCAAAATGTGAACATGAAATGTAACACAAATCTAACAGTGAAGAAAGTGTTGGTGCTTTAATGTACAATCTGTTTTTGTACCTCATTAAGTGCTTGTCATGAGCTAATTACATCCAGCGACTGTATCCTCTAGATGCCATTTTCTGCATCCTTGCTACACTGATGTGAATGCACTACAGTATTTCTGTTATGAAAAGTGATGAAATAAGTTGGGCTCCACATCTAAATCTTAGAGAGATTGATGATTTGTTTAATAATAAGCTTGCTTTAAGAAAGAAAAATATCTAGTTATTATTGCTATTCTAGCAAGTGAGGTCCAAAAAAAAAAAAAAAAAAAGTTTTAAAGACAAGAGAACTGTTGGCCCAGTTTCCAATTGAAAATCAACTTTGTTCGTTAATCCTATTAATACATAATCATTTGAAAACACTAAAAAAATTCTTCATAGCATGCAGTTGTGACATATTACCAAAAACCAAAAGAATTCTTTTTCCTGACCTAATGAAGTTGGATAATCATCTTTTATAGTATAAGATAAGGAATAAGTTAATTTTTATACTGAGATAATCCAACCTTGATTTTTTATGGAATATAACAGCTTATAACCTCTTTAATCAAACGTTAAATTATTAAAATTAAAACGGACATTTTAAAAAATGCATAATCCTGAGTAAGTGCAATTTATGTAACGCTCAATAGTAACAAATTATATACTCTTTGTTTTTCTGCATAGTGCATTTTTATAATAAGATTTAAGATGAGTGTCTCAAAATTGCTTATATCTATTGTAAGTTACTTTTTGATTTGTCATAATCGCCTAGCTGACTTAATGTTACTATTCGCTGCTTTTTGTCCTCAGGCATGTCTTCTATTCTCTTATGTTTGTTGTCACTGAAGAGTTGACTTAAAAAAAAAAAAAAAAAAA
Organism: Clarias magur; assembly: GCA_013621035.1. Taxonomy (NCBI): domain Eukaryota; kingdom Metazoa; phylum Chordata; class Actinopteri; order Siluriformes; family Clariidae; genus Clarias; species Clarias magur. The sequence continues at coordinate 3,213,400 of QNUK01000016.1, read as the reverse complement.
AAAATATATATATATATATATATTATTTTTATTTTATTTTTTATTATTATTTTTTGCCCTCAACTGGTTTGCAGTAGATTTGATGAGGATTTCTTTAGTCATTACAGTTTTAGGAGGAAAAATTAGATCTAAAGTGTGTGGATGTTTTTGTATTGCACAATATGATGGGTGCGTTTGTACAATACATGAAGTGTATTATTATTTTTTTCATAATATTTTTTTCCCAGCAGTCTGTGATCCATGGCTGAAAAACCATCGGACATCAACTATTAAGCCAGACACTCTATATTCCTCACATTTACCCATTCTTAAATTGTTACTTTGCCCTAACATTCTGCCGTCAGGCCAGCATTGGTTTAACAAAAAAAAAAAAAACTGTCTCAACTAGTTAAGACCAGGAAGTCAGGGCAGAATCTTCAGCATGCCTGCTCACAAGTCAACACAGCAGTATTTCTTACTAAGTGACATTTTACACAGCCATAACCTTATGACCACCTCATGACATGGACCAGCCCTCACTCTCCAGTGAGTCTTTACTGTCCATGACAAGAGCATGCTTTAGTTGCTCTGACCCAGTCCTCTTGCCATCACATTCAGGCCCTTTCTCAAGTAACTCAAATCATTATGTTTCCCCATTCTTTTTTGTTTCCAGCACATCAAATTCCAGGATAAAACATTCACTTACTGCCTAATATACCCACCCACTTCCAGGTGCCATAGGCACAAAGTACTGTAACTGTAGCTACTGTAACAAATCTTGACGGCACTATTCATAATTAAGCAAGTGATCGTAATGTTACGGCTGATCAGTGTATCAATTTACCCATACATTTACTTGCTAAATCTCTAACACTCGCTCTACATATCACAGAGATGCAAAGGTAAACGAATGTTACATGGCTAGCTTGTTGATTAAAAAAAAGATGAACATGTATCCATGTTTTTTTTTTCATCCACTTTATACCTTGAATGAAAATTGACTTTATTCCAGCTCCAGCAACTGAGTTAAGTCAAATAAATTTTTATAATTCTCAGACCTATAATAGTTATTGGAGGACCGACAACCCTAGTTGAAGATGTTGCACAGTATATGGTACGGCAAACAATAGACAGTAGAGAGTTTTTAGAGTAGCAGATACAGTGATCATGAAAGAGCCCAATGTTCAGCTACTTTTGGGGAGATAAGACATCGTAACAGCAGTCACCTTTATGACATGGTGTCAGACGAATGTCATTCACGACACTGAAAGTGAATGACATTCAATTGGAACTTAAACTTGATACTGGAGCGCAGGCTAACGTGATATCAGAGTCAGTGTACAAGAAAATTAAGCCCAGACGGAAACTACATGTAACCCAGGTGCGATTTCTTTAAGACTGCAAGGGAAGCTCAGCTTCCCCTATAATGTCACAAAATTAATGGTCAAATTATGTACTATTGTATTAACTAAAAATTCCCGTAGCGTCACAGTGCATTTCCCTGTCGAAGCCCAGCGTCCAGTGACTTCAATGCGGCTGCTTTGAACGTTTTTTTTTTTTCTTTTTTTTTTTTCCAGTGCTCTGAAACTAGACGGTCATTGGATAAACGCTGCGATTATGTCCCGCCCACGGACGCTCAGCGTCTCTGGGGGTGAATGAGGAATGGGGTGGCCCGGACGCCGAGCTTCTGCGTGATGATTGGAGGGTCTGTCGAAAGACTGCGTCTCTTTTTGACTGACAGCAATTCTGTACTATAAGGAATCGCTGATTTCTGTCCCATCGCGGATTTCTGAAGTTCAGTCGAAATAAAAACTGCTGCAACCTATTTCTTTATATTTGCTTGGCGAAATTGCTTGATTTTCATCATACATTTCACACAATTCTACACCACATTCCTTGTTTCACTTTTACAGAGTTTTTTTTTTTTAGATCATTTATTCATTCATATAGTAGGCTAGGCTAGCGTCGTGGGTAGAACGTAGGGCAGAATTTACTTTTAAATAAATAGACAATTTTATGATGTAAGCCGAAAATGAGCTTCCCCTATTTGACAGACCAGTAGCCGCTACTGGTGGATACTCAGGTGCACACGTACGTGTAAAGGGTAAATGCATTGTGAATGTGACCCACAAGAATAGACAACATGCACTAGCATTCATCGTAGTGACCAAAGATGTGCAGTCTATACTAGGTTTAGTTGCCTGTGTGAGATTTAACCTGGTCAGAAGGGTGTATATACTGTACTATTTCCGGGTCTGGCTGTCCACCAAGGACCTCTATGAAGATGAAAGCTAAAAAGTATGCCCTGCGGCCTTTAAAATACAAAGAAGAAATATAGTTGCAAGCAATGATAAGCGGTCCAAAGCACCCTTGCCCTTGCCACTTGTTCGCACCTTACACCTAACTTGTGTGCTTTTCCAGCGTGCTATGACCTCTTAAACAAATATGATATAAGTTTAAGACATCGTCCTTTGGTGCTAGCAGTCACTCAATGTTGGCCGGGTTTGGTAGCGACTGTAATGGCACAGGTGATTGAGCAGGTCGTAGTTTGTGTAGAATTTGTGTAGGATGTGTGTGTGTGTGTGTGTGTGTGTGTGTGTGTGTGTGTCTGTGTGTGAGTGTGTATGAGTGTGTATGTATGTGTGGTATGTTTGTGTGTGTATCACCCCATCCTGCTTTATCGATTAGTGCTCCACATGCACATTCAGGTAACGATCACTTGTGGGTGTTTGTCAGTTACATACTATACCTCTATCATTTTGTCCAACAAAAGCGGCCTGCTTAATCTAAAAGCCTTGTGTGTGTGTGTGTGTGTGTGTGTGTGTGTGTGTGTGTGTGTGTGTGTGTGTTAAGTGTGAGTGTGAAATAAAGCGTTTCCCCGAGGTATTAGTGTTAAAGTAGTTCAGGAAACATAGATTTGCATAGGTAATTTTGCAGTAATGAATAGGCACATAAAACATGCGAAATGAGTTCATATTCAGTTTTCTTTGACAAAACAAAGTCCATTCTTTTGTGCAGTTATCCTTAATCTAACTGATGAGTCCTTTCATTCACCTGAGTCAAATGGACAATTCAAGTATTTTCCCGGAGTTCTAGTGCTATACCAGTCATATAGTACATGTTCAAGTTCTAGGCACTCCTTGAACATTGATTAGTGTTTTAAGTGATAAGTATTCCTTAAAGTGATAGGCAGAGAAATGTTATTACAACCAGGACCTAAACATTAAAAAACGAATATGGGCTATTCAAATGAGGAATATGAGATAAGACTTTAATAATAAACAAAAATGAAAATGTAAAGAAAAATGAAAAGAAATGTGGAAAAAAAATCTTATTTTCATAAAAGTAATATAAAACATGAAATAAAAATATGTAATAAATATAGTTGCAAGCAAGGATAAGCAGGACCGAGTGGCTTGCGCCATCGCCTTCTGAACGGAAAAAAAAAACACACAACCTGTGTGTTTTTTGAGCATGTTAAGACCTTGAAAAAGGCATCAGTGCCAGGGTGCAGCGTACAACTCGGACTATACTATACCTTTAAACGTTATATAGGGCTGATATCATCGTGGGCTCTAAATATTTCTTGAGTTCGTTTGTTGGTGGATTTGTGTGTGTGAAAGAGAGAGAGAGACATGTGAGTGTTTTAGCCTGTGTGTAACGAGTGCAAGTTTTTGAATGTGGTGTCTTAACATTTGTGATCTGTGTGTTAGTATGTGTGGAAGCATTCTGCAAATGGAAATGGTGACATTCAGATGTCTGCCTTGCCCAATGCAGGCTGGAGGCCTGCGTACTTCTGTGGTGCGTCAGACCGTGGATGTGTGAGGTTACATTTTTGTAGTGAAGGGATATGGTGAACTGCATGAGCATGAGGCTTTAGCTGTATGGTTGCTTTTTTGGGTTGTACCAGGTTTCTCAGTTCCCTCAATCCTTAACTGGTAAACGCTGCTCGGTTGATCATGAACACAAACGTGTAACTGGGTCGACATGATAGATGTTATAGATTTACGATGCTAGGCTGCAGTAGGTAGTCCTGGAACTCCATGTATGTCTGGCTCAGCGTATCACTGTTGTCTCCGACGACCCTTGGTAAATGCGTTGGTTTCTTGTGACATCCTGTTGAGCAGATAAACTTCAAAATTATTGCATGGTCATGTGCCAGTAATCAAATGAAAAACTTCCTGGCTTCATAATTACCTGAAAGCATTTGACCTGACAATTTTTTGCAGTGGAATTTTGCAATGTTGTATTTTTTGGGTTACAATTACTTAATTAAGACCCCCCCCCCCCCCGCTGGAATGCACGCTGGAAAAGCACACAAGTTAGGTGTAAGGTGCGAACAAGTGGCGAGGGCAAGGGTGCTTTGGACCGTTTATCATTGCCAGTAATCAAATGCCTGATCATGTAAAGTGCCTTGTGCAGCTGGGTAAAGCTGGCCATGGGCTAAAGAGGCACATCATTACACCACTTAATACATGTGTGTGTGGCACTATTTTGCAAGCAAGAAAATGCTAGCAGAAATGCTAGCTGTCATGTAGTAGGAATGCTAGCAGCAATGATCATGGGAATGTTACCAGTAGCTAAAATGCTCCCGGCAATAACAGTGGAAATGCGAGTGTAGTTGGTTGAAAATTATAATTATCTAAAGTGGGCAGATATCAAATATATATATAAATATAAAAGATTTGACCACTCATACAAACGTCAAATTTTTTTCAAGAGAAACAATGTTACACAATATCTGTAAATTCATTACTGACTCTGATGTATTTTTGGGCTAACCCTGCAAGTGTTATTATTTGTTCCTCCTGTAGAGGGCGTTTAGTGCTTTTGAGACATTGAATTGCGCCGCTCAGGTCAGAGTTCATTAAACATCACCAGAGCTTGCAAACGCATTTTCATGTGTTTGTCTCACTTTTCTGCAGGTATGGAAAAATACAGTTTGTTAACCCTTTAAAATGACATTAACTGAGTCATGATGATTTAATTATACACGTAGATGCATATAAATGCAATTTGTTTTGATGAATTCTCTGTTTGATACAATTGCAGTATGAGTCAGTAACCAATTAGTGCAATTTGTGAATAGAGACACAGAGACAGCGAAATACCAACAAGCATGTACATAAACTGAGTTTATAAATGTTTTCGATAAGTTGTACGTATGGATTGTAATTGCATAAATAAATAGATAAGTTAAAAGCACGGTCTCTATAGGAGGTAAAGTTAGTGAGTTGAGCCAAAATGGCGGCAAGTGTATTTAAGCTAGAGCCAAGATGGTGTCGGCCGTGTGAAAAATAACGTGAAACAAAACGGTTTAAGGAGAAAGTAACGGTGGATTTCATGCTTTGTTTACAATTGTGAACTGAATATGTGAGTATAAAAAAAGGGGTAACCTTTTGTGAACGTAATGTATTGGTTTACATTCATACAAGTGACATCATAGAACTTCCCATGTCATAGTCATAGATGTACTGTAGCTGATGTCATAGCTGATGTTGGTCTCGTTAAGTCTATGGGACTTTTTGGGGCGGTTATTTAACCGCCCACCCCTTAGAAAAGTAATAGCACCCCATTCCCGACCAAGCCGCTCGATTTGACACCTCATTAATGGGTCTACGACAAACGGGGACTAGTTGCTTGCCAAAAATTGTACGGAAGAAGAAAAAAAAAGAAAAAAAGAATAATAAGCATGTGAAATAATAATAATAGTAGTGCTTCGCTTCGCAAGCACAGCTAATATTAATTATTTATAAAATCCTTAGAAGAATAAGAGGTCCATTGCACATTTATGACGTCAGCACTATTAAAACAACATCATCAGAGCGATGGCGATGATGTCACGTCATGTCATCATCGTGCTTATGTCATAATGTTTGTACCATAATAATACTTTGAAGAAGAAGGCCCTCACAAATTTATGACATCAGCACCATTAAAACAGCAGTATTAGAGCAATGGAGATGACGTCATAGTCCTGTCTTCATCTTGCTTATGTAATAATCCTTTGAAGAACAAGATGGCCCTCGCACATTTATTACATCAACACTGTTAAAATAGCGTTATCAGAGTGATGGAGATGACATCATAGTCCTCTTGTCTTAGTGTTGATGTCACAGTGTTTGGGCCCTATTAAACCTCAGAATAACAAGAAGGCCCTTGCACATTCATAAAATCAGGATGATTAAAACAGCATGGAGCGATGGAGATGACGTCATAGTGCTGATGTCATAATGCCCTAATTAGTTAAATAAGAGTGCCCTTGTACGTTTATCAGCACTATTTAAACATGATTATTAGAATCATGGCGATGACGTCAGGAAGCCACTGTTAGCCGAAATCATAGTTGTGGGCTTATGGTGTCCCTGCATGGACAAACATGTCCATACCTATGTGGCCGGCCATATGCGCCAACGCGAGTGGCAGCCCATTCAGTAGCTCTGTCTCGGTGTCTTTTCTTTTTACATTTCTTTTGGTTTCTTTTTATGTCATTTCTAAGTTTTATTAGTCTATCATATGGATGTGGAACCCATCTCTGCACAGTCCAGTTATAATCCTTTTGTTTATTCAAGAATAGAACCTCTGGGAAACCTACATCAAGTATAAGAAAATCTTGCAACGCTCATACTGTCCTTTATGGCATTTCTATAATAAATCATGAAAACAAAGAAGATTCCCCATTGTAAGGCTTTTATAATATAAGACACTGTAATCTAATAAGAAGATTCCTGTTCCCTGAGAACAGACCCCTCACTGTGCTTCCTTCTGAGATAACACAATAATGACTGTTTCTTTAGATGTTTGGGGCATAGCACCGTTTAAATGTGTGTCTGTGGGTGCGCGCCTGTGTGTCCACGTGTCTGTGTGTATCTCTCCCAGTCGATCGGGCCCGGACTGGTAAGTGTATCAGGGTGCAGTGGACACAACAAGCTAAAACTCTTCTTCTCTTAGCTTAAAACTTAGCTCGGACACACTTCTTCTACATTTAAAACCCATGAACAAGGAATACCCAGTAAGTGAATGTTGATTAAGTCCTTTAAGGCTCTAGGTACTACCGATAAGATGGTCCTTAGGAGCCCCAAGAAGCCATTACAATTTACCATATAGAGAAAGCAAAAGTCGTAAAAAGGTTGGTGAAGGTGCATAAGGAACATTTAATAGGTAGCACACTGTGGTAGGGGGTTGCCTCCTATAACCCAGAGGCAGAAGCAAAACAGAGAAAGGGAGTTTAGGCCTCTAGAACCCAGCTGAGACCTTCTCAAAACATTTTTGGTGACTGAAAACGAAAGGGCGAGTGTATCTGCTGCTTGAGCAGTGTGGACCGGGAATAATTTAATTGTGTATTTGCCACACATAAATAAAAGGACCATGAGTTAGGCTAATGATGACTACATACAAGCATAGATGATGTAATAACAATGTTTCAAAACCTCCTTTTTGATATTTTAGACATTTTTCACTAAATTTTCAAGAAAAATTGTTAATCACTTGTATAATTCTAATTCATTGTGAACATGTCAAAAACATCTTTCAAATCTTGATTCTACTTGACCATATATTAGTTTTGAATATTTAGTATTCCTGAGCTCGATCCATGCTAAGACGTAGAGATGCACTTTTTTGAGCATCCTCTACAGAAAGTAAAAAAGGACTAACTATTAATTAGAAAATTCGGAAAAAAGCACACATTACAGCATGTATGATGAATAACAACTGCACCAGCTTCCTGGCAATATTTTTGCGATGTTGCATTTTGTATGGGGTGGCCTCAGGCACGGTGTGGCTAATCTACCACAACCAGAATATACTGGCACCTTACTGAATGGTACCTTGCTGACTTTGGCAGTGGACTGACCAGGTCCATTCCGTGCTGTTTGAACAGCACGCCGTTCATGTGGAGAGGGGACTGAAAGGTGCTGATGTCAGGCACTACCCTCACAAAAAATAACTGCAATTTTCACATGTAAAAACTACAGTTTTTTTTTTCCACATATGCAGTACATATGCTGGAAATGCAGTGATTTGGACACAAAAACTAATTTTGTTCGTTCTTTTAGTACTGCAGTAATATTGCAATATAATGCAGTAATACTGCAATTAATAAAGTAGTTGTACTGCAAATAAAATATAGTATATGTGTATACACAGTTTAAATAGAGAAAGAAACACAAAACATTTACCTAACATTTACACTATAAAACAACAACAAAAAATATAGTTGCAAGCAACGATGACGGGCCCAAGCACCCTGTGCTATCGCCATCCCGGGCGCACTGCACAACCTGTGTTATTCGAGTGTGTTAAAACCTCGAAAAAGCCATCGCCACTCGGTTGCGCCGCACAACCTGCACACATCACACACTATACAGGGCTAATGTGTGTGTGTGTGTGTGTGCGCGTCGTGAGAGGTGTTTGTGTGCATGAGTGTAAACATTTATAATATGGGTGTATGTATGTGTGTGATGTGTGTTTGTGTGCATGCGTGCGTGTGTGTGTGTGTGTGTGTGTGTGTGTGTGTGACGAGTAAATGTGCTTGTGGTTTGTGCTTGTTTGTGTGTATGGTGTGTGAGTCTGTGTCTATTAACATTAGTGATGTGTGTGTGTGTGTGTGTGTGTGTGTGTGTATGTATTTGTGTGTGTGTCTGATGTGTTTGTGTGTGAGAGTGAGGGAGAGAGGTGTGTGACGTGTGGATGTGTCAGTCTGTGTGTGACGAGAAAAATGTGTTTGAGCTTGTTTGTGTGTATGTTGTGTGAGTCTGTGTGTGTGTGAGATGTGTTTGTGTGTGTGTGTTAACATTTGTGATGTATATGTGTGTACAATAGACCGCAGGTGCTGGAAGAAAAGCGTCACACTATGATGTTCCTGAATGTGATGTCACAGAAAGTGTCACTCAATATAATGCCACACAGAAAGTTATTAATCATTTTTCGGTGTAAGTTTAAGACATTATCACGGCAGACCCGTTTTAAATATCAGAAAAAACCCTCCGCAATTTTGCAACCTCAATCGTATAAATTCCCTAGGAGTATATAAAAATCCATCGGGTGCGATTTTGCAAACGACCCAAAATAACCGGCCTCCTGTTAAGTTGAGCCCAGGACATGCAGTGCGAAATTTGTTCGGCTTGATGAGCTCTAAATGTGTACCAAGTTTCGTGTGCCTACGTGAAAGTTTGTATGAGCTATGCAGCAAAATATTGTTTGAGGGCCGCAGGCCACATGACATCCTGATGGCAGCAGATTCCAACCTGTCTGTTTCATGAGTTTTCGAGCATGGTAGGACTCCCGAAAAGTTCAAAAGGGTGGAAAAAAAAATCCTTAGGAAAACAAGAGGGTCCTGCGCATCTTATAGTGCTTGGGCCCTAATGACCATAAAAGCACTTTTACACTTAGCAACATTACTGTTCAAAAGTGTTGCTGCTAGGAGACACTGCTGTCAATCGGTGTTTGACTGGACACGCCCACAGTGTTCTTCTTTCTGTTTGTTACAGTAGCCAGTTCTCAAATTTTCTCATTCTTTAACTTTGTTCGAATAAACAATTTGACCTCCGCTACCTGCACTTTAAAGATGTTCTTGACATGTGCTGAAACAAAGGAAAAGCAAACAATGAGACAAATATTCATTAAGATTAGTTGTTTAAAAAACATTTGAGTAATTAAAATAGAATCATTCAATATAAACTCATCCTTACATGATTTTACTGAGAAATTATCTGTTTTTGTAATTATTATGTCCTAAACTATTGCTATATATGTGCTTGAGTATGTCATTTTTTTATGGAGACCCTGTTAATTTATTAATATTGTGAATTTGATGACTCAACTCTGGCAGTGGGTGATGGCCTTTTAGAGATTCAGACTAATATTTGTGATTGTTCCCTAAGGTTTTTAACCTATTTTTTTCCAAGGTGACCTGGAACGTCTGGTTGATTTATATGTGGAAGGACCAAATATTATTCAAATATTAACACAATTTACTCACCTGTCACAGCCGCTGTTTGTTGGGCTGGGAGGGCCTCCTTAGTGTGGAGTTTGAGGCTTTGAAATTTGTTTTATTGTCCAAATGAGCACCACTGGATTCATAAAAAGAAAGTGGACCTTTGGCAGACTGTGTGAGATTTGATAATCCTGTAATAATTCACTAAGTAAAATCCAATCACACCTTTGTTCCACAGAATGATGCCATGCTGATGCCTGAAGACATAAAGGTTTAAGATTGAGGAAGCAAAAATATAAATGTGTTTTTGTGTCTGTGTGTGTGTCTGTGTCTGTGTGTGTGTCTGTGTGTGTGTGTGTGTGTGTGTGTGTGTGTGTGTGTGTGTGTGTGTGTGTGTGTGTGTGTGTGTGTGTGTGTGTGTGTGTGTGTGTGTGTGTGTCTGTGTGTGTGGTGTGTGTGTGTCTGTGTGTGTGTGTCTGTGTGTGTGTGTGTGTGTGTGTGTGTGTGTGTGTGTGTCTGTGTGTGTCTGTGTGTGTCTGTGTGTGTCTGTGTCTGTGTGTGTCTGTGTGTGTCTGTGTCTGTCTGTCTGTGTGTGTGTGTGTGTCTGTGTGTGTCTGTGTGTGTCTGTCTGTGTGTGTGTGTCTGTCTGTGTGTGTGTGTCTGTCTGTGTGTGTGTGTCTGTCTGTCTGTGTGTGTGTGTCTGTCTGTGTGTATGTGTCTGTCTGTGTGTATGTGTCTGTCTGTGTGTGTGTGTCTGTCTGTGTGTGTGTGTCTGTGTGTGTGTGTGAGAGTTAATATTTGTGGTGTGAGTGTGTGTGTAGAATAGCTGATGATGCTTAGCTGGACAGCAGACAGATGATGGAAGCAGGATGGTGGACGGATACTCTCTGCCCAGCCCTGGCAAATAGAGGTGCTTTTCCTGTCTTGATCAAGACATGGAAATGGTCATGGTGTTTGAAGTGTTTTCATGGGTTTGTTTTCCCAGTTGAGTATGAAGCGTGGTCAAGATAAGAGGTGCTGGCTGTAGCCCCACATTCAAAAATGTAAACAATCCTATGTCATCATGGGAAATAGTACAAATGTTAATTTCAAAGAAAGTATGAGTTTTTCCAGAATTAATTTTTCCCAAAAGTACACTATGCTGAAACTTAGTTTACTGCTAATGAACACAACTTTTCTTGCTCATAAGAGTTTGAAATGAACTGACTCGATTTCCATGCTTATTTGAAGTTTTCTTGCTTTTTAAAGCTTCCTTTTTCCCCTTTCCCTTTTTTCCTTTTCTGACCTTTTCGCTCGTTTTGGACAAATGCTACATTCTAATCTAAACAATCCTATGTCATATTTTGTACTAAAATCGCAATAGTTATTGTAACACCATTTTCATACCAGAGCACACATGAGTTGTTCAAAAGAATTCCTGGTCCCAAATGTGCACTGTGCTGAAACTTCCCTTAAAGCTTAAATCATGCCTAAAGAACTTATTTGTTATGCATGTAGAAGTCTGAAGTGAAATAGCAGTTTTTCTTGCTTATTCAAGCTTTTCTGGCTTTTTTTTATTTTTAACTTTTCCACTCTTTTTGGATAACTGTTACGTTTTAAAGTTCAGAAATCATACATCTTTTACTGTTAAAATGAAAAAAGTCTTTGTATTACTATGTTCATGCCAGAGCTTGTATGGGATTAAAAAAAAAAAAAATTCCAAAAGTGTATTGTGCTGAAGCTTCACTAAAAGCTTAGTTCATGTACAACAATCACATCTGTTAATAATGTCAATTGATGTTTGATGAGAAATCATAGTTTCCATACTTATTTAATGTTTTCTGCACTGTAAACCCAAATAAGTTGGCAAAACTAAAAATAATAATTGAGGTAATCAGTTACATCTAATTTTTTTAAGTAATGATGTTTCCAATTTAAATAAACAGAACTATCAGTTTTTGAGTTACTCATTCATATTAATTATTCTTTACTTGCATTATTGAGTATTGTCTACAAAATTGTCTATAAAAAATATATATATTTGTTGTTGCAATAGGTCGCCACAGGAGACAATGGCACAGAAGCTTGGCACAGGTTTTAAGCCAGATGCCCTTGGGACAGGCACTTCATCCAGTTGTTGGGAATCAAATCGCGCCTTTCGCACGGCAGGCCAAACACCTACCACTGAGCCACAAGAGTCCTATTGCCCTAAAGACATCAATCAGACACAAAATCGCTAGTCTGAAAGATTTTAAGTTGGTGGAACTTTCAGGTGACAGTTACTTTTACTTAAGTACTTAGTTACTTACTTAAAATATCAAATTTGTTTAGCTAACTTGTCATTTTTACAAACTCGTAAATACTGTAACAAAACATTCTAAATACTTATAAGGTCTATTAATTTGAACTAATTGTACTTATTTAAGTTAACAGTACTTAATATGTTTAATTATGTTGAGCGCCTCGGGTTACTTAGTTGTAATCCTGTTCCCTGATAAAGCAGGAACGAGATGCTGCAAGAAAAAAACTTATGTGAACATCTCTTTGTTCTCCGGTTGTGAAACCTGTGTGTATCAAAACGCCGAATACTTAGACATATAACCTCAGTCAGGTGACGTCACCCGATAAGGTGCACCTGCAGGTTATAAATAGGAGTGAACCGGAAACATCCTCAGGTCAATTTTGTCTGAAGGACGTCCAGGCACGCCAGCAGTGCGGCATTGAAGCACAGCATCTCGTTCCCGCTTTATCAGGGAACAGGGTTACAGCTAAGTAACCCGAGATGTTCTCTTTCAAAAGCTAAACTCGATGCTGCTTAAAATCGCTATGGCAACGAGATTAACAACGTCGGCACGCTGCAAGTGTCTGGAACCCCAGGTTGTGTAGCGTGTGCGCACAATAGCCAAAGTGGTCTCAGACCTAGCTCTGGGATGCTGACTCGAGGATCCGCGAGCCTGGAGTAGCATCCAGACTATCAAATCTAACAAACGTGTGTGGAGAGGACCAACCTGCCGCATCACACACCTGCTGCAAGGGGACGCCTCTTGCCAGAGCAATTGATGAGACGATCCCCCTGGTCGAATGATTCGCTCTGATTCCCAGAGGCGAAGTGTGAACAAGTGCCTCATAGGCTAGGGCAATAGCATCTCTCACCCAGTGTGACAGAGTCTGTCTAGTGGCAAATGAAGAGCTGTTCTGACTTACGCCACTGGCTAGTCAGTGGACATAAATCTGAAGAGCATGTACTGGACACAGTAAGTAAAGTCTTTCCTGCTCCGGAGCTGTGAAAGGCAGAGGACAGAAGGCTTCGAGAACGACTGGGTGCATGGTCAAGAATGGAACTCTCATACTTGGTACAAATGTTAATTTCAAAGTATTTCCCATGATGACATAATATTGTTTACATTTTTGAATGTGGGGCTACAGGCAGCACCTCTTATCTTGATCACGTTCGGAAGATAGTTCGGGTGAGGATGCAGAATAGCTTTGACTGACTTGCTGACTGCGCTGACTCTAGTGGTTTGAAAGGGGTGTCAGCCAGGCCTTTGAGCACAATAGCTAAGTCCCACGAAGCGACCGTTGCTCTAGTGGGTGGCCCCAACCGTTGAGCTCCACGAATAAAATGGACAATTAAATGGTGCTTTCCCACAGAAACCCCATCGGTCAGAGCATGCCGAAATAGCGGCTATGTATTTTCTGACAGTCCTAGGGCATAAGCCAGAGGACAGCTTTTCTTGCAGAAACTCCAGCACTGAAACAATCTGGCAGTGGATTGGGGTCTACATGTCTTGCCATGCACCAACTTTCAAATACACTCCTTTTTAGGGCATAAGTTCTTCTACAGGAGGGAGCCCTGGCACTTAAAATGGTTTTAATTACGTTGGCTGAAAGACCAGCATCTCTTAGTTGGCCAGACGTGAAGGTTCCAGAAGTTGGGCCGGGGATGAAATATTGCCCCTACGCCTGAGACAGAAGATCCCTCCTCACTGGAATCACCCAGGGTGAGCCGTCGAGGAGAGATATAAGATCCGAGAACCACACTCTGGTTGGCCAATGGGGCGCTACCGATAAGAGGCGCAAACCCTGTAGATGGACCCTCGCCATGACTCCTGGGAGCAGAACTATCAGAGGAAACGCGTAAAGGCGTAATCTGGGCCACGTGTGGGCCATCGCGTCCAGACCCAGGGGAGCTGGAGGAGTCAGAGTAGTAAGGGGGACATCGTGCTGCCTCTTGTGAGGCGAAGAGGTCCACCTCTGTTCCATAATCTTTCCCAGATTTGACTGACTACTTCGGGGTGGAGTTTCCATTCCCCATGTGTCACAGCATGTCTGGATAGCAAGTCCGCTCCTACGTTCATGTGCCCCGGAATGTAAATCACCCTGAGGAACAGGAACTTGTCCTGTGCTCAAAGCAGAACGTGGTACGCTAGCTTGTTCAAGCGACGTGAGCACAGTTCACCCTGACAATTTATGTACGAGACTACCACAGTGTTGTCCACCCGCACTAGGACATGGTAGCCTCTCAACTGCTGGAGGAAGTGTTTCAGGGCCAGAAACAGAGCCATCGTTTTGTGGCAGTTGGTGTGCCATGCGAGAAGATGACCTCTCCAGCTCCCTTGTGCTGGACGGCCATCTAAGATCGCACCCCAGTCCGTGAGGGAAGCATCAGTCGTTAGCATCTTACGACGACAAGACGGACCTAAAGTCAGAAACCGGTGTCTGAACCACATAGAAAGGGTATGAAGCCCCCGGTGCGTAACCCTTATTAACCTCTGCGGATTGGCCCTTGAGTGAAATCCCCTGGCTCTCAGCCACAACTGAAAACGCTCTCATGTGCAGAAGGCCCAAAGGTATCACCGTGGATGCAGCTGCAATGAGACCTAAAGATCTCTGAAAGTGATGAACAGTCACCCTAGCTTGATTTCCTTCAGGGTGTTGGAGGATGGGTTAGACACGAGCGGGAAACAGCTGTGCCCACCTTATGATCGAATCAAATGTGACACCCAAATATGTTGTCCTCTGAACAAGAAAGAGAACGCCTTTCGTGGAGTTGAGTCTCAATCCTAAAGAATGGAGATGAGCTAGGACGACATCCCGATGAGCCAGGATCAGCTAGTCGTCGTTCAGAATACGGATGCCCTGGAATCATAGAGCCAGAGCTGCATTCATGCATTTTATATATGTGCAGGGTGACAGGGCTAGGCCAGATGGAAGGACCCAATACTGGTAAGCTTCGCCCCCGAAAGCAAACATCAGGACCCTCCTGTGTTGTGGCAATATTTCTATATGAAAATATGTGTCGTTCAGGTTCACTGTCACAAATCAAACCTCTGAATTTGAGAAACAATCATTTTGGTTATCCAATTGATGTTCATTTTGTTAAACATTTTGATGTTCAGCCCAAGAAGATGTCAAATTGGACGCAACTTCCCCATCGCTCTTGTCTGGCAGAGGAGACAGGTTGTTGTAAAGACAACAACCTGGCTCTGAACGTCGAAAAGACAAAAGAGATGGTTGTTGACTTCAGGAGGACTCGGGGCGATCACTCTCCGCTCAGCATCGACGGCTCTTCTGTGGAGATCGTCAAGAGCACAAAATTCCTGGGCGTCCACCTGGAGGAGAACCTCTCCTGGTCCCTCAACACCAGCTCTCTGCATAAGAAAGCCCAACAACGTCTTTTCTTCCTGAGAAGGCTGAGAAAGGTCCAGCTTCCATCACCGATCCTCACCACCTTCTATAGAGGAACCATCGAGAGCATCCTGAGCAGCTGCATCACTGTCTGGTTTGGGAATTGTACCGTGTCAGACCGCAAGACCCTACAGCGGATAGTGAGGACAGCTGAGAAGATCATCGGGGTCTCTCTCCCTTCTATCGAAGACCTTTACACCACACGCTGCATCCGCAAAGCCACCAGCATTGTGGCTGACCGGACACACCCCTCACACACACTCTTCACCCTCCTGCCATCTGGAAAAAGGTACCGAAGCATTCGGGCACTCACATCCAGACTGGGAAACAGTTTTTATCCGCAAGCCATCCGTCTCCTAAACACAAAAGGACTGGACTGATACCTGACACACACACACACACACACACACACACACACACATACACATACACACATCACTCAGACGAACTAAATAACATCTGGACTGAACTGATAAACACACATGCACAATCACACTGATGCACACCCATCCCAATCTGCTCATACCTACATACCTGTGCTGCTCCTTGCAATTTTTTGCACAATATTTAAATTGCTATTTATTGCTATTTGCACACAATACTTCTGTCAAAATTGTAAACTGTTTACTGCTGCTCTTCCCACTACCTCAATTCATCCTTCATCAAAAAAGTACTGTTATGTCTTACATTGTTGTGTCTGTCATGTACCACTTTGTTTGCACATTTGCACGTGCACTTTGTCTATTTTTGTATTTTTGTATAGATATTGATAGTTCTTCTTTTAGAGTAACTTAAAAATGTAAAATTTATGTTGTACATTTATGTTGTTACATGTATGTAGCACCCTGATCCTGGGGGAACGTTGTTTCGTTTCACTGTGTACTAATTGTATATGGTTGGAATGACAATAAAAGCCTACTTGACTTGACTTGACTTACTTGACTTGAATGTGATCTAGGACCCCTTTTCCCAGCAAAGTCTGTAATTGCCAAGTCAGCAGATGCGCTTGTTCTGGTTTCATGAAAGTGGAGACCACGCCATTGAAAACACGGAGGAATATAAACGGCACTGATTATGTCTGATGTAAACTTCCGAGGAAGATTAAAAGGAGTTCCAGGTTGGGTGTGCAGGAGCGTGTACGAGGAACAATGCTTGCGCTGTTGCACCAGCTGTTGTTTACCATTAAGCACACACCGCCTCCCCTTGACTTCCCTGAGTCCTGTGTCCTGTCCATGTGGCGAACCAAGAAGAACTAGGCCGGCTGGATGCCGTGGTTCGGCACAGCTGGGTTCAGCCATGTCTCGGTGAAGCAGAGAAGATTGCAGTCCTGAATGTCTCTCTGGAATTTTACCCTGGCCCTGAGGTCATGGTGTTTGTTCTCCAGTGACTGAACATTGAGCAGGATGCTAGGCAAAGGCACTCAGCCTGTTTCTGCCTGTTCCTCTCAGCCTGTTATGCTTTGGATCGCGTCCTTTGTTCTTCTTCAGGATCTCACTCCAGCTTGGAGTTAAAAACGTCGAATTGTGAGTACATTGTAAACCAATAAAAATAAGAGTATCTTACTTATGTGACCAGATTTCACCAGATGCCATTTCTGACACAACACTAATTTCATCTGGTCTTAGGACTGGCACTGTATCCAGTGGCTGGGATTTGGGGACTGGCTGGGAATCCTAGGCCTTCCGTATGGGAGGTGAAAAACCTACCACTGAGCCACTATTGCCCAATTGTAAGATGTCATAGTAGTCAAACTTGAGACACAGCGGCTGAAGCTCTACTTTCAACCACTTTGAGGTCATAGAAGCCAAACTAAAGGCACAGATGTCTGAAGCTCTACTTTCAGTCACTTATGAGGTCATAAAGTCAAACTCAAGACACAAAGGCTGAAGCTTTACTTTTAGCCAGTCTTACACAGATATGCTACAGACTCACACAGATCTGCTGAACAGGAGACAAGTTTGCTCACTTGTCTCCTGGAAAGAAAGATTAGAAATGGAGAGGAAGGAGGACACGATGGTCTGCAATATCTTCAATGAGCTGCGTTTAGAGAAGGAGCTTTGTGATGTTCTCGTCAAAGTCAATGGTGCCCAGTTCCACGCACACAAGATCATCCTGTGTGGCTGTAGCCCTTACTTCAGAGCTCTCTTCACCCATGACTGTTATCCTCCAGATGAATTTCAGTTCACCATCCCAGGTGTCTCCTCAGAAATAATAGAGGTAATCATGGAGTATGCATACATACAGCAGGTTAAGATCACAGAGGAAAATGTGCATGAGCTGCTTATTGCTGCTGATTATTTGGCAATGAGTGATCTAGTAAATGAGTGCTCAGTGTTCCTGAAGGCTCGGCTGTGCCAGGAGAACTGCATTGGCATTTGGCGCTTTGCTCGCTTCTACTTCTGCAGGAAATTAGAGCAGCAAGCATTGCAGTTCGTCCTGCACTACTTTGAGAAGGTGCTGCATGTCTCTGAGGAGTTTCTGGACCTCACAGTTGAAGAGCTTTGTGAGATCATGGAGAAAAATGAGCTGAATGTGAAACAGGAGAATTTGGTGTTTGAGGCTATTATACTGTGGATTGAACATGCGCCCCTGGAGCGAAAAAAATACATTGGACAATTACTAGCCAGGGTGCGTATGGGGCTACTACCACAGGACTACTTTATGGACAATGTAAAGAACCACAATTTAGTGTCAGAGAACACAGCATGTAGACGGATTATCTACAGTGTTCTGCTGAATATCTATGGCCTGAACACAGCTGAATTTCTCAACTCTGATCTGGCTCGGCCTCGTCTGCCCAGTTCTGTTCTGCTGGCCATTGGTGGCTGGAGCCAAGAAGGTCCCACCAATATCATAGAGGCATATGATCCACGAGCACAGTGCTGGGTTGATGTGACATGCAGCAGTGAGAGTCCACGAGCCTATCAGGGGGCAGTGTACCTCAATGGCTTTGTGTACTGCATGGGAGGATTTGATGGCATGAATTACTTCAACAGTGTGCATAGATTTGACCCCATCAGCAGAACCTGGGCTGAGGTGGGTCCCATGCACTCTCGCCGGTCTTACGTGAGTGTGTGCGAGCTGGATAGTTACATCTACGCAATGGGAGGACTTAATGGAATTGAACGGCTTAACACAGCTGAACGGTATGATCCTAAGAACAATCAGTGGAGTATGATAGCACCAATGCACGAACGCAGGAGCGATGCTAGCGCTACAGTACTTGATGGCAAAGTGTTCATATGTGGAGGGTTTGATGGAAATGAATGTTCATTCACAGCGGAATATTACAATCCTCAGATGGACGAGTGGACTCTTCTACCCCGAATGACCAGCAGAAGGAGTGGACTGGGTGTGGTTGCGTATAGAAAACAGGTTTATGCCATTGGGGGATATGATGGTGCGGATCGTCTGAAAAGTGCAGAGGTGTATAATCCTCTGACCAATTCATGGAGAAATGTTCCAAACATGAACAACCAGCGCAGCAACTTTGGCATTGAGGTGCTGGATGATCTACTTTTTGTTGTTGGAGGCTACAATGGCAATACCACTACCAATAAAGTGGAGTATTATGATGAGGAAACTGCTAAATGGTACAAAGTGAAAGACATGGAAGTGTTCCGCAGCGCTCTCAGCTGCTGTGTGTTGTATGGTTTACCCAACATGGCAGAGTATGCAGCACCCCGAGACGTTCTCTATGAAGATCCCGAGATTGCCCAGAGCACCTCAGTAATAGAATGAATGTGTTCAGTAAGGAGCTGCTGTCAGCTTGTTTGTTTTCAGCTGATTTTTATTCCACATGATTGAAGCACTGCTGTGCTGGTGATCAGTTCCTAAGTATTTTATCCTGAAAGCAAAAAATGGCTAAACTGGTGGAGATAATACCACTGAACTCAGGAAGGTTTCCACTCCAGCCATAGACTCTGTTCCATCCTGCTCAGGTTTAAAGGAGTAGTTCAGTTATCTGTTCAGCTCGGGGGAACTAGTGGCATGATCTTTAAATGTGTTTCCATGGAAAAAATATGTTGAAGACCTCTAACTCCTATGAACCACTCAGAGTAAGTTTACCTAGATAAAAAGACTTGCTGGTCACTTTACCTGTGTTTTTTTGTGTGTGCATGTGTGTGTGTTTGTGATGTATGTCAAAGGCCAGACTCCGGTCTGGAAACGGACCACAGGGTAAGTCAATCTGGACCCAGTTCACGCCGCAGATTTGCAATGCAATAATACAATGTAATAAAAATGTTACACTATTACCATTAAATAGGCTACAATACTTTGTTTATTGATGAGTTTTTATTACATTGTATTATTGCATTGCTACATGGTCATATCAAATTTTGGAGATTGTTATGGCAATGCTGGCCCGAGGTTATGGCTAAATGTAATAGTTTCCCTGTTGTCATGGCAACATTTACAGAAAGGAAGACTTCGGCATCGTCTGTCAGTGTAGATTATGTGCCTTCTGTGGTGAGGATGTCACGATCCACATGTGAAAAGTAAAGGTCAGTGTCTTCATCTAGTGACCACACCTTTTTTGTGCCAAGGTTTTGGCAGCTTATTGAAGTCAGACTGCTATTTATAACACTAGGCTGCTATGTATGTTGACTGTTTTGGGGGCTGTTTAAACTTCCCGTTAAAGAGGAATTAAAATTTTTTCAATTTAATTAAAGACAGGAAGAATTCTTAGAATCTCATGCATTAATGTCTTTTACATTTTTTAAGGATGTACTTCATAAATCTTAAAAAAGGAAGACTACAGGCAACTAAAATACTTTTAAAATTGGTCACTTTCTGAACAATTTAATGATTATTATAAATAGTTTATTGGGGAAAAGGAGAAAGAGCTAGAGAGAGAGAGTTTCCAAGAGGTGGGATGAGTTTGGTTATCTGTTTGTAATATTAAAATTAGTTTTTTGATCTCAGTTATTAATGTGTGACAAATATGCAAATGAGTAAAGTAAAGTAGCCGTCTTTGAATCCCTGTATCGAGGCTTGTATCAGATTCCTGAGAATCATGTGATTAACACTTCTCGGGTGTCAGTTATTCTTCAGCAAGCTTCTTCTCACCTAGACAAAGAAGCAGTGTGGTGTGATATCACTTAATTATATATTTTTATTTCTCCAATGCCTTTAGCAGAATTCCAAAAGAGAAGCTCCAGAAGATGCAGGTTGACACCTTCACAACCTCCTGGATTACTGACTATCTGACCGACAGTTTGTGAGGCTGCATGGATGCATGTCTGAAAAGTGATTAGCATTACTGAATCATCGCAGCGAAAAGTAATCTAAAGTTTCTTTTCCATATAATTCACTATGGACTTCCATAGTGCAGGAAAGCCCGGGTTCGATTCCCAGCAAGTGCCCAAACCGCACCCACTGGATTAACTAGTTAGATTAATTAGTTCCAAGCTTGGATAAAATGGGAGGGTTGCGGCAGGAAAAGCATCAGACATAAAACCTGTGTCAAGATTGTATGTGTGGACCGGATGGTCTGCTGTGATGCAGGCAAAACACCAACAACACCACTTTGGACTTCCAATACAACTCGGAATCTGCAGAGGTTCTCAGAGGACTCTGCAGTTGTGTTTATAGTGGTTAGGAAGCAGAGTATGGAGACTCGGTGGACAGCTTAGTGGAGGGGTGCAAAAGAAACCACCTAGTCCTGAATGTGGCCAAAACCTTGCAGATGTTTGTGGATCTCTGAAGGACCAGGACTACATTAAGCTTTTTGGGGTGAGGAGGAGGAGGTTCACACTGATGACAGATTGGACTGGAAATGCAACACAGTTGCTGTCTACAGGAAAACACAGAGCAGACTCTTTGAGAAAACTCAGACTCTCTAATATATGCAGCAAAATGTTGCAGATCTTTTATCAGTCTTTTGTTGTAAGTGCAATATTCTTTGTTGCTGACTGCAGGGGGGTAGCAGCAGCAGTACAGGGGGTAGCAGTGCCATTAGGAAAATCTACAAGCTCATCAAGAAGGCCAGCTCAATACTGGGGACTTGAAATCGGTAGTGGGAGATTGATGCTACACAAACTGTTAACCATACTGGAGAACACCTCATATCCCATCCACAATCTACTTACTATGCAGTGGAGAACTTTCAGTAAGTTTCACTTCAGCTCCACTGACTGCATCCCATCAATGCACCTTAATCTATAGCCTCTTAGGTTGTCCATGTGATTGCACAGATATGATCATGTACATTCATTCTATCTTTTTTATTAATATTACTTGTTGGTGCAGCTTATGTTTAGTTACTTAAGTTCCCACCTGTATATATAATCATCATGTACATAGAAACCATGTATTCAGATTATTTTGCAATGTTTTACCTCGTTAATGCATCTTTATGTTCAGTTCTCAGATTTATTTTAAGCCCTAATATTCTTATACAGCTTGTTGCATACATGTTGTTCTATAGTCAGTGAACTGGCTGCTGTAACAACTGTAACAACCCAATTTCCCTTTGAGATTAATAAAGTTCTACCTACCTACTTTCTACCTACCTACCTACCTACCTACCTACTTAATCTATTTCTTTTGATTGTGTGAAGCTGCTTTGCGACAATAACAATTGTTAAAGCACCATACAAATAAAATAGAATTGAAATGAATCCATCCATCATATCACATCTTGCTATGTTCACATGTAGTATTGTTTATTTAATATTTATAGCTGTAAAAAATATATTCTAAACAGCGGTGCACAAATGTATTTAAGCTCTGACAAAGTGTCATACATTTAAAACTTTTATTTCTTGAAATGCATCATATCCGGACCACACAGCAAGTCAATTCGAACCCACTCCACTTCAATTTACCAATGTAATAATAATGTAATTAAAACAGGAGTGAAGTTGACCTAGGTGGTGATAATGCAACTTACT
Source organism: Clarias magur (assembly GCA_013621035.1). Classification (NCBI taxonomy): domain Eukaryota; kingdom Metazoa; phylum Chordata; class Actinopteri; order Siluriformes; family Clariidae; genus Clarias; species Clarias magur. Next base: position 3,190,921 of record QNUK01000016.1, on the reverse strand, counting down.
GGATGCAGACTGCTGTAAAACAAAACCAAGCAGAAGATAATGTAATAAAAACATATTTAACAATTTATTCATGAGTATTGATGAGTATAACACGTTTTTATTACATTGTGTTATTGAATTGCAATCTGGTCATGTAAAATTTTGGAGATTTCATTTAGCCTTAATGTCGGGCCAGGATCACTGTAACTATCTCCAAAATTTTACATGACCAGATTGCAGTGCAATAACACAATTATTGCATTGCAATCTGGTCATGTAAAAACAAACGCGTTAAGAAGTGGGTCATAACAAAGAGATTCAGAGCAATGAACGGACGGAGTGTTAGGGGCTCGGCTGGAATAAATAGGGAGACGCACAGGGGAGACGGGTAACCACGTAGACACACTAGGGGGAGACAAAGCGTTGGCTCAGTAATCTGGCGAGCTAGATCTTATTCCCCGAGACTGCGGTGGTACAGATGTGACCGTTATAACGTGCAGCTCATGGAACTAGGCGCATGAAAAACAAATTTCCACCAAACCTTTTTAAATAAACAGACACATCAGTGTGTATTTGGAAAGCTCATTATGGTCATATACGTTAATTATTAAGCAGCAAGGGTGGGGATTTCTTTATAAATATCTGAATTTATGCATTTTTATGAGACAGTTTTTTCCTCTCATCATCCTGAATAGTCACTCAGTATCAGCTTGCATGTCTGGAGCAATAAGGTAAACCCAGAGTTGCCTTAGCCGGAGCTGGTAACTGCTCTTTATAGACATTTTACTCTATGTGGAGTAAGGCCTAGCCTTATTGAGTTCTTCTGCTAGATGGAGTTGTTTGAGGTTCAACTTACAAGATTTAGCTGCTGTCTTTGCGGATACATTTTCATTTTCAGGTTATTTATGCCTAAAAGGTTTCACACCAGTGAATAAGGTTTTTTGTGGTAAAGCTTTTGGCAGAAGTTCCTCCACAGGGTTTTGCTTGCATATACACTTTGCATATACAGTCTTATGCAAAAGTTTAGGCATCCCTTGATAAATAACAGATTTTGGTGATTTTTTAAATTGAAAATGTTATCCTGTCTGTGTACATGGAGTTTGCAAAATAATTATTTAAGTTTGTATGAGATGTGAACATGTATGAATCAAAATGATAAGATGAGTGAGATGTGTGGGATTGGAAGTTCAGTATAACAGGATGTGTTTAAGTTAAGATTGAGGCCAGTCCATTATTCGAGGCTCAGGTAGACTGTAGGAAACTCCAGTCCTGAACTATCAAACTGAAGTCCTCAGGGTACAGCTGTCTGCATCAGCTTAGGACAGGAATGTCTTCGTGGAAAAGTGGAACTGTCCCCAGTCACCACACACATCCCAGTTAGACCATACAGGGCATCCTGTAGAGTCGGACAGCTCCAGGGGCAGAGGGGGTCTGTATTACTGGCAGCTCAGGAGCGACATGTATAGCTCGACAGAGAGACAGGTAGATGGAAAGAGGGAGAGAGAGAGAAGGAGAGACGGCAGTTAGGTATGGTCACAGTCAAACAATGTATAAAGTGAATGCATCTTTAGTGCAGAGTGCAAGCAGGGACTCCGGCAGGACTAACTATGACAGCATGACTAAAAGGGAGAGCCAGAAGGAAACAGACATGAGGGCTGCCTGAGATGTAACGCGACCAATCACTTCACAGTCAACAAACCTGAGTGATCAATGAGAGTGGGGAAAACCGCATCTAAACATACAAGTTCACCATTATACTCTACGCCCATGAGTCCCCCAGATGTGCTCCTTTATCTATGGCAAATTTATTTACAAAAATGCTTGGCTGAATAAATAGTTTTTTAGCCTAGACTTAAACACTGAGACTGTGTCTGAGTTCCAAACATTAATAGGAAGACTATTCCATAACTTTGGGGCTTTGTAAAAAAAAGTTCTGCCCCTTGCTGAAGTTTTCATACTCCGTGGTACTGACAAGCAGCCTGCATCCTTTGATTGAAGTTGGCGTGGCGCCCCTAAAGGCCTAGCTAATTTCACGTGTCTCAGTATAGAGTCTCCTATAACCAGAGCTCTTTCAGATTTCTCAGCGGGTGCATCATTGGCTGAATGAATCGAGTTGTCACCCAGTCGGCATCCAGACTTTCCGCTACGGGAATAATACTGCTCTCGTGCTCTCTAACCCTCTCTAAAGTCTGGATGTTCTCCTCTAATGCTGATATCTTCTCCGTCAGAGTGCTAACTAACACACACCTATCACAAGTAAAATTATCGCTATGATGGAGGAAGAATGTCTAAACATCCTGCACTCCACACACTGCACAAGCTGAATATTATCCATTATAGCGTATCTGAGTCGAAGTTTAGTTGTTTGGTGATATGTGCGTTCCCCGGAAAAAGCGCAAAAAACGGAAAAAGGCAAAAGTCCAATACTATTAGAATGTAAAACTAGTTAATATTGTTATTTAGTATCAATGGAAAAGGCAGTATCATTTAAACGCTGATACAAACAAACGAGGAACTTTCGCGGTAACAGTACGAAAACAGGAAGCTATGTCACTGTCAGTGAAGCTTTAGAAATACTTCAAATATTTCAAATTCAAATTTGAATAATTCTTCAAACCTTGTGCACATACTTGCAGACACTCAACAACTATGGGTTCCTTTAAGCAGCTGTGTAAGTCTCTGATGTTCACAATAGAGGAGAAGCTTACAAGAAGATAGCAGTGTTGTCAGCTTGCAGTTTCCACAGTGACTGGCAGTTCAGGGAAACTATGGGAGTCAAGATGAGATCTGGAAGACCAGGAAAAATCTCAGAGAGAACTGCTTGTATGCTGGTCAAAGACAAAATCAAAACCCCCATTTGACTGCAAAAAACCTGCAGAAAGTACTGACAAGCAGCCTGCATCCTTTGATTGAAGTTGGCGTGGCGGATCGTAAGACACTAGCAGTTCACTCAGATACTGCGGTGTGAGACCATTTAATGCTTTATATGTCGAAAGTAGTATTTTAAAATCAATGCGAAATTTCACAGGGAGCCAATCAGATAGGGGTGATGTGCTCGTATCTTCTGATTCTAGCGAGGACTCTCGCTGCTGCATTCTGGACTAACTGAAGCTTGTTTATGCACCTAGTTGAACAACCAGAAGGTGTTACAGTACTCCAACCTAGAGGTGATAAAAGCATGAACTACTTTTTCTGCATTGTTTAGTGATAGTATATTTCTTATCTTGCCAATATTTCTGAGGTGAAAGAATGCTATCCTGGTAATATTATCTACATGTGCTTCAAATGAAAGTCTGGGATCTATAATCACACCGAGGTCTTTCACTGTTGCACTTGATGGAACAGCAAGGCCATTTAAAGTTACAGTGTGATCAGAAAGCTTGCTTCTAGTTGCTTGTGGTCCTATAACTAGATCTTCTGTCTTATTAGGATTAAGCAGACAGAAGTTAATTAACATCCAATCTCTTATGTCCTGCACAGATTGCTTGACTTTAGTAGGCTGGTTTTTCTCATCTGGTTTTGCTGAGACGTATAACTGTGTGTCATCAGCATAATAATGAAAACTAATATCATGCTTACAAATTATGTTGCCCAGAGGAAACGTGTAAAGAGAAAAAAAGCAGTGGGCCTAAAACTGAATCTTGTGGAACACCAAACTCCACTTTAGAACATGCAGAATGGTCACCATTTAAATCTACAAACTGATAACGATCAGTCAATAGGATCTGAGCCACGGGAGGGGTGCTCCCTTAATTCCTACTACATTTTCTAATCTGTGAAGGAGAATACTATGATCAATAGTGTCAAAAGCTGCACTGAGGTCGAGTAACACAAGTATAGTGACTCAACCCTGATCAGAGGCCAATAGGAGGTCATTTACTACTTTAACAAGTACTATGCCTAAATCCTGACTGATACAATTAGTTTATGCCATTCCTATGTAGATATGAACATGGTTGCTGTGCTACTATCTTTTCCAGAATCTTGGAGATAAAGGGGAGGTTTGATACCGGCCTGTATTTGGACAACTGACAAAGGTCAAGGTCAGGTTTCTTAATTAGTGGTTTAATAACTGCTAATTTAAAGGATTTGGGAACATACCCACTGCTGAGTGAAAAGTGCATGTGTGGTCATTATAACAGGGAGCTCCATTATCTAAGGTATAACGAAATGTTGACTCTAAATGTTCAGTCGCCTGATTGACTTCTGTGGAGTCATATGGCAATCCAATCAATGTTGATAACTCTGGGAGATTATTGATAAAGTGGTGGTTGATGTGAAGTAGTAGCGCGGCGCTGTGCGTAAGTTACTATAGAGAACTTCAAATGCATTAAATTTGAGTCTATTTTTGTACGATAGACAGATTATCATTGTAAATAACTGCGACGCCTCCTCCTCTACCAGTTGGCCAAGGCTGGTGTACAGTATGTAGCTGTATCCAGGAGGACTAGCTTCATTTAAGGCTACATACTCATTCTCTTTAATCCAGGTTTCTGTTTAACATAATATATCAAACTCCTGGTCTGTAATAGTTTCCTTAACAAAACTTGATTTAGTTGCGAGAGATTTAATATTAAACAGTCCTAGCTTTCAGATCAGAGGTGTCGGCTGCACATTCAGTGTGATCTGAGTTTGTGGTGTATGTTAATTAAATGACTAAAACAGACTTTCTTAGTCTTTCTAAATTTGTGTTTAACAGACACAGTCTCAATATGATGAACCCTGAGTGACGACTCTATGCAGCTAGCAGACGGTCGGTTTTGCATGTCTGTCTGCTCCCTGGCCTGGGCTCTAAATTGTCACTGATTAACTAGGGCTCTTCTGAGACTGCGCTATACTACAAGAAATGAGAGCAGCACCTTCCTGAGTGGGATGGACACCGCCCTAACAGGCCAGCTTTGCCCTCAAAGGTCTTCCATTTATCTATAAAGCCCACGTTATTTTCCGAGCACCACCTGGACATCCAGCGGTTCAGCGACCATAATCTGCTGTAAGCTATGTTGCCACGTCTCATTGGGATGGGGCCAGAGCAAACTACTTCATCGGACATCGCCTTTGCTAGTTTAAACACCTCTGTAAAGTTACTCTTACTAACCTCTGACTGATAAAGGCGTATATCGTTAGCTCCAGCATGTACCACTATCTTGGAGAACCTATGCTGTCCTAGAGCCCTAAGATTACCTGTTATGTCCGGTGCTCTGGCTCCCTTGATACACCTAATCACTGCCGCTGGCGCCCCTAAAGGCCTAGCTAATTTCACGTGTCTCAGTATAGAGTCTCCTATAACCAGAGCTCTTTCAGATTTCTCAGCGGGTGCATCATTGGCTGAATGAATCGAGTTGTCACCCAGTCGGCATCCAGACTTTCCGCTACGGGAATAATACTGCTCTCGTGCTCTCTAACCCTCTCTAAAGTCTGGATGTTCTCCTCTAATGCTGATATCTTCTCCGTCAGAGTGCTAACTAACACACACCTATCACAAGTAAAATTATCGCTATGATGGAGGAAGAATGTCTAAACATCCTGCACTCCACACACTGCACAAGCTGAATATTATCCATTATAGCGTATCTGAGTCGAAGTTTAGTTGTTTGGTGATATGTGCGTTCCCCGAAAAAGCGCAAAAAACGGAAAAAGGCAAAAGTCCAATACTATTAGAATGTAAAACTAGTTAATATTGTTATTTAGTATCAATGGAAAAGGCAGTATCATTTAAACGCTGATACAAACAAACGAGGAACTTTCGCGGTAACAGTACGAAAACAGGAAGCTATGTCACTGTCAGTGAAGCTTTAGAAATACTTCAAATATTTCAAATTCAAATTTGAATAATTCTTCAAACCTTGTGCACATACTTGCAGACACTCAACAACTATGGGTTCCTTTAAGCAGCTGTGTAAGTCTCTGATGTTCACAATAGAGGAGAAGCTTACAAGAAGATAGCAGTGTTGTCAGCTTGCAGTTTCCACAGTGACTGGCAGTTCAGGGAAACTATGGGAGTCAAGATGAGATCTGGAAGACCAGGAAAAATCTCAGAGAGAACTGCTTGTATGCTGGTCAAAGACAAATCAAAACCCCCATTTGACTGCAAAAAACCTGCAGGAAGGTTTAGCAGACTCATAAGTAGTGGTGCACCATTAAAAAGTAACTATGCACCAATGTTTGCTGAAAATGTTGTGCATTTTCTACCATTTCCAAGAGAGACTGTGTTAACATGATTTCAATAAAAAAAAATCACAGAAATCTGTTATTTATCAAGGGGTGCCTAAACTTTTGCATAAGACGTTAGGAAGTTTGACGTCTTTTAAAGAGACTGTGTAATGTGTAGTATTATCAAAAAGTTTCGAGACTAATTCTGTCATATTGCAGCACACTTGACTTTGTAAGTCAGTGTGGCAAAAGACAACGTCCTGTGTACATTGGGAGCTGTGAACATTCATCGTGTTGCTTACAAATTTGTCCCCAGGCTGCTGACCCAGGACAGAAAGAACATCGCATCGAAGTCTGCCAAGAGCTCCATTAGCGTGCCGTAGATGACCTGTCATTCATGTCAAGGATCATTACAAGTGACAAAACTTGGGTGTACTAATACAACCCTGAGACAAAGATGGGCTCTTCACAATGAAAGAGCCCATCATTTCAACAATTGAGAAAGGTGAGGCAGGGCCGTAGGTCGTGCATCACCTTTTTCGACATTGTGCATCATGAATTCCTCCCCAGGGGGCAGTCTGTCAATAACAAATTCTATTGCCAGGTTTTGAGACATCTAAAGGAGGACATATGGAGAAAGCGACCGTATCTGTAACTTTTTGATACCCTCTTGTATTCCCAGACTGGGGACAGCATTTTGATGTGGTTGTCAAATTTTTTGAGTCATCACAATAATAATCATAGTAATGATGTGGTTGGCACAACTGTTTTGAGTTATCACAATAATATCAGTTTAAGTGATTAGAGAGTTGAGAGACAATCAATCAGTAAAAATGATGTGATTATTGGCCAGTTCGTTAGCCAATCGATCGGATCCCCGCTAAACAGTTGTATCCCATACATGGCCATGCAACCTGAATACGAACAGACAAAGGAATTCATATTGGAATTTTTCCCGCTTTATCAGGGAACAGAATTACAGCTAAGTAACCCGAGACGTACACTCGATGCTGCGTGAAAATGCTATGGGAACGAGAATACCAACGCCACCGCACTGCAAGTGTCGAGACCCCCAGCATGTGTAGCGTGTGCTCACAATAGCCAAGGAGGTCTCAGACCCAGAGGATCCGCGAGCCCGGAGTAGCATTGACATCCAGACTATAAAATCTAACAAACGTGTGGAGAGGACCAGCCTGCCGCATCACACACCTGCTGCAAGGGGACGCCTCTTGCCCAGAGCAAATGATGAGGCAATCCCCCTGGTCGAATGAGCTCTGATTCCCAGAGGCGAAGTGTGATCACACGCCTCATAGGCTAGGGCAATAGCACCTCACCCAATGTCACAGTGTCTGTCTAGTGGCGGCTGCCCCCCGGTTGCGGCCCCCATGGCAAATTAAAAGCTGCTCTAACTTACGCCACTAGTGCGGTGGACGTAAATCTGAAGAGCACGTACTGGACACAGTAAGTGAAGTCTTTGCTTGAAGTCCTGCTTCGGAGCTGTGAAAGGCGGAGGACAGAAGGCTTAGAGAAAGACTGGGTGCATGGTCAAGAATGGAACCTTCGGAAGATAGATCGGGTGAGGATGCAGAATAGGTTTGACTAGCCGAGGGGCAAGGTCTAGGCAGGATGAGGCGACTGACGGAGCCTGCAGATCCCCAATCCTCTTCAAAGAAGTAATAGCCATAAGAAAAAGCATCATAAGAGACAGAAGCCTGACAGGCGCTGACTCTAGTAGTTCGAAAGAGGTGTCATCCAGGCCTTCGAGCACAATAGCCAAGTCCCACGAAGGGACCGTCACTCTAGTGGGCAGCCTCAACCGTTTAGCTCCACAAATAAAACGGGCAACTAAATGGTGCTTAACCACAGAAACCCCATTGGTCAGAGCATGACAAGCCGAAATAGTGGCTACGTACGTTCTGAGAGTACTAGGGCATAAGCCCGAGGACAACTTTTCTTGCAGAAACTCCAGCACTGAAACAATATTGCAGTGGAATGGGTCTACATATCTTGCCATGCACCAACTTTCAAATACACTCCATTTGAGGGCATAAGTTCTTCTAGTGGAGGGAGCCCTGGCACTTAGAATAGTTTCAATTATGCTGGCTGGAAGACCAGCATCTCTTCAGACGTGAAAGTTCCAGAACTCCGGCTGGGGATGAAATATTGTCCCCTGCGCCTGAGACAGAAGATCCCTCCTCACTGGAATCACCCAGGGTGAGCTGTTGAGGAGAGATATTAGATCCGAGAACCACACTCTGGTTGTCCAATGGGGTGCTATCGATAAGAGGCGCAAACCCTGTAGACGGACCTTCGCCAGGACTCCTGAGAGAACTATGGGAGGAAATGCATAAAGACGTAATCTGGGCCACGTGTGGGCCATCGCGTCCAGGGGAGGAGTCAGAGAGTAGTAAAGGGGACATTGTGCTGCCTCTAGTGAGGTGAAGGGGTCCACCTCTGCTACATAAAATCTTTCCCAGATTTGACTGACTACTTTGAGGTGGAGTTTCCATTCCCCATGTGTCACAGCTTGTCTGGATAGCAAGTCCGCTCCTACATTCATATGCCCTGGAATGTAAATCGCCCTGAGGGGCAGGAACTTGTCCTGTGGCCAAAGCAGAACCTGGTGTGCTAGCTTGTTCAAGAGGCGCGAGCACAGGCTACCCTGGCGATTTATGTACGAGACTACCGCAGTGTTGTCCACCCGCACTAGGAGATGGTAACCTCTCAACTGCTGGAGGAAGTGCTTCAGGGCCAGAAACAGAGCCATCATTTAGAGGCAATTGGTGTGCCATGCGAGAAGATGACCTCTCCAGCTCCCTTGTGCTGGGTGGCCATCCAAGTCTGCACCCCGGCCTGTGAGGGAAGCATCTGTCATTAATCCTAAAGAATGGAGATGAGCTTGGACGACATCTCGATGTCAAAGCACTAGCTCCTGAGACTGAGCCAGTATCAGCCAGTCGTTTATGTAATTCAAAATATGGATGCCCTGGAGTTGTAAAGGAGCCAGGACCACATCCATGTATTTTGTATATGTGGTGGGTGACGGACCTAGGCCAAATGGAAGAACCCGATACTGGTAAGCTCCCCTCCACCCCCCGAAAGCGAACCTCAGGAACATTCTGTGTTGTGGAAATATGCGTCCTTGAGGTCGATTGTCACAACCCAATGCTCTGGTTGGATTTGAGAAACAATCATTTTGACAGTCAACATTTTGAATCTGAGTTTCCTGAGATAGCGGTTCAAGCCGCAAAGATCTAAAATCATACGCACCACCCCCCCCCCCCCCATCTCTCTTGGGAATCAGGAAGTACCAACTGTAGTAGCCCGACTCTCTGTCTGGGAGGGTAACATTTTCTATGGCCCCTTTGTCCAGCAAAGTCTGTAATTCCTGGGCCAGCAGATGTGCTCATTCTGGTTTCACGGAAGTGGAGACGCGGAGGACGATGTGCAAACTGAATCCTGTAGCCAAGGAGATATGCCTGGCAGTAGTTTCTTTGGCTGGATGGGGGGGGGGGGGTGTTAGATGTTCGGTATCCTGAAGTGTGGCAGGAGATGACTGAACATCCAACATTTCATTGGAGACCGATGCTCCCCGAAACACCAGTGGTGGCAGGGTTTGAACACTGGCCTCCTGGGAGTGCCAGGGAGGAAACCCTATTCTGTGAAGGAAATCCAGGTGCCCCTCCCTGGGGGGAGACACCCCCACGGCCCCAGGCACACGAGCCTCAGGACTTCCTCTTTGTAGAGAGGAAGCTCCTCAGGTCCATTCTTTTTGAGGCAGATTGAGAAGAGCAGCGAGCCCCAACCCTGTCTTTATGAGGGAGTGCGCAGCTGGTCACGCTTTCCTTCTGCAACTCACACCTAATAGGGGCCAGACCTGGATGGTCCCAACTCTTGAGCACGGCAGGGACGAAACCTCCCACAGGCCTGTTTGTATAATTTCGCCTCCCGAAACCTTGTGGCGACGGGATTAACAGTGTCTCCAATAAGGCCGGAAGGCGAGATGGGGGCATCAAGGACAGCACAATCCCTATCCTTGATGCCCGTGAGGTTCAGCCACAGATACCTCTCCATGGATACCATGGAAGCCATAGAACAGCCAACTGTCTGCTTGGTTTAATGGAGAGACAGATCTGTGGCTCGGCGTAGGTCTGCAAATGCCCTCTCAATAGCCTTGCCGGTGCTCAGGTCCTTCAGCAGGTCAGCCTGGTAGGCCTGCAAAACCACCATGGTGTGCAGTGAAGCACCAGCCTGACCCGTTGCCTGAAAAGCTTTCCCCACCACCATGGCTTGGAAGGGAGTGTGGGCTTTGTCAGGGAGAATGATGTCCCAGAAGAGAGAGAGCCCGCAAGCATTTCTTCTATCTGGGGCATCATCATATAACCGTGCCCTTATGCATCAACGATATTTGAATAAGTCGAAGTCCATGGCAGAAAAACACGCGATGAGTACATCTTGCTACATGAAAGAGTTAACTCATCATGGAAGTCACCAAAGTAGGGGAGAGAGAGAGAGAGATGTTGAGGCCTCTCCCCATGGCCACCCGACAGAAACCTGTCATCTAATTTTGAGTGCTTGGGGGAATCTCGCTTTTGCGGCCAGTCAATATGCAACCGCTCGACCGTATGCGTTATAACTTCCAATAATTCCTCAAACGCTCTGTCAACACTGGAGGAGCATTGTGAGGAGGCTACTTCCATAGAAGCAAGAGAGAAAGACACTTCCGCCCCTTCACAAGAAGCGCCGGAGCATGCTTGAGAAGCAGACATTAAAACTTCCTGATCCAGAGAGAGCACGAAAGAAAGGAGGAATTCCGTCTTGTGCGCGTCTGCCAGATCAACACGCGAGCCCCAGGAATGCGCCGTGCGCGAAGCACCTTAATATGGAGAACATCATATTACGAGCGTGTTCTTCCCCCAAGCACTCAAAACAAAATTCATGGAGATTGCCCTTTGATTTGATACACACAGGCTTCACAACTGGAGAACAAAGAGATGTTCCCATAGCGTTTTACAGTTGAAAGTCAAAATGGCATAACGTTATCAGGTCTGTTTGTTTTTTTTTTCTTCCTGAAAGTGCTTTTGTGACTGGCTTTTAATGTGTTTTGAGTGGTTTTGACGTCTCCACACTTTGCCCATGCTGACAATTAACTGTTATAAAACACCTGTGATGCTGCGTGACACACATGTCACAAATGTCCCAATGCTGTTACTGTCTTATCACCACTGATGGAATGTTTAATTCAATCTGATTACTTGGTCGTTACTAACTGTTGTATAATAAAATATAAAAAATAAAAATAATCACAAGGACACAGTGTTATGTCCTTGGAGGTTTTGTTTCTTGCTGTTTATATAAAAAAAGCATTATTGAAAAAATAAGGATACAGACACATTATTTCTCAATTCTCATTTGCTGACCAGATTGACAGTAATTCAATGGAGTGTGTTTACACTGGCCTTTATCCCTGTTATAAATTCAGCCTCTATTAGATGTCACTGTTTAAGGATTAGTGTGACACAATGGCACTTTCCCTGACCCAAACACGGAAATGTCAAATTCAAATTTACATACACAACCATACACAGTATGATACGAGTGCAATGCTAATAGGAAGAATAAAAAAATATATTTATTACAATACAATAAAATATTTATTAGAATAAAATAAAACAAAAAGTAGAAATATGTAAAATAAACAAAAATGTAAGAGTAAAAAAGTAAGAATTTTACAAATAAACTGTATTAAGTATGTTGAATATGCAATGTGCAGGCAGCAGCAGAACGGTGTGGTCATGGAGTGAATGATGAGCTGCAATGATATTGTTCATCTTTAGTGCAGTAGTGCAATAGTAGTCCTTTTGTATGTAAACATAAACCAGAATGTGTAAACATACTTTATATGTTTGTGCCTTCAGTCCTGTGTAAATGTGCAAATGTTTAGTGTGGTTGGTTTTGGTGTGTTCCAACACATGTGTGAAGGAAACATAGTAAGTCCAATCAGTAGAGTTCTCTGCAGAGTTCTGGTTGAGAGTCCATATAGCCTTGTTCCTGATTGCAACAGAGAGAAAAATCCATTCCTGGCCTTGGTCCATACCGCTTGAGTGCAGGTCAGGGAGCATGGTGCAGGTGATGCACTCAGCTGATTGCACCACTCTCTGTAGAGTTAATCTGTCCTGCATGGTGCTTACAATGTTTCCTGTCAGGATGCTCTCTATGGTGCAGGTGAAAAAAGTTCCTAAGCACGTTAGAGGGCAGTCTGAAGTCTGCCATGAAGTGGTAGAGATGCTGCCAGGCCTTTTTCACAATGATGTGGATGTGATTTAAAGATGTCTACTCTCTCCACTGGGATCCCCTTGATGGTGGGGGTCTGGTATTTCCCCCCTGCTTTGTACTGAAGTACACTATCAGCTCCTTTGTCTTTCTGATGTTCAATAGGAGGTTGTTCCTCTGGCACCACTTCTCTAGATTCCTAATTTCCTCTAGGTAGGCCATCACATTGTTGTCAGAGATCAGGCACACCAGCAATCTTGATGATTGTGGTGGGGTTGGTAATGGCCATGCAGTCATGGGTGTACAATGAGTTACAGCAGGGGGCTCAGAACACAACTCTAGGGGGGTCCAGTGCTGAGACAAGTATGCCCATCCTTATTTCCTGTGGTCTGCCAAATCGGAGATCAACTGACACAGAGAATGGCTGTAGTCTGCAAAGAACATTTTAACATAACTCCCCTTTCCAGTCTCCAGGTGGTTGAGTGATGTATGAAGGAGGTAGGAAATGGTATCATCAGTTGAGCAGTTTGGACGGTATGGATACTGTTGTGGATCTAGTGTATCGGGTAATGAAGAGATGATGAAGTCTCTGACCAGCCATTTAAAGCACTTTATCACTACTTAGCTGAGGGTACATGGTGGTAGTCATTGAGGGAAGGAAAATGGGGGTTGTCTTTGGGACAGAAACAATGATGGACTCTTTAAAGCAAGTGGGGATTAGTGACTGCTTAGGGAGAGGTTGAATATTTCTGTGAACACCGGTACTAGCTGGTCTGCGCAAGCTCTGAGGACTCGACCTGAGAATCTGTTAGTTGTCAGCTCTCGAAATGCAGTAAGGTATGAAGTGAATTATGGAAACACACAAATTCAGCTGTTTCTAATGTACAGATGGAGGGAGAGACATAGGCAAGGGCTTGAGAAAGGGAAAGATGCTTCAAAAGTAGATGCAGCCAAACACTCATCTTAAAAGAAAACTCCTCTGTGATGCATAAACACTACAGGGCAGTTGATACATGATCTCAGCCCAAAAGTAATGAATGCTATGCTATGGCATCGATTCAATTCAATTTTATTATAATTTTTTTCTATAGCACTTTTAACAGTGGTCATTGTCTCAAAGCTGCTTCACCAAATGAAAAGAAAATTTATGAAAGTGTGTATGTGGGAGACTAATGTTTCTAGATAATGAGATCCCTGATCCCTGTCCCTGATGAGCAAGCCAAGGGTCACAGTGACAGTGGCAAGTAAAAACTCCCTGAGATGACAACAGGAAGAAACCTTGAGAGGAACCAGACTCAACAGGGAACCCAACCTCATTTGGGTGATAGCAGATAACAGGAATTATATAACATTGTGTGTGTTATGCAGCTGAAAGTTTCATATAGCAAAAGTTATTTAAATATAACATGAACATGAATTCCAGTTCAGCACAGGGATGAGTCAGCAGGTGCAGAGAGCAGAGGGGTCTGGATCACTGGGAGTGCTGAAGCAGCATCTGTAGCTCCAAACCAACATGAAGCAGAATCCAGGTGGAGCTGGTCCTTCTCTGGATGCCTCAGGGTCCTCACAGGGTTGGCCTCTGTCTACTGAAGCTGGCAAAATCTAAATATGAAAATGTTCTACCTCCCTTTGTAGATTTTAATATTCTGGGAACTACCAGAAGTCCGGAGTTTTGTGATGTTAAGGAGCGTGGTGGATTGTAACGTGTCAGAAGACTGGCTAGATACTGTATGCGGGAGCTACACCATTTAGAGCCTTGTACATAAGTAATGCTATTATGTAATAGCCAGTGCAGGGATGATAATATTGGGGTTATATTAACATATTTTCTAGATCTAGTGAGAACTCTGGCGGCTGCATTTTGGACTAACTGTAGCTTGTTTATTTAGGATGCAGGACAATCACCTAGTAATGCATTACAATAGTCCGGTCTGGAGGTCATGAATGCATGAACTAGCATTTCTGCATCAGATACAGATAAAATGTTCCTAAGCTTGGAAATATTTCTAAGGTGGAAAAAAGCTATTTTTGTGATATTGAAAATATGATTTTCAAAGGATAAGTTACTGTCTAATATTATGCCCAGGTCTTTCACTGTTGAGCTGGGTTTAGCTGTTAATGGGTTTCCTGTCCCTAGTGAAGGGAAACTGATGAGGGTTTGGGGTCTGCTTGATTAATACCACTGTTTTTGTGGTAATATTTCAGCTGAGGCAGCTCCTCTAACTTAAAGTAAAATATAAATTTATTTGGTCTGCTTCTTGTCCTTTAACAGGCATTTAAAGCCTTGTGGTGTTCAAGTTCCCTTCTTGGAAGAGCATTTTAAGCTTCAGGTGCATACAAGCCATGCTGAAGCAGGTGATAGCGCTACAAGTTGATAGTCCTGGTAGCTTCTTTTCTAAGAAGTTCAACCTACAGTATATTAGCTGAACTATTTAGTGGTACAAAAAGAAGCAATGTCCTTGATTTTGGCTTTGCAACACTTCCATGCCTATTTTGACAGGCCAATATCTGTAAACACTGGTAAATATTGGTATATTCTACTGGTGGACTAAAACACCGACCTGGTCTGCTGCACCTCACGAAGAAGCATGAAAAAAAGCAGAATCGCGGCAAATGCGTTGGCATCCGGGCTAGGCTGGCAGATAGCCCACACAGACCCAAAATACCATCCCTCATTTTAACTAATGTAACATCACTGGGTGATCAAATGGACCAAATACAACTTCTAAAATCAGATGAGAGAATGCTGTGTTTTCATCTTACAAAGACGTAGTTAAATAACAACATTTACCTCGCTAGCTAGCTGGGCGAACATACTACCACACTGACCTAGTCTGTGGTGAGGAAGGTAAGACTTGCAGCAGGAATGTTTGTGTATATCAGCGATGCTTGGTGCCAAAATGCTGCTGTTGTTTGTAAACACTGTTCTATGGGGGTAGAGTTTATTATTACCAAGTGTCGACCCTTCAACCTACCTACAGTATGCAATGTACAGTGATTTCACTCATCGCTGTTTAAATCCTCCCAGCATAACAACAGTGACTTAATCAAAGCACCCAGTGAACTTTACCAGGCTATCTAAGAAAATAAGAATTTTAGCATGTGAGGATTACCGAGTGGGTTAAGGGGAGATTGAATATTACTGTGAACACAACTGCAACAGATGTTGGTGCTTTATAGTCTGTTATGGTTCTTAGTCTCTGCTATACACTCCTAGAGTGAAGCTGTGATTCTTCTTCTTCACCTCCTTCACTGCTTTCCTCCAGTTGTATGACATAGCTGTGTACAAGTCCATGTCCCAGACTTTCAAGGGTCAATAATACATTGGACTCACACAAACAGTAAAAGAAACATACAAGACCTGTGTACAGACTGAAGGTTAGAGTCACCAAACCAACCAAGAAGAAGACGTGTGTGGCCAGATGGGGCGCAATCTACCCTTAAAGACTGCTTTGACACTACGGATTGGGATGCAGCAACTTAAAACAACCACACACATATAGAGGAATATATTGAAGCTGTTACTTCCTACATTTCAAAGTGCACCGACGATGTCACACACACTATTCCTGTCAACCATTGCTGATAGGAGAAGAGCACAAGCTTCTGAGGGCACGGTACGCAGCCTTTAGAGCCAGTGACAGTGCAGGCCTAGCTACAGCAAGAGGTCAGCGAACAGCCTCAACGAATTCTTTGACCATTTTGAGACCCAAAACATCACACAGACACAAAAGATTCCACCTTTCCCACATGAGCAGACTGTGTGTCTGATCCCAGTCAATGTGAAAAAGACACCCTGGAGGATCAACAGATGCATGGCAGCTGGACCAGACAAAATACCCAGTCAGGTTCGAAAGAACGGCAAACTGACAGGTGGCCCTGATGCTTTTGCAAATTGCCTTGGTTCACTTTTTATCTTTAGTAGGGCAGAATTTTGATTCAATTATTTAATTTCTAAGTAATTTTGATCACACTATGACAGACCTACACATATATATTTTTATATAAGCTCTATTATAGGTGCTTTAAACAGTTGTGATGATGTCATGCAGCTAAGTCTGCATCTATAAGGTTTGTCTATGTGCACAACTGCCATTTCTCCATTTCACTTTTCAACTGTTTAAAACTACAAAAACCTGACAAACGTACAACACTCTCTATAAAGTGCAGCTTATCTCACGTCTCTCAGTGTGGTAGAGAAGTGATGTCACAGACTTTCCTCTGCTCAGTCCTAATCCTTGCTAAAAATAAATAAATTAGGAAGCTTCATAAATAACTTTTATGTCCTACTCTGTGGTAGGAACATTGTCAATCTTAAATTAACTTTAAGCCCGAACTTTAAGAGTGATTCTGAGATTCTTATTAAATACAGACCCTGGACTCCAAAGACTCCTATGTGCAAATACTTTTCCTGGATTTTAGTTCAGCCTTTAACACAATCATCTGCCAGCAGCTAATAAACAAACTAAGACACCTGGGACTCCCTCCTCTTTCTCTGTAACTGGGTGCTGGACTCTGGACCTTATCATGGAGGCCAAAATGTATGGATCAATGGAAAAACATCCAAGTCTGTCACGCCAAGTATATGGTCACTACAAGGGTGGTCTCTTTACCCTGTTAATCCATGATTGAGTACCCAGTTACAGTACCAACAACATCGTCAAGTTTGCAGACGACACAACTGTAGTGGGCCTCATCACCACCACCAACACAGCCACCTACAGCAGCAAGGTGAGCCGACTGATCCAGTGGTGTAACGGCAATATCTTCCTCAATGTGGTAAGAAATTGTCCAAAGAAATTGTCATTGACTTAGGAAGATAAGGAAAAGGAAAAAAGATAAAGTGCAGGTTTATTTTATTTATTTTTTTACTTTACAACAGTGATTGTTAGTATTCTGATAAAACAATCTTTCCACACACGCACATTACACACACACACACACACACACAGACACACCACCTGAGCGCATAAACTGAAACATTTATAAAGGTAAAGTGCAGGTTAATTTGTTTTATTTTTACTTTATATATTGTATTAATAATTATGTATTTCTTTTTTTGGGCAGTGGAACGAATAATTTTGGTTTTACGAGTTTGGGTTTACGAGTTACGAGTCCACTTCTGGAATGAATTATGCTCGTAATCCAAGGTTCCACTGTAGTGACAAATCTAGCGACTTTTTCTGGTGTTATTTGAGACTTTTCAGAACTTTTGGAGATTCGATGTGAAAGCACATACTGTTCTGCAGTTACTGTCCTCAACAAGCAGTAGGTGCTGGCGTGAACCCCTCCCCCATCCCAAAGCCCTCACAGGAGGTTGGTCTCACGGTAGCCTCCCATAGCAGTCCCACACTGTCCTACACCACTGTGTGTCCACACTGCAAATGGATCATGCATGCGCAAAGTCGCAGCCGAACTCAAGTTTCTTCAGTGTCATGCTAAAATAAATCATTCTCAACATTTGACTCGAAGACTCACTCGCTGTGCCAGGCCCGGATAAAGGAGAAGGGTTAGATGTATAGCTGAGAATTTAGACCTACTGTCACAATTGGGCCAGACTCCGAATCAAGGCAGACACCACGCCCCCCATCTCCAGAATACTGATCAGCACCACCTGATAGCAATCAAAATAAACCCACAAAAGCGCACACCACACAGCAGTCAACGTCCGGGCTCGTATACACGAAAGTGGACCGAAACGCTACTCCAAGTAAGACAAGAATTATATGTCTATTGCAACTTACCTAATGTCCTTGTGCTTCATAGAAGTGATTCCAGTGAAGCTTCCTTATCGGCATCTCCGTAGCTGCGTGTGTGGGTGTGTGTCTTCCCTCGCCGATTCTCCAGTGGCTCCAGACTCAACTCTCATCTCCTCCATTTCATTCCCCCCGCCAAACCGGAAAGAACTCTGTCGGTGCCGCTGCTCCAGCGACAGTATAGTGTTACATTCAAACAGTATCTCCCCGCATCAGTGTGAATCTGACTTGCTCTCTGCTGATTTCAATAAACGTTTCTCATTTTGGAAACTTACCCTTCTGTGTCAGTCCGCCTTTGTTACACATACATAGCAATCGTTTGATTAAATTTGATATTCTAACATTTAACAATACAGTGCATTTTTTTAAATATGTAATGTGGGCCTACACAAAGTATTGAAGCCTTAGTTATTTTGAAAAGAGAGAGTCTATTTCAATGGCAAAAGTTTAAAATCAAATTGATGAAGAATCAACCGAAAATAGCTTATTTACAATTCTAAACATATTTACAGTTTCTTTTACTCACTTTTAGCTAGTCCATGATATGATTCCTTTCTCCCACAGTGTCCATTACAATTGCAAGCAAATTGCCGATTATACAAATTTAGCGAATTCTAGTGACTTTTATAGTAGGACAGCCTGTAGCTACTTTCCTTACTGAGGAGTGGACAACACTGTTCCAACCAAAACACTGAAATACATTGCCATCCTTCTGCTTAGAATCTATAAGTCTTTAATTTTATAAGCTGAATCAACTCAATCTTTTTTTTTTTAAACCTACATGAAATGATTACATATTAATTAGTAAGTAGGTGTTAATTAAAGGCTGTTAAATGACTTTTTTCAACACAAATCTTTTATTTGCTGAATTTGTTTGAGTTTCTGTCAACACTGTCAGATATTTCAAAAAATATATATAAAGTATACAATCCATATACAATCTTTTGGTCAACCAAAACTCCAAGGACCCCTTCATGACCCGTTTGTTCCATAACCTGCTCAATCTGCTCAGGTTCTTGTAAGTTTCCTTGTCATTTTTATTTAAAAGATTTGACATTGATACTGCTGTGGTCACAACCAAAACACGTCAACACCGTATGTCTTAAATTATATTCAATTTAGATTCAAAAATATGCATCTATCAATTTATGCAAAACCAAACTGGCTCCCACATGCACATAAGTTATGTCTAGCATAATGTTTCACTAATTAAAATATTGTTTACATTTTCTTCAGCAAATTATTTGTTTTTGTTAATCTGTTCATATTTATTGCATTGTTTAAAGCATGATTTATTGCTGTAAAAAGTGCACACACATATAAATGTTCATTCCTACACTATGGGCAATCTGGGAACGCCAACTAAACTAGACTGCATGTCTTTGGACTGTGGGAGGAAACCCATTAAGCACGAGGAGAACATGCAACCTCCATGAACATGAACCAGGAGGTGCAAGGCAACTGTTGCTAACCACAAAACAGGTCAACTCGTTGATACTCCTCACACTGCTCCAATGTTTTGGCATCCCTTACTTCTGCCGGCATGATCACAGTATGACATAAATGTTGATGATGATGCTGCCTACCATTTCAATCAGTGAGGTATACAGTACCTGTGACATGCCCACACCATGACATAAAAGCAGGATAATTGCATGTGACTACCTGTGCAAACACCACCGCCTACTAGCCATGTGTGGCCCATCACTCATTACCCAAAAAATCTTAATATATTTTCAAGAAAATAAATATAATTTACTGTAAATACATCTTTAATGTCTGATGGTGTTGACAAATCTTGAAATGCACTGTAAAAGTTCTCATTTGTTCAGAAAAATGGAGGAGGTTGTTCCAAAACAGGTGTTGATAACCCACACCTCTGTTTTCAAATTAAAAACATGTTTTGAGCTCTTCTTACATTTAGAAAAGAATATACAAAAACATTTAAGTGATATTTAATCTGGGGAAGAAATGGCCATACAGATGAGTATCAAGTGAAGGCTAAGGAAGTTTCACTTCCAATCCAAACTTCTTAAAGTGCAAAGTAGGTGTGAATAGAACATTCAGGGCTAAAAGGTCTTTCTTGCAACAATAAAGAAATATGAAAGTCTTCCTCAAAGTTTTTATTAATAGTTTTGCTTCCCAAATGGGTTCTTCACTTAAAGACATGGACCTATGAATTGGTAGATTTGTGTGCAGTACAATAAATTTCAAACCGTGTGAAAGTTGAACGTCCATAACTTAAATCTGTGCTGAAAACAATGAGCTGCAAAATGGTGATTTCAGGCAGCAGAGGGCAGCACTTTCCCTGGTATAAAGCTGAATGTGCCGAAAGATGAACGCAGTACTGTACCAGGTTAAAACAAAAAGCATTGTGACTGCTTGTGAGTACACCATCCAGTGAAGAAGGTTTGTAAACAGGTAATGCAATATCTACAAAATAATGTAGCAATTCAGACAGATCATGGTATATGGTCACTCTTCTATAGACAGCTGCAAATTGTTGAGAGTCACCGTGTCCAATTCTGGTGTATTGTCCTCCATCTTCATGTTCAACAGATCAGGTGCAGAATTATCATTTAGCTGTAAACCATGATTGGGGACACACTGCACACTGCGAAATGTAGGAATAAGGCCAATGTCTGAGTTAGTTAAAGTGCAGTAATTCTGAGAAGGGTTTGGTGTGAAGGTTAATACTTCAGTGGGCTTGCAGATCTCAAGGTTGGGCTCAAGGTCATCCAAAGACATAAAACTCTCAACAGCTTCGAGCTTGCTCAAACAAAGGAGGGTTTCCTGAACATCACAGTCATCAGGCAGAAAATCAAGATTGGTACAAGGATTGTTAGCAGTAATGCATGTGTCAGATGCCAGACATGGTGCCCAGAATTCTGGTAAAGGACCCACGTAAGGTGTGTGACATTGGGAATCCATGTCTGTGATATGTTCTGGAAGCTGCTGTCTGGCTGTGATCTCCGTCATCATATCAATTGTTGAAATTTCCTCGCTGTAAATCTGTTGTACATGACCTTTGGAGAGCCAAAGCTAAATTCAATAAAATAATAAAAGTCATTAATGTGTATGGAGTCAAACCATGCAATTTTCTGTTCGAAGTAAGTCATCCTACCTGGATGTTGCACTGAGCTGTCTGGTTCAGGGGCGAAATGTGTGGAGCTGGAGTTTTCATCCATGCTATCTTTTTAATCTTCATCCTATCATTAAAAACAATATGATAACGATCTCTATATCATACCATAGGTCACACATAAACACACATGCTGGGGCTATTTGATCACACCTACTTGAATATACCTACTATTTTAGTGTTTTCTCAGTATGAATAAATGTATAAATATAGTGCACATTGTCTGTACTTGATTACCATTATAATGAGACATTGGCATGTGGACAGGTGGTATTATTGAGTATTTCTGGAACTGATGATTTCCGACAGATCAGGAAAAAGACCCGGCATCTACAATCAATCAAATAACTACTCTGTACAACCATGGTGGGCAGAAAAACATCTCAGAACTCACACCAAAGAATCTGAAGCTTTCATTGGCACAGACCCATCGCTGAAGACTGGAGAATCTTTTCTCCCCATCCTCAACTGTCTAGTTTCGATGGGCCTGAGACTCAATTATGTATTTCTGACACTTACTGGACTTTTTTTTTCCTCACACCATTCTGTGTAAACTCTTTAGAGTGTTGAAAATCCTAGGAGATCAGCAGTTTAGGAAAAACTCAATACTCAAAACCACCATGTCCCAGTCAAAGTCATTAAGATCACATTCTCCATCATTCTGATGTTTAACGCAAGCGTTAATTGAAGCGCTTGACCGAATGACTTATTCATTACACTGCTGATGTTTTAGACTAAAGCTCTTGGGCAAGTTAAGGGAAACACAGAAGTTACCTTGCAACAGGGAGTAACAACAGAGATATTAGTCCTACTGCCAAACAAATCGGAAAGACTATTCCACTCTCCACAGATTCTATAATACAAAGCAAAACAATAAAAAGACAATCAAAGACAAATTTGAGGAACTTTCAGGCAATTGTGTTAAACAAGATATCAAAGTGTTATTTGTTAATTAATTATTCTTATCTCCAACCATTACACTAACTTCTGATGTTATTTCAGATGTAACCCTGATTACTTCTGCACTTGGTTTATGTGTGTCACTAATTGCCTGGTCTGTTTTAGTTCCTGATTTTCAGTTTGTTTTGGTCTTGCTTCTCTTATGTTATCGTGGTTATTTCCTAGCATTAGTGTTTACTTTGTGTTTCATGCTCATAGTTCATAATTCTCATATGTGCTAGATCCTGTTTTCTCTTAAGTGTGTGTATTTACTGAGCTTATTACAGTATCTGCATTTGTACCTGCATCCACTGAGCTGCTCTGGAGTGGCACAGGTCTGGTCTTCCACCTGATTTCACTGCTCCCATGACTCATTGTCCCATTATACAGAGCAGTTTGAACAATTTTGTTATATACCATAGCGATGTATTCAGTCCCTGGAGCAAAATGTGTCTCTGGGATCCTGTACTTTGTTTGTTTTGTATGCAGCTCTTTCTGGAAAAACACAGCATGTGAAAAAGATGATATCAGATACTGAAGTAATAAAAAAAATTTTGTTTAGTGTGTTAGGGTTAGGGTATGATCACCAATAACAAAACTTGTCAAACAGTGAATGTTTAAGCAAAATGATACCAATTTGAATCTCCTTTCTGATAGGAATAATAAACTGAAAGGTCATGGTAATTTTACTTTATATTGATTTGTTATACTGTAAGTTATTTCCCCAAATATAAGTTTGAACATTTGTGTGCCTAAAATCCGTTTTTTGTGTAAACTAATATTTCTGAAAGTAATTTTATTTCCAAAAACTGAACTCATAAGTCAACCACAGATACAATCATACCATTTAAAAAAGCTGGAATCACAGTTAAGATAGGACCTGATTAATACATTGTTTAAGACCTGGCTAATATATAAGACCTAGATGGTCTGTTGGCAATTAGTAGGAATTTGCCTGGTGTGTTTGCATGGTGCTCTGGTTTGTATTCCTGGATTAGACTTTGGATCTCCCATGACCTGTCTAGGACACAGTGGTTACTGAAAGTGTGTAAGTGATTAAAATAGAAATAGCAAACTACATGTTATAGACAGAGCATGCCAATTTTGTTCTAAACCTAATATTTCTAGAATTTAGCTGAGCTTTCCAAGGCTGCCACATGTTTACCAGAACTTACCCTGGTAGATTGTTCCACTTGTTGGTATCTCAAAATGTAATCAAAAGGCAAGATTTTACCATATCTGTGAGTTTCATATCCACTGTTCCATGTAAAGGTATAGTTCCCATTTTCATATTGCATCGTTAGATTATATGGAGTGATTGGTTTGACTGTGAAAGGAAAATTATATTTAGACTGCAGCAGAAACATATATAATTACACCTACAGTGGGTCCTCTTAAATGTTTATTCTGCACATTCCTCTAAAAGTTGTAAGTCATAAACCTTCGACTAAGAAAAACCTGTCAACTCTGAATTCCTACTCTGAAATTCTAGATGTCTTCTCAACTCTAGTTTCAGCAAGTGATCTCAAACCAGCATGCCTGCTCCCAGCATGGAGAGTGAAAGGCACAACTTCTCTTTAAACAAGTTATACTGTATATTAAAGTACAGTTAAACCTTGGATTGAGAGCATAATTTGTTCCAGAAGCATGTAAATGAATTTCCCCATAATAAATAATGGAAAGTCAGATGATTCATTCTCTCAAAAATATTCATATAAAAATTATTAATACAAAGTAGAAAGTAATAATAACACAAATTAACCTGCAAAAGAGGCGTGGCTGAAGAAAAACGAGAGAGGAGAGGAGGAGGGGCGGGCAATTGTGTATAAGCACTTTCACTCACACACAGACACACACACACACTAATGGAATAACTGCTCTGTCAGCAAACTTTTTTTTAACAAGTAACCTCTCTAATGACACTTGCCTCCTTTTCCCTTCTTTTGAGGATTTTGTGGAAATGTGATGTTGCATTGTCGATAAACAGATTCATCTACCGCACTGCAAGGCCGTTGTTGCAGTACAGTTATTAATGAACAGTCACTACACTTAGAAACAAAATAAAAAGAAAAATGCTTTATGCACACACACCCACACACACACACACACACACACACACACACACACACACACACACGCACACACACACAATGTGTCACAATGTTATAATAAACAGTAGACTCGCACGGATGTTGACTGTACAAGTAAGCATGGGAGACAATTACCTAAAATCCCACAGCGTGCGCGAGAGAGAAGAACCACTGGCTCAGCTGTGGTCACGTGATGCACATATGTCAAGACCTTGCTCGATTATCAAGTTAAATTTAATTTTAAAAATTTGCCCGTCTTGCAAAACGCTTGCAGACCAATTTACGCGCAATCCAAGGTTCTCTAGACAGATTCTCTTGTTAAATCTATAACACTGACTCTACTCTACCATTTTGAGGAGAGAAATATGCTCATCACAGTAGCTGGCTGGTCTGATGCTAAGAAAAGATGAACAATGAGGTGCATGTGTTTTTTTCCCCTTTTTGTTGAATTGGTTTGCTGAAGTACAGACTTCACACTTTCGAGGTAAGTTAAATGCTGCGTTAGTTACATAATACAGATCATGTACAGTATGCTATGAAAATAAACATATTTTGGTAGGAACTCACTGTGGTGTGCTGGCTTGTAGCTGGATTTCAAAGGCACACACTGTTTATGTTCGCACAGACTTATATCAAATTCATGGTAAGTCGCAAATGAATATTCATAAGCAGCCAATTTAGCTCTAAATATGCAGCTGTAGCCATCCTTTTCCACTGCAAGTGAACAGAAACTGTTTGAGAAAGAAAGGAAAGATTGTACTTTAAGTTACATCTTTAAACACGGCTAATCTTTGTATAAAAACACATGGATTATGGATATAGTATGTTATAAAAACTGTAAATACGTTATATCGTTATTTGACGTGTTAAATTTCAGCTTGTATGTAATATTTTCCTTCCTTTTGAGAATGGCTCTGGAATCTAAAAAACAGCTGATGTTCGACCAATAATCAGTATCACAGGTGAGCAAAGCTGAGCTGAACAGAGCTGAAAAATGAAAATAAAATTGTTTAATATTTGATAAGGGAATGAAACCCTGTATGATATAACAGAGCATATTATTCTATAGTCCAGACGTTCAGCGCTTTCCACAATGAGGAAACTGTAATGCTGTGTTTAAGTCAACATATACACATCTTTTTATGTATAGATTCTAAAAACAATTATTATTGTTGTTATTTTTAAAAAAGACCCACAACCATTTCTTTAAACTCATGGGAAAAACAAATGAATGAAACAAACCTTGCTCTTTGGCTTGACATATTTGTGCAAAGATCAGTATTGCACAGAGAAGTCCAAGTTTGAGCACCATTCTCACATGAAGCAATCAGTACATTTAGTAAAAACTAACCTGAGAAAGAAGACTTCAAGCTTCAAGTCAGAAAACCTGTGATATAGCAAACATATAAACACATCTACTTTTTATGATACTTAAAGACCAAAGATCATTTTATATGCATTCAAAGAGACAGCTACAAAATTAAAACTTCCATTCTTAGAGGTCGAGGCTTTTTTCTCCCCAAATCATTGTTTATTAAAAAAAAATAGAAACAACAAAGATAAAGCACTATTACAATAAAGCTTACATGACAAAAATAACCAGACATGTCAGCAATGTTTGCACTACTAATACTGTAATAAGTTTTCCTTTTTGCATATAATTACAGAAATACACAACAAAACAGTACCCTAGGCAGGTAACTAAAACATGGTATTTACCTTGTGAGCATTTGCAGATGAATAATCTCTCTGTTTGTGCTAACTGTACAAGACTTTATATACAGAGACGGTTCCTGTCTTAACCTCAACATTATCTTCCATCTATGATCAGTTAATGAAGTAGGTATCTTGATGGTTGGTTGCTTTGACATTTCGGAGTCATTTCTCTTCTGTGCGTAAACTGCATAAAACATCCTCTTAGTCAGAAAACCCAAAGCAAGCAGGTGTGTTTTTTATGACACGGTAATTGGCATTGGAGACAAATAAGTTGGAACTTCAAAACCCAGCATGACATTCGTCATAGTACTCGTAACACATAATTCATAATTTCCATACTGAAAACCTCACGGGAACGTGTCATGCAGTTTTACTTATGTACAGCCACCATGAATAGAGTTCATCACACTTGATTGCACTTTAAGAACTGAACTGGTTTTAGAGGACGTGAAGTCTCTTATTGGGAAAATAAATATGACATCAGAATAAATGACATGCTACTGATAGTTGTCTTACATAATTCACTTTCTTTTTTACAGTTAGTCCTTTTTGTTATTGTAATATACTCCATTGTTCATTTTAGTGTCCCCTTTCTTTTAGTTGTTTTTGCACAGGGCCATGTACAGTAGAAGTGAGATCATGTTGTCAAGAGCTCTTGTATACAGTAGAGAGTTTATACAGTAAGTGATGCGTCAGTGAAGTCAACAATAATTCTCAATTCATAACAAACCTGTATGCATTGTGTTTTCTTAGGCACTTATTTCAAAATAAAAAGGGGGCTTTAAACAGGAATCTCAAATGTGATGGGTCGAAGCTAACCTTTATTCTTTTGTCAGTTAAATTAGAAGAAATAAAGTGCAACTACACTGGTATGCAAAAGAAATAAAAAGGACCTTTTAAGGTAAAATATGCTTCTGGTACACATCACAGACACACAAGTAAATAAAAAAAAGTCCATCTGAGCAGTGGTTCTGTCTGATTACTTGCAAAGAAATAAACTTTTTTATTTTAACACAATTTTGGTCTGTCTAAACCTCCTTAGACAGCATCAAATCAGCTGCAAAAAGAGACCCAGAGATGACATTAGGTGCTTTAATATTTTGCCCAAGGTTTGAAAAAGGATGGAAATCAGATAGTAGCTGAGATCAGCATTCTACTTGTGCACAAAGATGATCTGATACATTTGCATTTCAGTGGCTATCAGATTAAGTTTGAGAAGAATGCCCATGTAGCCTTATCTTGTCATACTCAGTTTCCTCTTCAAGCATAAATCTTGATAACCCGTGCTAAAACTAAGGGCCATTATCACAGCGCTGGCACAGTAGCCTGTCATGTAATCTTTACAATCTTTTATTCTACACTACCATTTTTGTTTTGTTTAGAAAAACAGCAATCTGTACAAAATGATAGCATCAAAGTCTCTTTTTGAAAATTTGCACAGGCAAATACCCAGAAATAAGTCCACATCGTGACTTTAAGTTTATTGTTTCTGCTCTGTAGAGATGCAATGGTATTTTGTCCTTATTAAACATGCAACAAGGATTTCTTCGACAGTTCCAGTACCTTTTGCACGATAGCCTGTCTGTATAGCAGTTCACCGAAACAGAAGATTCCTACAAAGAGTTGCTATTTTCTCCTGAGGCTGGCATAAAAGCCACCCACTGCTTGACATAGTTTGAATGGGTCCCCACAGTGTCGCCCAATAAAGCAGTATCCATCCGTTCTCCGCCTTCGCATTCAGAGCTCACTGGGCTCAAACAGTCTGATTCCAAGAACCCACTATCAATGGTGTCCAAGTCAAGGCCAATTTGGGGATAACCATAATCGGAGTGTTCGTTGGAAATAAATGAATCCAGTGAGAGCTGTTCGCCATTTTCCTCATTGTTGGGTTGCAGCTGCCATCCATCAAAACCCTGTCCTTCTGATCCCCTACTGGTGTCTGGTTCCAGATTCTCTCTCTCATCAGGAACATCAACTATGTTCTGGTGAACCTCTTGGAAATCTGACATGCTGCCCTCCTGCCCAGACACCGTCACGGTATCCATGGAGATGTGGCCACCGGAGTGAGAAAGGCCAAGGCTGCTGCCTCCAAGGAAGTAACGCTTTGACAGGACTGGGTTTATCAAGCTGAGAAGACTCCACTCTCCTAGACTACTGCCTCCACTTCCCTGTTCACAGAGAAGAGGCCTCTGCATCGGCGTGACAGCTTGCTGCTTTTCACTCAGCACCTGCAGCGGTGCACTTTTCTCCAAAACTTCAAAGCTGCTGAAGGTAAACACTGGTCCAACCCATTTCTATGAAAATAAAACATACTGTGTTAAGAATGACACCCATATGTGCGTGTTGAACTGCTTATTATAGATCTATTCCTGCCTTGCTGTTATAATGACTTCCACTGTTATTGAGTCAAGCGCTGATGTCAAGAAGGATTCAGTTCTAGTTACAAAACATAGATTCATTACAAAGGTGTTAATTTAGGGATCTGTGCAGAACACTCAAGTACTTCCACTTTGCAATAGTATGATTTCGTCTACAGTGGACCCCCATGAGAACCAAAGGTCATGAGAGCTGGTAGTTTTTGCTCTTATTGGTTTTTGCTCAAGACATGACAAGGCAGGACAAGGCATGTTGCATTTATGGCATTTATTGATATATATTTGATATTTGATTTATCCTGGTCAGGGTAGAAGGAGTTTAAATAACTAATATCCATTTACTGGAGTTACTCTTGGCTAATTCCCACCCAACCGTTAGGTCTTCCCATCATATAACAGCTACCAATCAGGGAGGCTAAAGTCTATCACATGCTTCCTTTGAGACATGTGAAGCCAGCCAAGAACACATTTTTAAAGCACTGCATTACAGTGCAGTGTAGCACACTAAGAGGATGGTGAATCCAGCCCTTCTGCAGGCATGAGATGATTGATGCATGTGATTGGCTAGTGTCACTGTGAATAACAGAAAGAAGGGTCCCTCCCACACAGACAGCATGGCTGCTTCCCTTCTCTGACTTATGGTAGTATTTTCACCCTTCTGCTCATCTTAGTATAATGAGGAATGATTATCTAAATTTCAGGTCTTCAAGTCCTGAAATTACCATCCACTTTCGTTACTTCAGAAAATAAAATACTCAGAAGTGTGTATTTATTTTACCCAGGGCACTGCAGGGGTTATGAGAAGGAGAAAAAATACACTGGAACGTTGTGGGCAATGTCTAATATAATACATGGATTTTTTTTCTACACTTTTTACACAATTTAAAAAATGACGGACAGTATAATTCAGGGGTCATTTCAGGGTAAATGTTTGAAATGTTTTTAAGCATCTTAAATGTCAACTGTCTGACTCAGAAGGTCGACACTAATGACTCATTCTCAAAGTAAGATAAAGTGCACTAGAGCTGAGTTTGAAGTTGAGATCAGCAAGATATAATGAATCCAGCACAAGTTTTTTTGCATGTATTTGATCCCCTCAACAGGGCAATGAATTTTCTGTCTTAAATTAAAGATCTAATACCTCTGATACTAGCTGTCTCATTTTTCCACTGGAATTATATTTCACTCCTATCATCGGTTGCATGGAAGGAATAACCTCCAACACAGTTACAGTAGTTAACATTTCTCAGCGGAGTAACATTTTTTTCTTTACAGCCACAAACCACTGCTACGTGCCAGCATGACATTAAAACATAAAAGGCATGAAGTCTGGTTAATTCTGTGAGCTCAAGGTTGAGGGCTCCCCTTCTTCATCCAGTGGAAACTTCATAAAATTTCCCTTTGAGATACAAACATCTATATATAACTACCCACCTAATCTGAGTTTAGTGTTGAGATCAGAGTACTTTCCATTAGAGGGGAAAAGCGCTACTTTCATTTTGTAACTTAGGTCCACCCAGATGTGAGCGTCGCAGCCCTCCCAGTGTTTTTTTTTTTTTTTTTGAAGCCCCTATAGACTGACTCATTCGTGTCCCCTTTTGCATGTGGTTAAAAGAGTTATGCTATATTTCACACATAAAATTCCCTCTGACACACACTAGTCTCTTTCTCTTTCTCTAGTTAACATTTGCTGCTGGACGAGCTCTGAAGTGAGCTCAAGCATGTGCATTTCTTCAGTATGTTCAAAAGACACACTCTATGCCACTTTCTTACCTTGAAATCCCCTTGGTATGTGTGATAAAGTGGTTTGAAGAAATCGTGGGGGTCCGGGATGTATTGAAACAGACATGGTTTCTTAAGCAACCTCCTGTACCTGGGGAACACAGTTAGAGAAGCTCATTTAATTATTTTTAACAGAAGGTCAAGTGATTAAAAGAAAAGACATGAGATGAGAACTGAAAACAAGGGCCTTCTCGGTTCGAGGAGAACTGATGCACTAAAATGGGTGAAGTGTACGATGCAGCAGCACTGCACAACTGACTTCCTTTACTTTCTTGCCTGTGTGAACCAAAGGCCTGTATGCAAGCAGAACGTTGCTGCCTTTGTGGTTTAGGGTGAACGTAGGAGGTATGAAAGGACTGTGCGTGTACGGTAAAACGAGTGATATCAATTACTGGAAAAGGAGGTGGCACTCGGTGTTGAAAATCAGCCAAACTGTCTATTAAGTATCTAAGACCTCTCAAGAAAAGATGACAAAAATATTGTGATTATAATAATTATATAATTCAGTGCGTTCTGATTGTCTGAATACAAATAAATAAAAACCTGTTAGTGCATCAATGGTGTTTGTTAATAATTGTAATAAATATTTAAAAAATACTCACCATATCCCAAAAAATATAAAGAGTCCAAAAACAACGGGTAGCATCATGAAGTTCAATAAAGAATCAAATGGCACTGTAAAGTCTGTAAAGTGAAAATGGCTTTAAGTGACAAATTTAAATCAAAACAAGGTACATTCTATTATAATCAGTCAAATCATGTCTTTATTAATATATTATAACCTGTCCTACTTCATTTAAAAAGTCCTGATGTTTCTAAAAAGTCTTCAGGCAATACCAAGATATGATAACATTGCAAAAGTAGTAAACATGATAATTCTGTAATGTGTAGCTTAAATGGCGTTTAGTCTTAAATATGAAATTTTAAAATAATTATGCACATGTTCTGAACTTAATAGTGGAATTTGCAATAGATGCATGAATAACCAATATAATCTTCAATTCCAACGTAATCATTTTAAAGCTTGGTTATTAAAGCTAAAATGTTTAGCAAAATTTTTATGTAGCAGAATTAACAAGTATTAGGGCTCGGTGATCAATCAAAAAAAAAAAAAGATTATTTATGGGTTAATGAGACAGTGAAAGTCTGCTGTTTATAAAACAGGGTGAAGAACATGAATATTGAAAAATGTTTCCATCAGTCCACATGCAGACAAAAACTTGTTCCACCACACACACTGACATTCAACAAGTTCAATCCAAACAACTTTCACAACCTGATATTTTCATGAACTGAAAATGAAATTCCCTTATTAAAACTGTTACAAAATATTCCAGTAAAGCGAATAAGTTTGTTCATACACCGACCTTGGACCTCGGAGTGAGGGCAGGTGCATTCAACTCTGGCACTCCACTTGCTCCATTCACTTTCAAAGCCGTTGTCTTTCATTTGGGCTTGAACATCAAGCACATAGACTTTCCCTGGAGAGAGCAGGTCACACTGGATCTCCTGGTACCTGCAGTCCTCACTGATGTTGTACACTTTGAAGTCCTCCTATGTAGTGAGGAAAATTTATAAATATATATATGGTGTTCGGTGTGAACAAGGTGTTCGGCATATTACAGTGGTTTTATTTTTCACATGCAGTTTTTACATTCTCCACTTGATTTGCTAGTTTATGTTCAACAATGGATTTTGTTTTGCTGTTTGCAATGCATCCATGATGTGTAATGTGCATTAATGCTATTAACTGTTTGGTTAATGCTAGAATGTTTCTACACTATTTTTGCATTAATAACATTAATTGCTTAACATTAACTGTATAACAGAAGAAATGTTCAGTTAATACTAACAACAATGGAATATGAAGACTTTACCTCAATCATGATGACTTTTGGCCTTAAACGTACCCGGTATATAAAACAATCAGGCCGGTCAAAATTTTCATAATTTTTATAAGCCATCTCCCAGGACAGGTTGAAATCTTTATTATTTTGAATGAGGGTTAGATTGACAGGTTGCAGTGGCTTAACTTTAAAAAAAAAAAAGAAGAAAGAAATATTAACCATTGAAAGAAATTCTGAAAAAGCTCATTTGCATGTAAAATCAGAACCAACTATAGGTACACACGTACTGATCTTATCCAAGGACACAACTTTTAAAGGCTCCTCTTCCCAGATGGTTTGTTGGTCGACTTGTTTTGCTCTGAGGGTGCATTCCGTGTCAGGGTTTGCTATCACAAAGAAGTTCTCTAGTTCTATGGTACACCAGTACTGTGGTGGTCTGATGACACATCTGCCATCTATAAAGCCAATCTCATCACTGTAAACATGAAAACAGATGCAAGAGGTAAGAAATCTGATGCTCATCTCATATGCTGAAATATTTTCCAAAATTTTTTGGAAAGAAGAAAATGTCAAAGTAAAGTTCACTGGAAGTATAATTATTATAGGCTTCATTGATTTATGGGGGATATAAATCATACAAAGTAAAGTCACAATGAAATACAAATAAATAAATTAATTAATAATATATAAAACCATCTGACACCTGCAGTTTGTGTGAATCTCATAGGACAGGGATTTTTCTGACCCTGAACAGGAACAATTCAGTGTCGAGATATAGTCTGTTGTACATCTCACATCACATGCACCACTTGCTGCAAAAAAAAAAAGCACAACATGTTTATCTCAAAGTACTTACATCTCTGCACAGCCTGCATATTCCCTGCTAACATACATACAGTAAATCACACAAAACAGTGATCTAGGACCAATAGAAGAACTCAGACTTACTCTGCCGGATAATTCCACATAATACAAGCAGGAAAATGGACATGTATAATGTTGCCATTATAAAGAGGAGTGCTCGAACTCAGAGTTCAGCTCAGCTCAAGTGCTTGTTACACAGCACAAAAAAAATCTGCAAAACACAAGCCAATCATATAAACTTTAGGATAACTGTCTGTACAGTACACAAACACATGGGACACAAAAAAATGGAAGAACAAGACAAACAGAAAAATGTACAAGAATTTACCCTTAGTTTATTTTCACTTTCTCCTATCTCACTTCTGTTAAAAGGAAGAGAAAAATAGGACGTGAAAAAGAAGAAGAGAAGAAAAAGAACAAGAACAAGCAAACAATGGCTTTAGATTACTCTAAAAGTAACTCGTAAACATGTCAAGAAGAAGCAGGAGGAAATAATTCCTGACTTACTTTAACCGCTCTAAAAATCCCATCCAATTATTCCAATTGAACATATCCAAATCTCCAAACAAGCCTCTAATCAGGCTGCTGCTCCATTCCTTCCAGCAAACATGACTTTTTAGAAACAGTTTATAGACCACTGCATAATCCCGAGCTATCAATGCTGTTCTATTCACCGACCAGTTCATTCAACAGATGACGTCTGAGACTTCATGACATGAAGGATGTGGTTTTGTGGTCTCCTGCAAAGAAAGCTGAAATGTCAAGCACCTCCTTCTCATTTGCTACTTTTTTTTCTGTTCTAAGGTCACAAAAAAATGCAGTCTCATCGTTAAACATCTGACACTAAGATTTTTGTTTAAAAACATATATATTTAAAATATGAACATGAGGTTAATGTTAATGTCCATTAGGTAGACTCATCTAAGTTAATGTTGGAAAAATATATTGCCCAATATTGTTTTTTAAGTGGATAGGCCATTTATAACTATTCTGAATTTGAAATATTATGTGCATGCACAAGTTTGACCTATGCACTGTTCCTTTGTACAGAATCTGTAACTGCATAGACACCACAAGCTAGGTCAAGGTGAGTGTGTCAGGAAATACTGTAGGCATGCAGGATTGCTATCAACAATGATTTAACATTTAAAATTCAGAATATTCAGGACATTTTGTTAAAATAATGCATATAGTTTTGTGCAAATTTACAGTTATAGCACAAATTAGCAAATAAGGCGTGGTGACAGAAGCTATCATGCCTCATTAGAAAACATAAACAACAAAACATAAGCATACTGGAACCTGATGAGCCGATGTTAAACAAGGAAAGAACAAATTCAAGACATTTAACATTTTAATGTTGAATGGACCAAAAGTCTTCAAATTAGAGAATTTGCAGCAACACTACAATATCAAACAAATACAACGTTTTATACATTTTGATGTAAATGTCTTGAACACATATTCAGTCTGCAGTTAAAATAACTGCAATTAACAATTTATGACATTGAAATGATAAATTTATATTTCCAACATTGCTGAATTCTATGTCTATAAAGCTCTATAATTGTACCACTACAATGTGTGTTCTTGTTCTGCTCTATAGTACAACATGTGAAAAACAACCTTCATCTCCCAGGAGAATGCCAAAATCAACGGTTTAAATTGCACACCTGCAAACCGAGGGTGCTTGGAGGTTCAACTGCGCCTTTTGCTCCAATATTTCTGCAGCTTCTTTTTTGAGAGGAAAATTGCTTATCATGAAAAAATATATCAATTAAACAATACTGCCTCAACTAGT
The DNA here is from genome assembly GCA_013621035.1 of Clarias magur. Taxonomy (NCBI): domain Eukaryota; kingdom Metazoa; phylum Chordata; class Actinopteri; order Siluriformes; family Clariidae; genus Clarias; species Clarias magur. The sequence goes on along the minus strand of QNUK01000016.1, from coordinate 3,156,207 downwards.
CATAGTTAAACACACCTGTGGTTATATTCGGTTTAACAACACAGTGCAATATTGTGAGTGTAATATTGATTTTACAGTTTTATTAATATAATTATTTATTTGCAGTAACTGATATTTCAGACACAATATGGCCAAATAATTTTTATATTTACTTGCTTTGTTAATGAAACTAACAGAGGTGCACCACCTCGCTGTATACAGTGTTCATATCATTCACACAGATTCTCAACCCAGATTCCATGAAAACAAAGGATATTGAAGACTCCTGCAAAAGGAGACGATTTGCTTATGAAATGCAGGCACAGATCTTGGCAGATTTTTACACGCTCTCCTTTAACATTCACCACAAGTAGGCATCAGGTGGTGTACGATTGGGGGAATAGGCAGGATATGGGAAGGAATTGTTCAATCACCTTTTTCAAACTCGGTCCCCATTCAAGACCACTTCCGTTTGATCGGAAACAATACTCAACTATGAATTTTTTTTTCCTTCGTCAAGCACACATTTCCTTTCCAACAACAACTTGGACAACACCTGATAAAAGTCAGGGTGATGCTTCCCATGAGAAATTTTACCACGGAATAAGTAGCATGGTAGTCCAATAGTACTAGCAAGATAACCACTGAAATGCCATAGTACCATGGTTGTCACCAAAATACAGTCAGACACAACATGGTACTTCCACAGTACCCACTGTGGTACATACCCTACTAAATACATACACTACTGTCTGTTGAATGCTGAGGTTGAAACCAGGCAGGAGGTCTGGAGAAAGACCAAAGAGGAGATTTATGAATGCAGTGAGAGAGGACACGAAGCGGGAGGTAGTTGGTGTGAAAGAAAAGGATGAAGAGGATAGGGTTAGATGGAGGCAGATGATTCGTTATGGTGACCCCCGAAAGGATACAGCCAAAAGACAAAGAAGAAGATTTACATTGTCTGTTGCTGACATAATAAAATACTCAAATGTTACAAGAGCCCTAATTATACATCTGATACAATATTTAAAAAACGTGTAAAGAGGTTAAAGAAAATGGGGTTAAACGTTTTTTAGAATGTCCACCTGAAGAATGTCATTTATCCAAAACATTTTTCTTCTAAATAGAATTTCTCTTTATAATTTTTACTGCATGTCTTTCTTCTTTCTTGGAAAATAGAAAAAAATAGCCTAAGACAAAGACTAAGAGATGCTCCTACACATATGACTTTCTTAAACATCCTGTTTGATTTAGTCCTCCTTTGCTGTTATAATAAGCTCTAGTCTTGTGAGAAGGCAACTGGATGTTGAAACACAGCACAGATGTGATAATTCAGCTACTAGAAGGTAAGGGATTTTTATTATAAAATAAATGAATTCTACTCTCTTCCTCTCTTTTGCATGGATTTGATGTTAACGTCTTAAACCTTATGGGCTCCTGCCTTCCTTTCTCCTCTTCTTAAGATGCTAACTCTGCCACGCTCACTTTCTCATTCTATCTTGTGGTTCATCTCTGGACAAACATCTCTACAGCTTCCACACTTTGTTCTTCAGGATTTCACCAGGACATGTTAAAATGGTTTACGTCTTCTGTAGTAACAGATGTACATGACACCAGGTGTTTGGCCAAACATATAAATATTCTGTCTGTTGTTGTTAATAAACAGAGACCTTTCTGACAGACATATTTGTGTTTGACATTGTCTATCCTGACATCAGTAAGCTCATCAAAGCACAGTGGACAGACTCAGTAACTTTGAAACTTTACAAAGAGCATTAATGAAGTCAGGCATTGGTGTTGGAATTTTGAGGAGACTGCAGTTCAGATTTCCAGGCCAAAGATAGTTCATAGTTTTGTGAATTTTCCTTGTGTCCTACACTCTTTGGCCAATGTTGTATTTTTTCCTTGGTTTGGTTTGTTTACTGATTACCTTCAAACCTACGGCCCACTCAGCTTCGTAGGTGTGAGACCTAAACTAAACTTGGGGGAAAAAGGCTGTACACACACATACTAAAATGTAGATGTATGTGCTGTTATTGATAATTTTTTATTATTATTTATTAACTGCAGGTTACCACATTAGCACCAAACCTTAATTCATATCCAAACAGAAAATAATTTCACTGAAGAACACAAGCTAACTCCATGCTAACTGTGGGACGGTTTTATAAAAAAAAAGGGGGAAAAAAAAAGATCGATGACGTCATTAAAGGGCGGAGTTTAGCGGGGTCAGGGCGCCATTTTTAACAGCTTTTTACGCGAGCCGCGTTGTTGGCCCTATTAATCGCCTGATAGAAAGCACACCAACACTATCTATATAATGTTCCAATTTGAATTGCTTAATAATTAAGCAAAAAATAATTTCAACATTTTCCCTACGATTTCCCTGCCACGTCGTATCCCAAAACTGTTTCTTAGATAGCATTTGGTATTGTTAACCAGCAAGATTTTTATCCATCTTTTGCTTATTTTGCATACATAACTGTGTAAACCTACAAGAGTGTAATTTAATATTTGTAATTGTAAATCCAGTTTACAATAATAAATTACCCACAAGAAACGCATATTTTTAATCAGGCATTTAGCGGTCTACTAATGGGTCCTACTGAACCTGTGTTTTCACAGGAGGGAAACTTCGCTATCCAACAAGCTACAGCTAAGAGTTTCGCCGTTATTTCTTAAAAGATCAATTGTGCGTGTCAGGGAGATATACGGTGGTTTTCAAATCTAATTAAAGGTAAGATGTGAGATGTGAAACCGACGTCAAAAAGAAAATAACTTGACGGGTGATTGTGGTGTTGGGTTTTTAATTTCGTTAGCCGGGATGCTAGCTCTCTGTTAGCGCTAGGTGAAGTGGGTTTGAGCATCTTCATTAGTGAGCTACCTGTTTACACACACACACGACCAATAAGCCTCTTGGACATTTTAGCGTAATTACCCTAAAGTGCAATGTTTTTTTTTTTTTGTGTGTGTGTTTTTATTAAAAAGTCCCTTGAGGTGATGATAAGCTTGCTTGCGTGAGAGCTCTGTCCAAAATGACCTCATAATTAAATTAAAACTCCTTTTGCACACACAAACTTTCAAATTAATATATAGCATACACAATAGAGTAATACTGCAAATAAAGTGAACTAAATTTTTTTTATACCCAGCTCACTCCTTTCAGATGAACACGTAAAGCAATGGTTTCACTATTCCATTGTGCAGGTTTGGCGTCGCAGTTGATTACATTATAATTATGTACATTGCACAGTAATCAATATCTATGTGATCCAAGTGAAGAAAACGGACAGGAATCCTGATTCAGGACAATACATAGAACTCTACTCTATCCTGCCCTCAAGGTCATATAAGGTTTTTAAAGCAGCCGGTACCGAGAGGAATAATAAATTAAGGCTAAATGATGTTTAATGTCTATTTATTTAATGTTTTTCTTCATTTCAATATCTTTTTAAAATGTTTTCATTGTTTTCATATGCAAAAAAGTAGTTTTGGAAATTGGTAATATTTTTGGCTAGAGCAGATTATCTGCGTTCATGTTATTTTCTGTATGAAAATGTGTTTTGCAATACGAAATTTTGCCTTAATGGATTCGGTTCATATTCCAAGATACCACTGTATGAGTATTTGTAAGGTGTCATAGACATTAAAAAAATGTCCTCACTTGTACAAAGAGCCTGAGAAGTATGGTGTTTGATGGCTGGAACATGATAAACTGTAAATTAGGCTGGATGTTAATTCCCTGAGGAAATGTGTTTGTTTAATGCCTCAGGGTGGAGCTGCAGGAGGTGTTCATGGATTTAAAATAAAAGTTCTAAAAAAAAAAAAAGGATTTCTCTAATGCATTTTTAATGAATGTGTTGGTTTTCTTGTTTATTCACAGGGCCTGGGATTTTATTTCATGATCTTTGTCATGTCTGCATTTTTGTCCTCTTACAGGTTCCTCAGTATCAGTTTAAGGAGCTGCAAAAGTCATGTCTGGTATAGCTTTGAGTCGCCTTGCTCAAGAAAGAAAGGCTTGGCGGAAAGATCATCCATTTGTAAGTATGGGGGAAAATGTAAAAAAAAAAGAGAGACAGAGGGTCCATATGGGGAACCTTTTATTACTAAGGAAAACAATCCAGGAATTTAGTAACTAGCATGACTGAACGATCTGGGGATCCCCATGTGTGTATGCATGTGTAATGCACAACATTTGTGATGTATGTGTGTACAATAGGCTGTAGATGCTGGAAGAAAAGCATCACACTATGATGATGTCACTCAATGTGATGTCACTGAATATAATGTCACTCAATATAATGCCAAAGTTATTAAGACATTTTTTGGTGTACATTTAAGACATTATTTTAGACACTGAGATATCACAAATCCCTCTGCAATATTGCATCCGCAATGTCTTTAGTTCACATTGACCCGGTCTGGTGGCGATTGTATAAATTCCCTAGGAGGAGTATATCAAAATCCATCGGGTGCGTTTTTGGTATCGACCCAAAATAACCGGGCTCCTGTTGAGTTGGGTGGGTGGGGGTGGGTGTGTGTGAGGGTGGGTAGGTCTGAGAGTGAGGGAGAGAAGTGTGTGACATGTGGATGTGTCAGTCTGTGTGTGATGAGTAAATGTGTGGCTGTGAGTCAGTGTGTTAACATGAGTGATCTGTGTGTTATTTTGTGTATTGATGTGTGTCTGAGACATGTGACTTGTTGGTGTGTGTGTTTCTGCGTATGGGCGTGTGACAGAGATGTGAGTGTTAAAATTTGTGATGTGTGAAAAAATCCTTAGGAAAACAAGAGGGTCCTGCGCACCTATAGTGCTTGGGCCTTAAATATACCTGCTGGAGACAAATTGGACAATTGGACAAAAAAACAATGATTTCTGCTCCTTTTTTCCAAGCTTTGGAATGAACGCTTGTGAATGAATAGATAAGGAAGAGGAGCTTTCTCTCTCTATTGCTTCTCTGTTAGTCACAGTGACGGACACAGACATTTCTGCTCTGTGAGCACATAGTTGTGAACAAAGGGCAGATAGTGCTTTTTTTCTCCTAGTGGTTGTCTGGGAATAAAATGGAGCTGGGATCATTGAGCATCAGGTACATGTCCTCCGGTTGTGCAGGATATTTACTACAGAAAAGAGACCTGAACGACTAGTGCTACAGACTGTTCACAAAGCTGGCCAATCATCAGCAGTGATGCAGTCTTATCTGAAGATCAGTTTGCAAATGGAGACAAATCCATAACTTTGTAAATCAGTGATCTGTTCATTATGGTCAGAACACCCTGAAAGCGCACACACACCTCAACAGAGATGTAAATACACACCCAGAAGAGAAACTCCATTGTTCCGACTAAGTCATAACTTGTAATTAACCTTACCTGGCTGACATACCGCACCTCTCAACTCCTCGCATGGAAACCCTCTCAGACTGATTTTTTTTTCAAAATTTATTTACTGTTTTCATCATCAGGTCTGAATTACAGTAATTAATAGTTTCGGGCTTAAAAAGAAAGCATTGACTTTTTTTGTTTTGTTTTTGCAATTGCAATTACCGGATGGAAATTTTAACCTTTGTGCCACTCCGGCTTGATTGTTACACCATGTTCAACCTTATGACACAACCGTGTTGTATTAATGTATGTTTAGTGATGCTTAATTGAATGTCTCGAATAATATGTTGCAGATACAGTTTAATTTTTATTTAACTTGTATATTTAAAAAAATGTTACCTAGAAGTGTTTTAATTATTTAAAATAGAACAAACCAACTCACTTTCTCCATCGCCAACTGTGTACGCGAGACAACCGGTGTGATTTTTGAGCACGTTAAGACCTACAAAAATACCTGGATGCTGGAACAATGCATTTTTGGAACAGCATCACACTACGATGTTATTCAATGTGATGAAACTCAAATTGAGCTTGTTAAGGTAACCATTATAAGGTAACCCATGTCAATGCCACCCCGGTGCACATGTCAAACAATATATAGGACTGATGTCAGTTTGGGCCCTAAATATTTGTTGAGGGCGTTAGTGTGCATGCGTTTGTGAGAGATGTGTGGGTGTGTCAGTCTGTACGTGACGAGTAAACTTGATCACTTTTCAACTTGAGTTTAAGGCATCGTCACAGGCGACTCGTTTGAGATATCAAAAAATCCCTCCGTGGTGGCGATCGTATAACTTCAATAGGAGGAGTATATCAAAATCCATCCGGTGCATTTTGCGAACGACCCAAAATACAGTGGAACCTCGGAATGCGAGTAACGAGGTTTGCGAGTTTGAGTTCCGCAAGATTTTTAATACATTTTGACTTGGAAAACAAACCAGTCTTGGTTTACGAATACCAAGTATCATGTTTCATGCATGCGCTTCTTGTTTTGATCCCGAGCGTCACGTGATTATAATTGAGCCAAATGTTTTTGTTTCTCCTGCGCTGCGGAATTGTGGGTAATCGTCTTCTCTGCTCGGTCTTAATGCTCGTCTCTCACTGGTATAATCAACATCCGTGCACACGTGTACTGTCTACTATAATGCTGTGACCATGCGTGTGCGTGTAAAACATCTTTTATTTTGTGTTTGTATGTGTGTGTGTGTGTGTGTGTGTGTACAGCGCACATGTATTGTTTTATTATAACACACGTATGCGCATACAAAAGGAAGACTTACAGAGAGGTTAAAGATCCATACTCTGTCTTTCTCGATGTATGTCAACTGGCACTGCATGCGCTCGTCATTGGACTCCGTGCCTCTTCAGAGTTCCAAAACTTTTTTTTTATATGGTTTTTAGCATATTGGAGCTGACTTTCCTTGTGTTTTATGGTCAGTAGTAGGGTGTGGGCAGGGAGACTTTCAGTGTTCAGTATGCGCCTTATAGTGCCACCAAATCTTTTTTTTTTTTTTTTTTTTTTTTAAGCAATACCTCTTCAGGAATCTGATAGCAGCAGATCATTTCTTTCTGCCATGTCCAGGTAGTTTAGCCACTGTTCCTTTAACTTCGAATTTGCAAACTAGGCTTCCTTCTGTAAAGGAACATTTTAGTGCTTTTTGATAATTTTTTATATTCTTGTTCTCGTTTGTGCAAGGTAATGAATGTTATTCTCTTAACTTTAGGGACTAATCTCTCAACTTAGCCAATTATGATATGCAGTCAAACATCAACAAATCTCTAGAAAGTCCAGGTGTTCCCATTTAAGTACAATGCTTGAGACAACACCTGATTTACAAATTTGTCCTCTAATGAGGGATTTTATTTAGGGGTTGAATAATTCTGAGACCGCAGTAGTCATTATGGGGCCATTTATATTGAATTATATTGTATTAAATTTGAAGAAACCACTTGTTATATTGGTTTTGTTGAGATATTTAGAATTGATCATTTTTAATTAATTTATTACAGATTTATTACAGCTGCAAGTTAGTCATTTTTATATAAAAAAAAATTCAGTAAGAGGGGTTTAAATAAATTAGTGTAACTGGACAGAGTGTAACTGACTGTAAGGGTTGTGCAGTGCAACACTATTGGGTCGCTTCTGTGCTACAACACAATCAACTAGCGCCTTATGGACATTATCACAAAGCAGCTTTACAGAAATCAACGTTCCAGATATACAGTAATGTGCAAAAGTCTTGAGCCACCCCATGAGCGTGACATATGTAAACAAGAGAAAATGTAAGCACGGTACAATGTTACACACTGTAACATTTTGTGATTTGAGTGGGTTTGTCTTAAAGCCTTTTTAAAAAATACCTAAATTATACCAACTGCTGCTTCATACTTTTACCAAAGACGGAGGATACAGCGTGTAGAGTTTGTTTAAAAAAAAAAAAATTATATATATATATATATATATAGATGAGTGGAAGAATTAGTTTTTGTTTGTTTCTGTTCAGCTTAATGTTGATGTGCTTTTTTTTCACAGGGTTTTGTAGCTGTTCCAACCAAAAACCCTGATGGAACAATGAACCTGATGAACTGGGAGTGTGCCATTCCTGGGAAGAAAGGGGTGAGGATCTTGCCACATGTTGGAGAGAGCACTAGTAGATATATTTTCAATTATAAGAATTTAAACCATACAAAGATATTTCAGGAAGCATTGAGAAGACAAATAAATAAACAGTGTCAGTGTCCGTGGTTCTGACCGGATGATGTATGTGTTTGTGAATGTGAGGAACGTGCATGACGTTCAGCTGCCAGTCTGTTTACTCTGTGCTCTAACACTACTTTCAGCCTTCCAACTCACATCACTTTGGTTAGTAGCTAACTTATCATTCAGGAAGCCAAAACCCCAAAATAGGAAACTGCTGCACACAGACTGAAGCACAACAGTGTTTCATCATCAACATGCTGCCAAAGTACAACAGTGACAGTAGTTAAGCTGAAGAAGTGATTTATGAGACAACAATAGTGGCACATTTTATGCTTATCTGGACAGGAAGCCGTGGTTGTAATGAACACGGGAAATGCTAGCAAGCAGTCTTTATAATCAGTCTAAATGTTGTGGTCTAACTTGAAGAATTATAGTCAATAAGTGTTATGTAGTGTATTTATATATTGAATCTTACAATAACTATATCTTACTGTATATGTAAATAATAGTGCTGAAGCATGTGATAATTACTTACTTATTAATAATTAGGGATGGGTATCACCCGTGACCACAGAATATCTCGATAGCTGGGTGCCAGTTCATTTCTATTTACATTCTATTTACATTACATTAGAAATATCCAGATTTGATTTAGCGTATTGTCTGATTTTATTACCTTGAAAAAGAGTCAAGAGTGTCAGAACTCAGAAGGTTTTTTTTTACCGCAGCATTTTTTAACAGCTTCACATCAAAGTAATTAAATGTAGCCTGTTTCTTATAACATTAGGTTTCAAAAACCAAGCGCAGCATATAAACAATGCAACCTAGCTACAAATACAAGAGTTTTAAAATTTAACTTCAAATCAAATTAAACATGAAGCTACATTGTTACTGGGCAGCGCATATCTCTATCACCTGCCAGAATTATTATTTGTAGACAAACTTCTCTCCTAAAGAAGCAGCAATGCCTCCCAGGGTTCTAACACAGGCACACGCAGCTTCTATTTCACATGATTTTTGAGACTAATTATCACTTGCGGTGTTTTGAGATTGATGTAAGAGTGTGTAATGAGTGGGTTTGAGACTTATTCACTTGAGGATTTCTGCAAAAAATATTTTTATTGCTCAGGACTTTTAATAATGTAACTCCACAAAAAATGAGTCTGTATTGCACCACTTGTAAGCTCTCTGGCACAAAATCTGTTCCATTAGAGGTCACATCTGAACAGGCTGAAAAGTTGGAAATTCCACTCCCTGGCTGATCAATAAGTGCATCTCTATTATAAATGAGGAAAAAAGTGTGACTTTGTAGTCAGTATAGCAATAGATGAATTTCACACACGGGGTTTCTAGAGTTTACACAGGATGGTGCGAAAACAAAAAACAGTGTGCGACAGTTCTGTGTGTGGAAACGCCCTGTTGATGAGAGAGTTTACAGGAGAATAGCTAGCATGTTTTGAGGTAATACGAGAACAATTATTTTTTTTTAATTCCCAATAAATGTTGTTCTTGTCAGAGTGGCTTTTGGATGTAAACCCTGAGCATAAAATAATGAACTTACATATACTAACTAGCATCTTCTTTTGTAAATAGTCTCCAGGCAAACTTACAGCATTCATTTGTACCCTGGTTTTTCAAAAATTATGAAATTATATTTTGTTTTATTCTCAGACACCTTGGGAAGGCGGTTTGTTCAAACTGCGGATGCTCTTTAAGGACGACTATCCGTCCTCCCCTCCAAAATGTAAGTGGCGAATCTAGGTTCCCTTCCTTAATACTTCAGCCTTGTTGTCTGTATAAAGCTGTAGATTGCTGGATTGATCTCCTGTTTGCTTCCATCAGGTAAATTTGAGCCGCCACTCTTCCATCCCAACGTCTATCCATCTGGCACAGTCTGCCTATCAATTTTAGAGGAGGACAAAGACTGGAGGCCAGCTATTACAATCAAGCAGGTGAGCAGATCTGAATGAAAGTGATTTGTACTGGATGATGTAACATTTAAGAAAATAATAGTAGTGCTTCGCAAGCACCCCAATTGAGCTTTAAACGGCCTTGTTTTGTGGTTGAGTCCCTCCATCTGTACAACCTGCATTAAGTGCCAAAGTCTTTAAAATAAAAAAAGCACTACAACAAACCTCTCTGATGACACTCGCATGCATGCGCGCACACTAATGGTATCAGTGCTTTCTGACAGCGAGAGAGTCTGGATCTTTAACTGAGAACCTCTAATGACACTTGCTTTTGCTTTACGCGCACACGCGCGGGCACAATGTTATAGTAAAAAGTACACACATGCTCGTATGTTGACTATATGAATGTCACATGCGCACTGAGACTATTACCCACAAGCCTGTTGGAGAGAAGAACCACATGACACAAAGCGGATGCGTACTACTCGTATATCAAGACCTCGCTCATTCATAATAAAAGTTAAAATTCATTACATTTTGCTCATCTTGCAGTGGAGAATTATTTGGTTGTGTGTCACATGACTGTAGGAGCTCTGTTCATAAACCTGAATGTCCTGATGGCTGACTGTGAAAAGCTAGCGTTTTAGAGGTGGAATTAAAGTTTGTTTATAAAAGAAGTTGAAGCTAAAAGCTGTAAGTTTTGATCAAAGTAAAGGTGGCATGTTCTATAAAATGCACAACAAACTGAGCATACAAAAATAATCCACCCCAGGGTGTGTGATTCAACATGACATAAATAGAGTTACAGTAGTTATCTGAAGTGCATTATTTTTGTATATAACCACAGATCTGGAGTGTGTATTCCAGAAAACAGCAGTTTGAAAAGGTTTAAATTTAATTTATTAATCTTTCTCTCTATATAATTACTAGATTCTCTCTCTCTCAATAAGCAAAAAAAAAACCTAGCTTGTCATTTGAATCAGAAGAAAGTGTAAACCGCTACAAAAAAAAGAAACAACAAATCAGGTATGTTCAAGTTTGTGAATGAGCTGCTCTGTTGAAACAGTAACACATTTGAATGAGTGTATTAATAACCAAGATTTTACATTACAGCTAGAACTACAAGAAATGTGCACACTTTAGACCAGTCATATTAGAGTATTAAATTATAGTATAAATATTATTTGGAGAATTATTAATATTTGGTGATATTATTTGCCAGATTGAAGAGAGCTGTTACAGATCGAGCAGTTAATTCCCCCATGACGTTCTGTTGTAAAAATAGTGGCATGACATTTCAGGTGGGGTTTATAAAGCAGCCATGATCATGAGGTTATCATTGTCATAATCAAACTTGCATTTGTTATAGTGCTATAGATATGACGGTATTTGAGCTCAACAGGTTGAAGCTGACTGAGCTTTTAAATGTCCCGTATGTTATTTCTTTAACAACTTAACACAGGTCTCAGAGCTCCTACAAAAGTGTGTGTTAATGTTACAACTAAAAAAAAAAAAACCTTCAGGTAATTTAATTTTTTTTTTCCTCAATCATCTTTTATTTCACCCCTCCTCTATATAGACTGTTTCAGTGTCTATGTAAATTAGCTCTTACTAAGCCACATCCCTGCCAAAGAACAGCAAAGGCCAGGGGAGGGGTATCTTTTTGTTTGTTTTTATAATGAGGTCAGAAAGGATGAAAATATGATTGGCTTGTTTAAGCCCCAGGAAATGCAAAAAGGGAAGGAAAAAAAAAACCAAAAAGCAGGAAACGTATCATTTTTGTATCTAGATGTTCACAGGAGACCCATGGAACGTCTAAAATAAATTTAGCATAATAGGTGGTGTTTTAAAGAGACATTGGAAAAGAAACAAATGTTTGGTTGGTAATTAGTTTAGGTTTGTCATACTTCTCATCATTTCCAGACAAATCCCAGCTGTTGTGTCATAATTAGTTACAAGTATTCAGTGTCTTGTTTCATTGTTTGGATTTTCACTGTCTGTGAAATGCAAGCTAATCATAGAACATGAATCCCCACAAATAAAAAAAAAAAAAAAAGTCTATGCAAGACTTTAAATAACATTAATTTGACTCTCATGAATAAAAAAAGTTGACAAATGATGAATTGCAGTTTCCAGAATTGGAAATAAACTCCAATAAACAGCCAACATATGTTTGTTTATGTTTTAAATATTGTACTGATATTTCAAAAGCATACATTCAAGTTAATAAAACATGTTGGTTGAAGGTCGACCTGCTGACCTAACGCACACACGAATATGCACGCACGCATGCACATGCACATGCACATACACATCCAGACAAAGAAGTGAGAATTGACTCACCATGTCAGCCACTTGGTTTATATCTATTAAAGCTTGCACTTGCTGAAACACAGCCTGGAACAAGAGCTAATAAGAAACAAGAACTCACAAACAAGAACTAAAAATATCCACAGAGAAAGGAAGTCCGTGGGTGGATGAGTGCCAGTTGGTTGTTGAGTTTGATGTAAATGTTTTTTGAACTGTCTGGAATGAAGTGCTGTCGTATTGTTGGATTTAATTAACTGAAGTTACATTTACTATAATAATTTTTAATCTTTAATTTAAAATTAATTTTATAAATTGTTTAAGTTCTGTGTGTGTGAATATAAACTGCAGGTTTTTACTTGAGTTGTAAATGATTAAGTGGATAAAAGGAGAAAATGTTCATTCTTCAAAATAAAATACACAATACAGTATATGTATTAATGGATTTGGTTCCAAATAACAGCAGTTATTTAATAAGTGTTGACAAAGTGTCTAATTGTCTTGTATACTTTGTGCCTGAAGGGGGCAGAATGTTCTCATGTGTTCAGTCCCTTTTTAACCTCTCATTGGATTTCTCTTTTCTAGATCTTGCTAGGAATCCAAGAACTCCTAAATGAGCCAAATATTCAGGATCCTGCACAAGCCGAGGCATACACAATCTACTGGTAATGTCGGTGTAATTACTGAGCTTCCATATATTCTACTCTGGGGTGGAAGGAAACTGTTTTATTTATGTTACACACACATACAGGGGTTGGACAATAAAACTGAAACACTGTCCAATTTAATGTTGGAGGTTTCATGGCTAAATGACCAGGCTGGAGGTCAATCTTCATTGATTGCTTCTACTGGTGGAATGTCAAAGTGTGACAGATCAGCAAAGAGTTTAATCAGCAGAGTAATAGCACAGTTTTGCTTAAAATATTGCCATGCAAACAACATTATGGGTGACATATCGGAGCTCAAGAGGACAAATTGTTGGTGCGTGTCTCTCTGGCGCATCTGAGACCGAGACATCAAGTCTTTGTGATGCATCAACATCCATGGTATCCAGGGTAATGTCAGCATACCATCAAGAAGGACGAACCACATCCAACAGGAGTAACTGTGGACGCAGGAGGAAGCTGTCTGAAAGGGATGTCCGGGTGCTAACCCGCAGTGTATCCAAAAAAACATAAAACCACAGCTGCCCAACACACTGTAGAATTAAATGTGCACCTCAACTTTCCTGTTTCCACCAAAACTGTTGGTCGGGAGCTCAACAGGATCAATGTCACGGCTGGGCTGCTATAGCCAAACCATTGGTCACTCGTGCCAATGCCAAATGTTGGTGTTAATGGTGCCAGCAGCAAAAATTTTGGGCTGTGACAATGTGAAACATGTATTGTTCTCTGATGAGTCCACCTTCACTGTCTTTCCCACATCGGAGAGTGTTTGGTTGTGGAGAAGCCCCAAAGAAGCGTACCACCCAGACTCTGTTGCATGTCCAGAGTGAGGTGTAGGGGGTGAATCAGTGATGGTTTGGGCTGCAGTATGATGGCATTCCCTAGGCCCAATACTTGTGCTAGATGGGTGCATCACTGCTAGGGACTACCGAACGATTCTGTAGAACCATGTGCACCCAGTGGTTCAAACATTGTATCCTGAGCACACAGCAAGACTGGTGACAGAGTGGTTTGATGAACATGAAAGTGAAGTTGAACATTTGCCATGGCCTGCACAGTCACCAGGTCTAAATATTATTGAACCACTTTGGTCAGGAAACGTTTTCCTCCATATCACATAGTGACCTGGCCACTATTCTGCAGAAGATGGCTCAAAATCCCTCTGGCCACTGTGCAGAATTTGTATTTGAATGAAAACTAATGAATTATTGTGGTCTAAAACCAGACGTTTCAGTTTCATTGTCCAACTCCTGTGTGTGCGCGCGTGTATGCTTGTGTATATATGTATAACAATGGCAAGCAACAGTGTGAGTTTGTCTTTAAACCTAATGCAGATTTTTTTCATTTATGTTTTTCCCCACAGCCAAAACAGAGTGGAATATGAAAAAAGGGTCCGAGCACAAGCCAAAAAGTTTTCTCCATAAGCCTCAAGATTTTTCCGTGACGGAACGATATATCGGACCGTGCCCCGCCCCCCTGCAGTACTTCTTAGCTGCTCCTCTCATTACCCTTCTCCTCTTTCCACAAATCTCCATGCAGGTGTGATGAAAACTGAATGTGCCATCATCATGTCCGGTGACACCTAATTGAGCGTTCTATCGGCTCATAATTTGACTTTGTCTTTTGGGGGAATAAATAAATAAATAAATGGACATCATTGCCACGTATCAAAGCGAATCCGTAGCGCAGACACAAATTCCTCTTTCCAGGAATCCTGGGGTGCCACAGCTCTGCACGATTTCCATGTTTTCCCTCCTCCTGCACTCTTGAATCACAAGCAGCTTGCTAATTAGCTAATGTGTGTTTGATCAGGGAAAACAAAACTACACAATGGTGGCTTTTCTCTTCCTGAGGCCTGTCTCTCAAAGCATGATTAATCAGTTAGCTATCTATCTTTCAGCTTAACCCATGGGGCAGGTTATCCTACCGTACATTGTCATGGTAACCACCTGCCTTAATATAGACTCTCAGATTATAAACAGCTCGTGGGCCAGTTGTTTAATCCTCTATGAAATACAGATTTTTTTATTTTATTTCATTTAACATCTTATTAGAGGCTCTTTGCAGGTCAAAGTTTATTTTATTTTTGGTTTTCCCACTCGGGGCCAGGTAAAATGATTTGTCTTAAATTAAAATTTAAGCTACATTTAAAATTTAGATCCTGTTCCAGCCTTTAGAGAACACAAGGCTGTTTTGCGATTCACAGCCTAATAAACCTCATCTTGTCACCTCATCTTGACCGTATTGTAGGCACAGAGATTACTGGAATATTATATTATCCACTAAGCTTGAGTCAGACTGCTAAAATCAGTATGCTCAGTGGCTTCCCTCTTTTCTCTCTCACTGTTTTCTGTGTGTGACTTGTCCACCTGACCTACTTGCAGTTTGCAGAGCCTCGCTGTGTGTAATGACAAGCTTGAATACCAGACATCCATGTTCAGTGTGTTTAACAGAACAACTGGACCTGGGTATTCTCACACACATACCTTGTTGGGCAATTTATATTTGCCCCAAAATATATGAACACCTGATCATTGGAACTAAGAACCGAATCCAAACCGGATCAAACTGAGTTATAGTGGTTATATTATAGTGCCAAGGTTATAGTGGAAGAACTCAAGTTTCCTGACTGATCTCAACCCCTGAACAGCTTTGGGATGAACTGAAACTGAAGCCTATTTGACATTTTGACTTCATGCATGAGCTCCATTATGGTTTTTGTAGATCAATGAACACAAACCCATATGGCCCAAGAGCTTTTCCAGAAGTTTGGAGATGATGATTATTATTATTAGTAGTAGTAGTAATATTAGTAGGATTATAACAGCAGAAGCAAGAACAACTCTAATTATAATGCTTGTGGTTTTTGGAATGGGATGTTCAATACTTGGGTGTCCAAATTCTTTTGGTCATACATTGGATCATCTCTCTATCCTGTTTAGGACATAGTCCTTTCCACTTGCTGAAAATTTATACTACTAATGAATTTACAGCCGTTTTCTTCTGTCAGCAGGAGCAATGGTATTTATTAAATATTGCTTTATAATCTTTTTTTTCCATTACATATTGTGCCTAACACCTTTCCATGCTTCTAATCGGATAGGAACCCAGCTAACGTTTCTTAACCCTGCTTCTTGAGACATGGCCCTGGTCAGAAGATAATAAGCACTTAGTGATATGTTGTTTATACTTGCGATACGCCAGAGCTTCATATGTGCAAAATCAAACCACTGGAGGGAAAAATAAAAAATGAAAAGGCAAGCATAATTATTAACCCAGAAGGAAATTTTGTGTGCTTCGGTTAATATTTTTATTTCCAACTGCCCGCCTTGATTCTCTTTCATGATTTTAATGATATAAGACATGCTGTTACTTAAATGTCAGTATTGCAGCTGCTGTAAAACAATGCTTTTATACTTTCATGTTTTTTTTTCTCCCTTTTTTTTTTTTTCTATTAGTGTGTCTATATTACTTTCCATTCCCAGTGTGGGCAGTGTAGACAGCATGTTGTAATATAAGGTATGATAGATTTTTTTTTTTTTGCTGCTTTGGCAAAACGTACACAAAAAAAAGCCCACTGAGTAAAAGAAAATTAAGGATATACAGTTATCTGTCTTGGTGTTTTTGTTCTTGTAAGTGTTTAGAGTAAATAAAAATGTTTATACATTGCCAAACTGCTGTTTGTCTCAATATGTAATATTTTTTGTGATTAAAACTCAACAAACTTTTTTAATACTCGATAAAAAGGGGGGGAAAAAAAAGATGTAGTGACTGAAGCGTTTACCACCAGTTCTGGGGTTTTCCCCGCATCAACCAGGTAAGATTCAAGTTTTCACCATCCAATAAAAGCTTTATTGCTTCATTCAGCTGCAAGAGCAATAGTGAGATCAGGTCCCAGTTCCAGTTTGTCCCAAGGTTGTTAAGTTGGTTTAGTGACCAGTCAGGATTTTTCTGTTAACACACCATGTCTTCATGGAGCTCGCTTTATGTATAGAGGCATAGTCATGCTCGAAAAGGTTTGGATCTCTTCGTTCCAGTGAAGGGGAAACTAGGGAAATGCTACAGCATACAACACAGTGTTTTAAACTAGATCCAGAAAGGGCCAGGGTGGGTGCAGGCTTTCATTCCAACCAAACCGAAGCCACACCTGCTAGTTTATTGAAAGCCAAGAAATACTATGAAATATTTGGTTTATTGTAATCTTATAAAAAAGAAACTACTTGCTGAATTTGACTCATATTATTAACAGCTAAGCTGATATTTTTTCCCGGTGTAACTTTCAGTTTTATTTAATTAAAAGTAGTCTTCATGCCGTCTTGCTTTAAGTGACAATTTTCAGGGAAAACAGAATCAGTGAGTTTGTCTTCAACTTTGTTGCTCAGGCTTAGTCCACACTAACACAAGTAAATTAATCAAACTGAGGATAAACTTTTCCAAATAACTTCTAGAACTTAAAACTTAAGACAAACAACAATATATAAACTTTTTCACTCCACCATTATTTATTTAACAAAAATAAAGGTAAATTAATGTCAACCATGGACAATACCAAGTACCCCCATGATTCAACAGCTTGTAAATAGTTTTGAATTAATCATTTTATGTTCATTCTGTCTCACACTAGTCGAATGGAGCAATTTTGCAATACTGTATAATAATATAATAACTTTAATAAAAAATAATAATTAATAATAATATAATAATATAACTTTGCAACATTGCTTCAGTTGTTCAGTTGAACTGCTAAGATCCCACCACAGTATTTCAATTGGGTCGAGGTCTGGACTTTTGTCTAAGCCAATTCCAAAACCTTTTATTTTTTTATTTAGACTTAGATTACATTTGGTGCGCTTTGGGTCAATGTCGTGCATGATCCAGTTTTGCCGGAGCTCTAACTTTCTGACAGATGGCCTCACATTTGCCTCCAGAATACTCTGGAATACAGAGTTCATGGTTGACTCAAAGACTGCAAGGTGCTGACGTACAGTGGCTGCAAAACAACCCCAAATCCTTTTGGTTGTATTTGTTTAATTATAAGGTATGCTACAATCAGATGATTTTTTTAAATTATGTTCTATACAAAAAAAAAACACATAGAATAATGAATTATAACTATGTATACTATATAATAAATATGCCCCTTGATGCATGACCCTCACAAGACCCCTGGTAGTGTGCTGTGGTGTCCAGCACCAGGATGTTGGCAGCAGATCCTTTGGGTGCTGTTGGTTGTGAGGTCAGGCCTTCAAGGATTTTGGATTTATTTGTCTGGCACATCCCATGGGTGCTCGTTTGGATTGTAATCTGGAGCTTTTAGTGGTCATGTCAGTGGCTCTTTGCCTGCTATGTCCAGTGCTGTGTGGTGCACTGGGTGTTCTGGTGCCTTTCGATCATGGCCAACATTGACCTTCTCAGCAATATGTGCGGCATTGGATTTTTTATGGGATCAGGCCAGAAAGACTGTTATTTGCTTCCCACAGGTATGGATGAGTCTTGAGTGCCTGTAACCAGTTTACTGGTATATGATTGATAATCACTGTTGGTCTGTTGATGATGCAGTATGTGGTGTTAATGTTATGGTTGATTGGTGTATATGCCTTATGTCTATTTAGAAGTTCGAGCGCAAGGGCCCGGTAGTGATGGGAGGTTTGAATCATTTTAGTGACCCTGTGGTTCTTTGAATCTCGTTCATTAAAATTAACAAATCTTTTTTTGTGTCATTTAGTTCATTTAGTTTTTTTGATCAGAAATAAAATAAAATGTTACATTTTCAATAAACACACTCCAAAGTTTTAAGAATTACAAAAATATTGGAAATTGGAAATGTTGCTGCTTAAGTTTTTATAATAGCAATTTGCATATACTCCAGAATGCTATGAAGAGTGATCAGATGAATTACATAGTCCTTCATTGCCATGAAAATGAACTTAATCCCGAAAAAAACTTTCCACTGCATTTCATTGCTGTCATTAAAGGACCTGCTGTGATCACTTCAGTAATCGTCTTGTTAACTCAGCTGAGAATGTTGACGAGCACAAGGCTGGAGATCATTATTTCAGGCTGATTGTGTTAGAATGGCAGACTTGACATGTTAAAAGGAGGATGATGCTTGAAATCATTGTTGTTTCATTGTTAACCATGGTGACCTGCAAAGAAACACGTGCCATCTTGCGTTGCATAAAAATGGCTTCACAGGCAAGAATATTGTGGCTACTAAGATTGCACCTAAATCAACAATTTATAGGATCATCAAGAACTTCAAGGAAAGAGGTCCAATTCTTGTTAAGAAGGCTTCAGGGCGTCCAAGAAAGTTCAGCAAGCGCCAGGATCGCCTTCTAAAGAGGATTCAGCTGTGGGATCGGAGTGCCACTAGTGCAGAGCTTGCTCAGGAATGGCAGCAGGCAGGTGTGAGCGCATCTGCATGCACAGTGAGGCGAAGACTTTTGGAAGATGGCCTGGTGTCAAGAAGAGCAGCAAAGAAGCCACTTCTCTCCAAAAAAAAACATCAGGGACAGATTGATCTTCTGCAAAAAGTATGGCGACTGCTGAGGACTGGGGCAAAGTCATATTCTCGGATGAAGCCTCTTTCCGATTGTTTGGGGCATCTGGAAAAAGGCTTGTCCGGAGAAGAAAAGGTGAGCGCTACCATCAGTCCTGCGTCATGCCAACAGTAAAGCATCCTGAGACCATTCATGTGTGGGGTTGCTTCTCATCCAAGGGAGTGGGCTCACTCACAATTTTGCCCAAAAACACAGCCATGAATAAAGAATGGTACCAAAACACCCTCCAACAGCAACTTCTTCCAACAATCCAACAACAGTTTGGTGAAGAACAATGCATTTTCAAAAAGAACGAAATCGTTCATGAATGACCCATCACTAGGGCCTGGGCTGATTGCTGTCTTTAAAAAGCAGGTTAAGAATTTAAGGCACATTGCAAATTACAGGTCTGCAATGCAAATTAAATCATTAGTGCTGCCACAATTGCCTTTCACACTGAAGTGATACAGCTTACGTAATCCTGTGGGCTTTAAAGAAATGAAAAAAAAAAAGTTGATGTGATAAGGGCTAATTCTTTTCCAAATAGGTCTTTCCTTAGGGTCTTCCAGGATGATTAGCTTCTCATTTAGTACATTAATATAAATGGCACTTTCATCATTCTGCTCATGATAAAGCCAAATAGACATGTTTCCTTGAAAGAACAATCCTTGAATGTTATGGATATTACAGTCAGGACCCCAGTATGTTTTGGGAGCAGTAGTTTTGTCTTCTATTAAGATTTATATCGATAACCAATGAACATAAAAAAATGTCCCCTTTTCTTGCAATATGACTGGTAACTAGAAGAGCAGTTATTTTAAAGATGCCATGAGGCAGTCAGTTTGTGCATCTTGCACCAGCTGGGTGGGTAAATGATGTGCCCATGGAAACGGAGCAGAGGGCCATTATAAGCCTTTTTATTTTCTGATCAAAATAACAGCCAGCATCCTTCTGTAGCTGCTCCCCAAACTGTGACTGCACAGTCACCACTGACCAAATGATGTGTGCCAATAATGAGACCTTATATTTGTTTTTTTTTCTTTAACCATGTATTCTATATGCAAGAAGATCATTTCAACTCAACACAGGTTGCACAACAACTCATGAACCCATAAGACACAATGTTCTCTCTCAGACTACAATCTACTGAAAGACAGCAGACATGATGCTCTCAATACTTAAATAAAAGCAATGCAGCAATAATCGTGTCCAGCATAGGCATAACTAATAAAATATCATCAAAGACAATTTTTCCATATCAATACTTAATGGTTTGTGTCTTTTTGATGAAGGCTGTATAGATTGTGAGTAAAGAGAGCTTAAAACAGATATTGCCATTTGATCTTTTCAAATAGATTTGAATATGAAAACAGCAGAGAATAAAAAAGCAGAAGGTGGGATGTGAAGTTTAGAGAGCCTCTTAAGAGCAACCAGATGCGTGACACCGTCATCCTCATCATCTATTTACAAAGGAGTTCAGAAAAAATGAATACATTACTATCGCTAATGACAGAGAAAAAGGCAGCATTATCTATTGCAATAGCTTTCCCTAACCTTTAGTAGTAATTATTATATAGAGTATTTTGGTATCGAATTAATGTGCTCCAAAAGCTTTGTATAAATAGTAATGTATAAAATACACTATTTGCATTGTTGCAGGAAAATAATCCAACACGAAAGCCTAAAACGTGCAGTTTCTTGGATGACCACTAGGAATTTCAATCCCCATCGTCTCCCATGTTAAAATTTCAACTTCACAACATAAATAAATGTTTATTTATTTAATAAACATGTTTAGTCTCCATGGCAAAATTTTCTATTTATAACAACTTTATGGAGGTGAATTTCTTATGCAACTCACTGTCTAAGCAGCTTTAACCTGCGTACAAGGCTGTAGGTGGCACAAGGTAGGGTACACCATGACAGGATGCCAATCCATTGCAGGAATTACACACATACACACGCAAATTCACACACAATGGAACAAATTGGAAACGCCAATCTGCATGTGGACTGTGGGAGGAAACCCACCAAGGATGGGAAGAACATGCAAACTCTATACACACAGACCCCGAGGCACAAACTGAACCCAGCCCCCGGGATGCAAGGCAACAGTCCTAAGCACTATGCCACCATGCCACTTTTACAGTATGTAACTCATCAGTTAAAATGATATTTATCCATAAAATTATGCATAATTAGGGCCGGGGCTGATTTGAGTGACAGCTGCATTGTAGGTGTCAAGCTGCTAGCAGTTTGCTATTCATCGCTTTAACCAACCAGCTAACTGAAATAATTTTAGTAATAGTTTAATTTGCCACAAGAACTGTAAGAGTTGACACAGTACAATGTGTCAGTATGGATAATGGTGTTAAATCAGTTGCAGTGTAATGTTAGCATATAAATTAATGTTAGCTACCTTAGCATAGCTAGGCTAAATATACATATCCTGTGGTAACTGAGGTAAACAGGAATGTTCCAGCCAACAGCTAGACTCTGCATGTGCATGTTTTTCCACCTATTTGCCCATTTATGGATGAATCGGAACTTCGCCTACGCTCTACAGAAAACCAGTGGGTGATGTCACAGAGGGTTTGTCCAGTTCTTTTCAAATAGTCTATGGTATTATAGAAGACTTCACATAATAGCAGCTACACTATTAACAAAAGCCCTATTTGTTTCTTCAAGTTGAATGTAAAAAGACAAAAACTGCAGTTTTTTTAGGCTACCAACAATCCAGAAAACACAATTTGCCTTGTCTTGAAGTCTTTTTGATTCAATGCACCGACAATTGTCACTACGTATATCCTATTCACAATTTTCCATAAGAAACATCACAAAACACATCCTTTTTAAATAGCAACACTATAAACTCAAAATCCATTTAATAGTAGACTAATGCTGCATTTTCACCAAAGTTTGTAACTTATACATTCTGGAAAAAAAAAAAGAAAAGCCTCTCACATCTTTGAATTCCTCCTCAGGTTCTCAGAACGGTTTCCTTAATTCCTTAAAAGTTCAGCAACATGGCTGCGCAGAGATTAAACACTACTCAAAAGATCATATCTTAGATATGAAGGGTACTAGCATTAGAATAATTAACATTCAGACATATTACCTCATTAGATCTATAGCACTTACTTTACAGGTTACTGTTGTGAAAAGGTAATATACACTTCACTCACCCCTCTTCGGTTAGATCAAAAAATTCTGTAGCACTCCACAGGAAAATTTCTTTAACTTATGTGATATGAGTCTGTTTGAACAGGCAGTGGCATTAGACATTAGACAGTTCACAATTAAAGTTTTGTACCTGGTGCCTAGCATTCATTCATGCTGAGTTGAAGCCATTTAACCGTTTTACTGGCAATTTGGCAACAGTGGGCATTTAGTTTAATGCCTGTGTATTGGCTAATTTCAGAGACGTGAGGTACCACACTCTAGCAGCCATGTAATTAATGTGTCTGAGTCTATTTATAGCAGCGAGATAGAGAGAGGCACTGCAGATGGGTGGATGGGGGCTCACGGTGGTCATAGTGGTCTGAACATTGATATGCACAGGGCAATGCCATTTTTCTGGAAAGCAGGGGAATGACACATTTAGTTTCCAGTTTGACCTGACAACACATAAGTGAGTGCTTTTTTCACTACCATTCTTCATATACAGTATATCTCACAATATGGTTTCTCTTGTGCGCTGTATCAGGGTGCACATGTGGAGATATTTTGAATGCTGTGTCATAAATTATATGCATGGAGAAGGTCATGTGGCAGATAGAAAAGCAATCACAGAAGGGAGTGGGGGTAACTGACTTTGTAGCAGAAGTGAATGTAATACTCAACCTCATTGCATTTCAGTTTCATCAGTACCTTGCAGTCATGCTACACTGAAATGCACAACCCTGAGCATCGAGCAAAGAGGGGGGCACAGCAGAAGTAGCTAAACTACGAGCAGAATTCAAGTCAAACTGGGAGTTTTGATTGTACAGAACCCAGGAAGACTTCCCTCCTGGGGGTTTCCCCAAGATACAGAATGTCACAAAAGTAAGTACACCCCTCACATCTCTGCAAATATTTAGTTATATCTTTTCATAGGACAACACTGCATAAATCACTCTTTGACAATGAAAAGTAGTCAGTGTAAAGTTTGTATAGCAGTGTAAATTTATTGTCCCCTCAAAATAACAAAAAATACAGCTAATAATACAGGTAGCTGAACCCCTGGCAACAAAAGTGAGTACAAATTGAGCACAATTAATCATTTTCCTTCCCCTTTGTCATGTGACCCATTAGTGTTACACTGTCTCAGGTGTCACCAGATAGCAGGTGAGTTAAATGTGGTATAAAAGCTCTTCCACTCTCTCAACCTGGCAAACAACTCTCAAAAGACCTGAAAAAACAAATTGTTGCTTTACATAAAGATGGCCTAGGCTATAAGAAGATAGCCAAAACTCTGCAACTGTGCCTCAGCACAGTGGCCAAGACCATCCAGTGCTTTAAGAGGACAGGTTTTTCTCAGAACAGGTCTCGCCATGGTCGGCCAAAGAAGCTGAGTGCACGTTCTCAGCGTCAGATCCAAAGATTGGCTTTGGAAAACAGGATGAGTGCGTCCAGCATTGCTGCAGAGATTAAAGGGATGGGAGGTCAGCCTGTCAGTGCTCAGACCGTACGCCGCACACGGCATCAGATTGCTCTGCATGGTTACCTCTTCTAAAGATGATGCACAAGAAAGCGCACAAACAATTTGCTGCAGACATGTAAACTAAGGATCAGGATTACTGGAACCATGTCCATTACTGGAACCGTGTGTCTTGCCTACCGTCAAACATGGTGGTGGGAGTGTCATGATCTGGGGCTGCATGAGTGCTGCTGGCATTGGGGAGCTACAGTTCATTGAGGGAAACATGAATCCTAACATGTACTGTGACATACTGAAGCAGAGCATGATCCCCTCCCTCCGGAAACTGGGCCGCAGAGCAGTGTTCCAGCATGATAATTGCCCCAAACACACCTCCAAGATGACCACTGGCTTGCTAAAGAGGCTGAGGGTAAAGGTGATGGACTGGCCAAGCATGTCTCCAGACCTAAACCCCATAGAACACCTCTGGGGCATCCTGAAAAGGAAGGTGGAGGAGCACAAAGTGTCAAATGTCCACCACCTCCGTGATGTTGTGATGGAGGAGTGGAAGAGGATTCCAGTGGCAACCTGTGAAGCTTTGGTGAACTCCATGGCCAAGAGAATTCAAGCCGTGCTGGAAAATGATGGTGGCCACACAAAATATTGACATTTTACATTTTCACTAAGGGGTGTACTCACTTTTGTTGCAAGGGGTTCAGCTATTATTGGCTGTATTTTTAGTTAGTTTGAGGGGACAATAAATTTACACTTCTATACAAACTTTACACTGACTACTTTTCATTGTGTCAAAGAGTCATTTATGCAGTGTTGTCCTATGAAAAGATATAACTAAATATTTGCAGAGATGTGAGGGGTGTACTCACTTTTGTTACTATATGATCTTTCCAGCATCTTGGGTTAACCCTGCAGTCTTTGTCCAGTGGGAAGCTTCTGAGAAAGCTCTATGAGGGGGTGCCCAAACCACTTTAATTAGTAAAGGCCCTCTGCCAAATGCCATAAATGTAAATGTACGTTGGAAGTACATAATTGTCTAAAATGTCGTTGTATGAATTTAACCTGTGCATTACAGCGTACAATCGAGAGACCCAAAATTGTCCCAGCATGTCAATGCACCTGAGTGTTCTTCGAGAGTTGTTCCTGTGATCATTGACTTTCACATTACAGGAACTTGGCTGGAAGTCATTCCCACATCTTGACTAAGGTCCTGATCTCGCTCCAAGTCAATTCCACATCACATCAAGGAACATTGAAGGAGTTCCTGGGAGCCCAGCGTTTTAGCAGTGAAGCATCCGGTTTGAGAAAACCTTCTACCTAGGTGGTATCCAGGCATTAGTGAAGGGTTGAGTGCATTAGTGTGGCAGTTTTCACTGTACAGTTATTCTGTACAATCAAAAGTTTGACATCAGCACAACGGGGTTGACTAAATCCATAGGCACCTGTGTGTGGGTTGGTCAGGTGTCCAGATCCAGTTTTGGCCTTACGCAGTACTGTAATTGTGAACAGTAAGTTAAGCGCATGTAATTACGCACGCACTGTTTAATCTGGCCTGAGCGCAGAACTGACGTCCCCACAGCAACAGACCAAACCATGCCAAGTCTGGCTGCACTTCCTTTGACCATATACGGTGAGGTGGTGAGAGAGAGAGAGAGAGAGAGGGAAGACACAGAGCTGCCTCGGGGAATCAAGCGCTTTCCATCGAATAAAGGCAAATTAACGCCTTGGCTTCGCTCAGCGTCTCGCCCCTCCCCATTTACTCATCATCATCATCATCACCTTCCTCCTCGTCAGATTAAAACAGCGTCACCAGCTCGTGGCGCACATTTCCTTTCCATGCGCGTAGAAAAGTGCGAGGCGCGCACATCCACCCCGCACAGCACCGCATGAGCCGCGCACAGGTGAGCGCCTTTTTTCCCGCCTTCCGCACCAGCACCAGCTCCACCGCCAGCTCTCACGCATTCATTCGAACTAAGATCAGCTCGAACTCAAGTTTGGATCGCGCGTCATTAGTAGTGTTGTTTTGCTTTCATTAGTTTTCCCTGCGCTGTATATTCTCACAGCGGTTACAGATGAGCTCTGCGTCTTCCCGCCTCTCTGCCCACCGCGTGCATTTATTTCACACATAACTGTGACTGATAGACTTGAACGGCTTTCTGCTTCGCATGGGTTTATTTTATTTCCAACATCACCTGTAGCTGGTTCCAGGAGATTTAGTTCGGTGCAAGAGAAAAGCTCTCCAAGGTTTACTTCTCATCTCACAGCGGTATAAATGCGAATAATGCCGACTTTCATCTTCCTTTCTTTTCAGCGGTTTTGAAAATGTTTTACATTAAGATCGTGTTGTTTTGTTGGAAGTTTGTCTCATCGTTGGGATTTTATATGCGGATTGTCTGAGCTACACGCACAAACAGAAAGGAAAAAAAATCTCTTAACCTGTTGATCTGCGTTTCATCATAAAAGTGAATAAATAACATCGATATAAACGCAGAGTGTTTGTCACATCATCAAACGAGTGACATAAAAATGTAAGAAAGAAAAAACATCGCGCCAGTTGTTAAATTCTTGAGTTTACCATTTATGCACGAGTACAGCATAATATTCTTCATAACTACAACAATGCGTTTAACTACTGTTGAACTCCTGAAGGCTTGGTAATAGACAAATAACTGAAATTATGAACTTTGAAATGATAATCACGGCACACAAACATGACCATATTGCTCTAAAGGTTTGGTATTAATCATTAAACCCAAAGTCAGTTCCGAATTAATTGGCACCCAATTGGCACTTGGGACATGACTGTAAAATAATCTTATAATGTTACTCACATCATTTACAATTATTATTATTATTATTAATATTATTACTATGAAAATCAATTTACTTTCAATTTATTTATTGATTTTCAGAAACTCTATAGTTTCCTTTCCATTCTTAATATAAGGTTGTATAAAGTGGTTGAGAGCAATAATTCCCCTTCCAAGTGATGCAACCAAACGAGACAGATTATTCGATTATTAGCCTGCACAAATTAAGGTAATGGAGATAAAAGAAACACAAGCGCATTTATATTAATATACACAATATCTCCATACAAAAACAAAATTTTCACATAATTTAATATACCTGTTTACAGAAACTACACTATGAAGCCATTTCTTTGTAAACACACAGAGTTATTTTTCTCAATCATGATGAACTCGCGTTCACACATCGGGTGTTCTGCATGTCCTGTATCTGCTTAATTATGTTCATTTCCCATATGTATGGAGACTTTGGGGACACACAATCATAGGCATTATATAAGTCATATTCACATTCAGATCATAAGAATCAGATGCATGAACATGTGATGTGATGTCACACATAACAAACAGTGAGGCTGAGGGCATGTTAAGCGAGTTCAAATATAGCCCAAAGGTCAGGTTTAATTCTCTGGGTTGCACATGTTCTAAACTGTTTGACAGCAAACTCCTAGGAAAAGTTTGACTTCAGTTAGAATTATGTACTGAGGTTAAATTTCACCAGTATGCTTTTTTTGGGGGGTGGGGGATGGGGGATATTTGATGGAAATGTCTACAGACAAATGTCTATCATGTGGTATAATATAGAATAATGGTCAATTTTTACATGATTTGATCCAGGTGTTAATGAAAATAGAGCATTGATGACCCCATGAATTCTGAAGTTTAGTACTATTATTCTGTCTAAAAAAGGCGTCAACAAAAATATTAAATTTTGGGGTTCGGGAAAAAATGCACAGCTTAGGAACAGCTTTTATATTCATAGGCCAATGTGGCTCAACAAACAAAAAACATTTCTCTGAAACTGCTCAGGTACAGGGTCTGGACTGAAAAATTAAAACCAGAAAAATCCTTCAGGAAGCCTGGAGATTAACGACTAAATGAAACATTTCAGAAAGTCTGGCCCTTTGCAGGGGGGGCTAATTATGAACCTGGCTAAAATTATGAGCTAACGCAATTTACCTTATAGACCACCAGATTTAAAAAAAGACCCTCAAATGATCATTTAGACTTTTAGACATTTGATAAGCAATATCCTTAAAATTGTGTGTTAGTAAAAACAGCACAGTTCAAATGCACATTCACTTAGATAACTGACTGTGAGCTGAAAAGGGGTATTAGAGAAGGTGCAGGAGTGTTTGTTGCCAAGCCAACCGTATTCCTACCTGTGCTAACCCTGCATAAGATTCAGGCTACGTCTGTGTCTGTAAATTGTCATGCTAGTTCATCACAGCTTACTGTAGGTGTGATAGAATGTGCTATGAGCTTTCAAATGCATTCTTTATTTTCTATTTTATATGTGATATTTAGGTTTATAATTTTAGCACATTTTCTGCATTTTGTGCTAAACAGATGTAAATAGTGTATATATATATATATATATATATATATATATATATATATATGTATGTGTGTGTGTGTGTGTGTTTAATTTCATTCATGCGGTGAATTTGTTTGTTGTTTTATGAGTCAATATTATTTAATCTCTAAAGCTGACAGGTTCAACAAATAATTCAGAGAAAATGTTGTCGTGTTGGTAAGATTTGTGATAAGCATCAACTGAAGTCAAGACTTTTTTTTTTCTTTAAGTCTCCATGGATGAATGTTCAAGAGCCAGTTTTTCCTCAAAACACTGTTTGAGTGGAGAATTACATCAAACCACACAGTGGCATCGGTGATATGTGGGTGAATATTTAGTGGTGAGGTGAACCATGGCCACCCGGCTGCGAGTGGGTGACAGTTGGAAATGCTTCAGACTGTGTATGGTTATACTGGGAAGTGAAAGCTGGGCAGACTCCCTTAAACCCAGCTCTGACATTGTTTTCTTTGCCGAGAAAATTGTCGAAATACCTCAACAGAGTCATGCTTTTACCTAAAGGCACTGTTTGATTCACTCAGCATTCTCTCTGTGTCTTGTTGAGGACAGAATATAATATATTTGAGAAGATAAGTTACCATGACGCTTTTCTTTTTGTGGTTTGCTTTTTCATTAGTGATTATCTAGAGAACGTATAGACATGCATAGACCAACATCTGTGATTATTTCATTAAAGATCACATGCTTAATTTGTTTTACATAAATTACTCTGAAAATGGTCCAAAATGGTAAAGGGGATCTCAAGGTACATATTTTCTTATCTGTCAAAGCATTCTTAGAACTGTACAAACTTTTATCAATCTCTAGTCTAGTCTCATAAACCCACTTCACTCGGGTTAGTGAACTCCTTGACTGTTTTAAAGGAGTTTTCCCTTCACCAACAAAATAATACTTGTCCGCCATCACAGTTCTTTTCCTGCGGTCTACCAGTTTTTTTTTTTATGTTCCTGAACTCGCCAGCTTGTTCTCTTTTGTTAGACTTGTACCAAATAGTTGATTTGGCAGAAAGGGTTAGGATCGCTGTCAGCTCAGAAGTGCCATGTGTAGCTAGACAGAAAGAGAGACAGAACCGGGATTTTGACGGTCACAGTGCAAGCAATGACTCCAGCAGGACTAACTATGACAGCATGAATAAAAGGGAGAGCCAGAAGGAAACACAGACATGAGGGGGATGTAAAGCGAACAATCACTTCACTGTCAACAAACCTGAGTGACAAATGAGAGTAGGGAAGACAGCATCTCAACATACCAGTTCACCATAATACTCTACGTCCATGAGTCCCCCAGATCTGCTCCTTTACCTAAAGCAAATCTATTTACCAAAATGCTTGGCTAAATAAATAGGTTTTCTGCCTAGACTTAAACACTCAGACAGTTATGAACATTAATTGAAAGGCTGAGCCATACAAATACAAATAACTTAGCAACTTAGCAATGCAAAAATGGAAAATAGAAAACAATGCTTTTTATTTATCAAGCAGACAGGAGACCCATCTGAGTGTTCAAAAATGATTAAAAAGTAATACAATAATACAACTAATACAATGAAGCAGTAACTGATACCCAACCCTAGGCATGTTTTAGTAAAATCATTGTTATACATCAAGAAAAAAGCAATTTAAGGCCAAAACATTAAAGCCAAAATATATCCATATCCATATTTTATTCTGCAAGCAACTTTCAAGTCACAATTCTGTTTGTAACATTACATAGTTCATTACATAATTTATTATTTTGTTGGCACTATGAATGAGTAAATCACACTCAGCAGAAGTAAATGTTACCAATCGCCCCTCACCGTGGGGCTGAGTCTCTTGCAAAAGCTGTAATTTACCCTCTCACCACAGCTGCAGGAGCACTGAAAATGCAAGTTCCACTAGCTGTCCATTTCTATCAAAATCAATTACACCATGCTCTTAAAAAGACGAGCATTAAATGCCATTCTAATTTGTTACACCACAAAGGCGTGTCAAGCTGCCCTTCGGCATTTTCGTCCTCACAACTGTAATGGCAGTAAATCTTAACAGCTAGTATTCTTAATTTCCCTTCTCTCATGCTTGGACTGACAGTTCTTGCCTTGTAGATCGATCTCCATTGTAAAGTCTGAGTGGTATCATGGCTGATGTTAGGCTTGATTGTGGTTAAAGATAGTCTCTTAGGAACTGACCAGAAAGGAATTAACAGAGCACCGAATCCCGAAAGCTCTTTCAGAACTTTTGCCAAAGCCCTAGGGATTATAGTCTTTATCTGCTTATTGATCTTAATGATAAGTGCTGTGGTTTCCATTGCTTATGCTGCATGCCTGAGACAGCGTCTCAGAGACAATAGCTGCGTTTACATGAATAACACATTTGAAACCTCTCCAATTAGTGATTCCAGTGTAACTGTTTACATAGACACTGATCCTTTAAGATGTGGGTTCACAAGCACAAAACATTCAATCACAATGTATCTTTTTAGCCAGGGTGCAGAGTGGTTCTGTCCACCATAACACAGTTAACCAATCAGGAACATCACGTCACCTAATTTTACCCCATGTGGGCAGAAGGAACACATTTAGGACAGAAACGATTGATCACGTTTTAGCACAATGCTAATTCTCTAGGCATATAAAAGCTTTAATTACCTATTGAATGGGTTATCAAATGTTTACACCACCCCTCATTTCCACTGAAAATTCACGATGTATATTGTGGTCTTTGCTTTTAAACCAACCTTAAAGCAATCAATGATAATCCTCCAGGTTCTGATTTGATATCAGTCTACTGTATAGAGATCATAAACTTGTATTAGATCATGTAAATATGGCTTCATCTTTGGCATTTATAAATTTGTATGAATGAGACAGACACACAATCACGTCTATCATTAACCTTTTCCTTGTAATCTGAGAATTGCGTGTTGATGGGGATGTTTATTAAGTGCCACTCAGGTTTCAGAACAGATGCTGGTACTGACTCATTCATACAAACAATGGTGTCATCAGGGGAGCAAAAGCACACTGCCTGCTCCTTTACCAATACAAAAGTGTCCTTTGAGCACTCGTAAGAGCTTTCGTGTGGTCTGATTAAGGTGTTGGGTTTTGAAGACTAGATTAGATTGATTAGGTTACCTGGTGAGTGGATTGAAGGTTAAAATGTTTTCACGTACCACTTGGTTATGGCTTGTGCTGAATCATCACCTCACTGCTGACCTTTTTTTGCCACTGTTCAGTGGCTCAGAATTTTAAAAAAGGCTATGTGACATTTGGGCAGTTTTCCTAATTCTGGAAGCATGGTCGGCTTGACTTCAGCCTTCCTGTTTATCCTGACGGCCCTAAGATGGAGAGATGAAAATTGGCATTCATAACATCCACTGCCATTTATTGGTATCAATATTTGCCAGTTGAATGAGGTTGAAGAGAACTGCACAACTGAAATTTGAAAGAAGCGCGGATATATCTACCTTAAAGGTGTTTACAATATTTGCAATTTAATTAATGCACAGGGTCTGGGCAGCACGTCCATCGTGTCTTTTGTACCTTCACAGACAAACAGCGATTCCAGAAGACTTCATGTGTGAACTGTTTACTACTTTAGGTGCTTTCTATAATGCCAGGGAAAATTCACTTCAGACTGTAAACACACAAGACCGAAAAAAAAAAAATCTGCTACAGACTCTAGCTTGTCAGTGAGGGGGATTATGCAGGAACCTTGGCTGATTTTATTTGACAGAGACCAGTAGGTTAATCTCTATGACTGATCAACATGGCACGGGGTGGTGCTGCTGCTGCTGCTGCTGGTGGTGGTGGTGGTGGTGAAGGTGGAGGGTTTTACAATTAAATAACTGTCTCTTTCCTGCCAATCCATACCATGTACCAGTTTAAATAGTGTGAAAGAAGATTTGAATATAAAGTGGGAAAAACCAGCCTGGCTGACATTATTGATAAAAGAGATGTTTCAGAAATTCATTCAGGCTTCAAAAAGACAAAATTCCAGTCAGGATTCACTGTTTCATTATTTTTCTTTTCTTTTCAGCTTACCTAGCATGGAAATACTCATATAACAGCACGACAAAGTCTGTTCTTTGTGGATTCCTGTGTACCTGTGCCTTGTTCAGCCGTTACCATAGAGACCCCTCCATCCCTAGCAGATGAAGCTGGGGCTGCTTGGCTGTCTCTCATAGAAGATACTCTGTTAAACAACACTGTCGTCCACATGGGCCGGGAGTGCACATGCAAAGGCTGTTTGTGCTTTTGCTTTATGCCAGTGCTCCCCTGGCAGTTGGTGCTTTGTGTGAGGTGGCACAGCAGTTTTGATGGGGGCTAATATGCCTGAGACAGAATGACATCCAGTTTAGACTGGGCAGTGCCTTATTGAAACCAGTTTGCTTGCAGTTCCTTGCCACCAGTAACAGAAGATACCCTTGCTCTCTCTCTCTCTCTCTCTCTCCACTCTTTTTCTTTTAAGAGCTATTAGGTGTGAGGAAAAAAAAACTAGGCAGCTCACGCAAAGAACCTGACCTTTCTTAATGCACGTCGCGTTCTATTATGGTGGTGGTGTGGAGTGCTGTCGCCTTTGGACTTCGTCTTGCTGAGTTAATTGCATCACGGCTTGGAGCTTTACATTTGCTTGAATGTCCAAGTGCTCTGGAGCAAAAACTTGGCTGAGACAGGCTTTCATGTCTTCCAAAAAACATAAAACTAATCAGAATGTTAAAACGAACCCCTGGAATAGTGCTTGTCTGGAATGAACAAATTAGAAACAAATTAGACTTCTTTATGAACAAACACAACTTCTGGTTGGGCATGATCATGTCAAACTTGTACAAAACCTTGATGTTGGATTGACTGAAAAAAGTTTTTGTTTTAAAATGACATTAGCTACTGTATGCTTCCATGGACAATATCTTCAATCCTATTGAAATCAGCCTGATCAAATATTTCAACTTGCACGTTAACGTTCTTTCTTTGTTCAGCTTTAAGGTAAATTTATGCCTTCCATCTTTGTAGACAAATCCCATCTTCCGTGTTATTATTAGTAACAAGAATGCAGTCTCATCTACAGTATGATTGGTTAGATGCTTTACTACAAGTCAAAGCCAGTCAGAGCTTCTTCCTCAGCCAGAGACCCTATGGATGAAAGTCTGAAGTAAAGATCAGTGGGAGAGAGGTGTTCTGATGGAGTTCACTGTTCAAGAATGGAAGCTAAATTTCCTTCCTGGAATGGGGCGATGAACATGCACAGAAATAATATATGTACAAAGGGGTATCAAAAAGTTTCAAGGTGTGTGTCACAGACCCGGTCACTTTCACCGCACATCCTCCCTCAGATGCCTTAAAACCTGGCAGCAGAATGTTCTATTGACGGTCCCTGGGGACGAATGCTCAATGCACAAGGCCATGAATGTAGAAAAAGACAATGCACATGCACTTGGGTCAGGCCGCGGATCTGCCTCTTCTTTATCGGTTTTGGAGATGATGGGCTCATCCACTGTGTTGCTGCATTTTAGGGTCATACCCATACACCCAAGTTTCCGGTAATGACATCACCTATACATGGAGAGCTTTTGGCAGACTTTGACACAATGTTCCTTTTGCTCCTGGGTCCCCAGCCTGGGGATGAACTTAGAAACAACATAGTGCATGTTCAAATCACACATGAGGATCGCCTGAACTGTTCTATATGACACACCGACAATGGCAGCAAAGGGGGTTGAGATCGTTGAAGGTCTTTCTGATGTCTCGTCGTCTTCCAGTTATGTTTTTCCACTCTTGAAAAACGCGTGCCACTAAATGCCTCATTGAATGTGAATCGTGTCACATGCCTATGTGACTCAGCTCCTGATGTACATAGGTTGATCTCTTTTGGCACACTGACTTATTAAGATCCCTGTGACTGTAAGTGTAGCCTTGTGCTGCCATTTGTTGGCGTATTACAAAACTAGTTTAGAAACTTTTTTGATATTACCTCATATCCCGACAAGAGAGAATCGATTGGACGTGTTTACATGGCTTATATGTACCTACTGAATGGAGGTAAACTCTCATTCAGATTTGCTCACACTCACTTTGATCAGTTTGACTCACTGTTCTGATTGAGGTGTTTACATGATGCAGTTTAATTCCAATTGGATGATTATTCCCATCATTAGTGGAATCTTAGGGTCAATGTAAATGAAACTGACCAGATTATTGCTCGAATTATTGAGAAAATCACATTAATTGCTGCATGTTTTTGTCAGCTGCAGATTCATGCTGCTCTAACACACACAATCCTGCCTAAGTCAAAATGATCTGATTATTGTATCTATATATATATATATATATATATATATATTTTTTTGTGTGTGTGTAAAAGAGTGAATCAACTGCTTTTTCTCCCCTCAATTTCATGACTATAAAGCCACAAGCTGAAATGCCCTCAGAGTGAGTGTAGTCTTTTGTTTTTTTTTTTTTCTTTCCTCTTACGCAGTCTTCATGTAGATGATGAAGCGTGAGTAGGCTTCAGAGCTCCTCCCCATAACCTTTAGAGGTTTAACAGAAGAACATTAACTGTCAGTTTTCTGAAAGAGGTGTTTGTGTGTCTGTTAGAGATGTCTTGCTTCATCAAAACCCTTCGTGTCGTAATTGTCATCTCCCTCTTCTCTCTGAAGCATTTGTTTCATTGCTCTTTTTTTTTTTTGCTTCTTTCTTCTCTGTTGCCTTACGCTGCCACAGACTGGAGTAGACATTGCTCTTCACAGGGCTCA
The DNA here is from genome assembly GCA_013621035.1 of Clarias magur. Lineage (NCBI taxonomy): Eukaryota > Metazoa > Chordata > Actinopteri > Siluriformes > Clariidae > Clarias > Clarias magur. Next base: position 3,120,961 of record QNUK01000016.1, on the reverse strand, counting down.
CAAGCTGAAGGTGAAGGAATATGAATACAAAAACAACAACAACAAAAAAACAATAACAAAACAAAACAAAAAGAAACAGTGATAAACTGTTCCTGCAATGGTATTATCAAGGGTACATCTTTTGTACATTTAGTGTGGGGTCACACTGTTATCTGTGTGCATTCTAAAAACCTAATAAGAATAAGACAGTGGTTTATAAGATATAAACTTATATACCTTAAAAGGCACCTATTGTGCAAAATGTACTTTTTGGTAATTTTTAGACAAAAGAAATATCATGAAATAAAATCCCCTGTTGTTGTTTTTTTCCAACTTTCTCTTTTTGCATTGGTTGTGGGTTAAACAAGCTAATCAGATTTTCCCCAATGGTGACCTCATATAAGATGATCCCACCCATGGCTTGATGCTCGGCTCTGAGCAGTTCTACTGTTCCATGCGCACCATTTTTAAAAGCTACAGGACATAATGCAGCGTTAGCAGGTAGTGGCTAACTGCTAAAGGCTAACCTATTTTTAGCTCTTAAGAAGGGCTAGGTTAGCCATTAGCGGTTAGCAGAGACTAACCTAGGCTTCTTTAGCCTTTGTTTTAACTTTTATGTCTCTAAATATTCAAGATGTCATTGTCATTGACTCTTTACAATGTATATGAAATGGACATTGTCCCCATAGTCTGTTAATTACAAATGTTTGTGGGAAATGCTTAATATTAGAATGGGGAAATCGATTCAGTAACACATTCGAGTACTTAGATTACTTTTTTGATGTAACGATTAATCTAATGCGTCATGTCCGCCATTTAAGTACTCAGTTATCTAGTTATATTTTCAAAAATGTAATCCATTATTCAGACAATTTATGTAATCAGTGAGCCAGACAGCAGTGATTCCATTAGTGTGTGTGTGTGTGTGTGTGTGTGTGTGTGTGTGTGAGAAAGTCGTCCTACAAGCCCCGCCCCGATAACCCGACCCCCCTCTGTTATTCCTGCTGTTAGTAGTTAACAGATTATGGGCCAAACTTCACTGAGTGATGACGGTAAAATAATTATAAAGGTCTTGACTAAAACAACATGTAAAGTACTCGAACTGGTTACTTTTATCAGAAAGTAACGCAGTAATGTAACTGATGAGTTTTTGAAGACAGTAATTTTGTAATGTAATTAGTTACTTTAAAAAGTAACGTTCCCCAACACTGTATATATGTTTGCAAAACGGCAACAATTGAGGTGGTAAAATGTTGCAGTTCCCTTATAATCCTGCAGGTGATTTAGAGGAGCTCTAAATTAGACACACAGCACAATATTGTGTGTTGTAGGAGCAAATTATTTGCTAAGTTTGTTTAGGGATTGTAAACATCTGGAAAAAAATATTGAATCGGGATATTTATTAAAACATGATGCAGAATCAAATTTAAATCGGCACCTAAGTTTCAGTATAATATCTTATCGGCTCACCCCTGGTGATTCCAATCCTTCCTTGATATGATTCCAAACATGGACATTCATGTTGCGTATGTTGAGCTTGGCTGGGAATGTGGACTTCCTCAAAGGGGTGTTCAGTAGCAATTGAAAACTACATGCACATTGCAACAGCACTTTTGTAAATGGAATGAAGGAGAAAAAAGATCAAGCATGCCAGAATGCAGGATCTGAGTTGGAACATTAACATACACATTTTGGAGAACTTATGTTAACCTTTTTAAAAAAGGAGTATAATATGTGGCATTCACATGCTATAAGTGCACATGATGTGTTCTAGTAGAGCAGATACAGAAAGGTACAGTTTTCCAAGAGTGCATGAAGGCAGATACACATGAGTGGCAAGAGGTGCATGGAACTCCAGCTCTCAATCGCATTTGGAAACGGTTAGTCAGAAAATCTGCAAGCGTAATGGAGGTGGTGTGTAATTGCTGCCTTTTGATCTTACACCACTGATCACTTGCTGTGGCACAGACAAATGTGCCTGGCAAACGCACGTCAATTAACACCACGCAGGATCTCTTCGAGCTCTGCACAAAATGCACGCAGAACCGGATGCAGGCTGTGATTACAGTAATTATTCATTATCCTCTCTGTGTGTGCAGCCAAAGGTTGGTCAGCAAGGTGGACACTGGGTTAATTGCTTTTGTTTTCATACAATTCTGAGAAAAGAAATGAAACCAGAATGAGGGGGAAGAGATACTGTTCGTTTGACTCCTTGTTACAGGTGGTGAATGAGCAATGTCGACGCTGCTGGAGTTAAAGAGCAGTGTGCTGAGGCAGGTGCAGAGGAGCCAGTCCCTGAGGAGCAGGAGGGAGCCTCCGCCTGCCGCCGCCGCTAGCCCGCTCACGCTCCCACACAAATCCGACAGGGCCGCCTTCGGGTGAGTCTGCACCACACGCGACTTACCTGAGAGCCTAATCCCCCAGTACCTCTGAAACACAAAACACTGTCGTCGACAGGCATGGTTTGTGTATTGGATGTATTTACTTTCTCCCACCTATCAAAACAGATGGCTGGATGAATGACTGTCAGTGAGCCACAGACCTCACAGACGCCCACTGGGCCTTTACAGTATTCTTGCTCTGGAAGTGACTCAGTTTTGACACTTCGCTCTTGCACATTTCAAATTAACTGGTGTTTTGAATATCACGCGCACACACACACACACACACACACACACACACACACACACACACACACACACACACACACACACACACACACACACAGAAAGGATTACTTTCAAACAATCACTTTCGAGGCTCATTAAGGGAGAATTTGGGAGAGTGAGCAACCTTTAATCTTTCATCTTTAGATCATTTAGACGGCGTAGATGGAGGAGAAGAGAAAATGAGCTGCGGGGAGACACATCTGGGCTGGTGCTGCGCCAGTTTAAGACGAGGTTTAAGACATTTGATGTCTAATTTAGCTCTTCTTATTTAAAAATAAATACAATTATTCTTGTGGAAAAAGTGATGTCAAGATGGCATTCTTGTGATCACCATTTCACAAATGGCAGGCTTGTTTGTTGTTGTCAGATAGATAATTAGATAGATAGATAGATTGATTATTGATCCTGAAATGAAGTTCCAGATATCCAGCAGGAATAAAAAAGGGAACTAAAAAGTGAAATGAAGTTACTTGCAGTGCAACCTTGATGTGCAGTTTTATGTGTGACAAAGTAACAGTGCGAATAATATTAATTGTGCAAAGAGCAGCATGAAAGTGACAACGGAACTGAGTCTGTGCGTAATAGCAATTTCTGTAATAGTGAGAGTAAGTAAACCGACCCTGAATCTAAAAGATGAGAGAGTTATGCACAGAGCACAGTAATTTATATAGCAGAAGAGTCTTAACTCTAGATCTTGCAGTCTAGATTCTCATGCCCCTGTAGAGGGGTGTTAAAGAGCCGAATGGCTCTGGGGACAAAGGTTGTCCTGAGTCTGTCAGTTGAGCAGCTTTGCGACAGAAGTCTTCCACTGAACATCCTTCTGTTTGCAGAAAACTGTGCAGTGGGAGGTCGGCTTGGCCATGATGGACAGCATTTTGTTTAATGTTGATGTTGTTGGTAACATCCAGAGAAATTAATTTAAATCTGGATCTGATATTGATTAAATGAGAACTAGGGTTTGTGCAGGAGTAATTTCAGCAAATAGGGACAATTTGCTGCTTTTTTTTTTTTTTTTTTTCAAGCCACTCAGTCTAAGCCTTTCTTGATTTATTTCATTTCGAACATGGCTGATGTCAGTATGAAAGTAAAGGGAAATTAACCTTGAGGTTTCTATAGCAACCATGAATGTGTTTTTTTCTGTTTATTGCAGGTACTTCTAGAAAATAAGAGACATGTTATTTTCATGAGTGCCTGTTATCTGTCTTAAGGAGGAATTACGCTAGGCTACGAATGTAACAAAAATGTGATTTTGTACTAAATCTTTGGTTGCCATGTGCAGCAAGTGTCTGTTCCTGTATGTGAAATTGGCATGACTTCTTTTCTACCTTTATATATGTAAACCAACACCCATTATTTGTTGGCTTTTTATAATATGTTTTTAAAATGACTATGAAAAAAAATGGTCTTCCTAAATGAATTAAAATATCCACTGTTCAGCTTCACTGGAATAATCTTGGCTATTTCTACTTTGATTAACTTTGATTTTACGTTGTTACGTATACCAATACCATAGGAGAGCCTAGGTCATTAGCATGCGGGTGACATCACTGCCTTCATTAAACTTTCAGGAAGCTGCATGTATCCTTCATTAGTGCCAGTGAAAAACTTATGTCTTGATCCAGACGCTCGCATATTAACGTTATCCAATTAAGAGCACGTGCAGCCTGGAAGACCCCGAGCAGAGCTTAGGGAAGGTTCAGATCCCTGGCCGCCATGTTTGGAATGAATATATGGAGATCTTTCCCACTGCCAGGCTGTAGTATGTAAACAGTCTGGGAGATTCATTATCTTTTTTTTTTGTCTCCTCTCGCAGTTTTCCTTTGATCATAATGAGCTGGCTTTATGTATTTCCAGACAGCAATTTGCTTGCCGAGAGAACCTGACCAGGCAATTTGTCCTCAGTTTGACTGGTGGTGCTGTGAGTGGGTGGAGGCGGTGTGAGAGGGTGTATGTATGTAGTGAGTGGTGGAGAGGTGGTTGGTGGTCTGTTCAACACGCTCTCAAGTCAGATGTGAAAGGCCTCATTAGGTATAAACCTTTTAAAGGCATTAATCTCTATGCTTTTAATGAAATTTATGCATAGATTAATTCAATTGTCCAGCAATTAATGCAAATGAATGCAACAATTGGTGACTCTTTATTGATGAACTGTTCTGTTGATGATTTTAGCTCATGGCGGTTACCGGTATGGGCCGCTGCTGGGCCTGTTCTGCCTCTGACACGGGGGGGGGTCTCTGACTGAAAAAATTCCAGAAAAAAAACAAAAACAGTTCTGAAAAAACTTTAGAATCAGGGCATGTTAGATTGAGCCAGTTTGGTGTTTTGAAACTGTTCTCAAACCTGTTGACTTTATTTTCATTGAATTCAAAAGACAGGCTTAACACAGTAATGCTGACAGCCTGGTATATCCACAAGCAAACATGATGAGGATGATTCATGATGAAGATAATATCATGAATTGTATTGCATATCCCTGTCATAATAACAGACAGAAAACTCTATGCTATTAAGAATTTGATTTATTGCGATTTGTTTTCAATCCCTGCTTGCTTGGAATCATGCTTGGTTTTTTCCCTTTCTGTGAAACACCCATTTAATGAATGGGGTTACATTACAAACAAACAAACAAACAAACAAACAAACAAACATAATTAAAAGCCCCACGACTGCTTGTTTCCTTGTTAGTTGTTGTTTTTTAGCATTGCTTCCCATCTCCCTAATTGCAGTTTAACTAAATCACCCTAGCGCCTTTTTATTTTCCCCTAAAATAGCAAACCATCTTTCTTGGCTACTGCTCGCTTGACTAATTAAGACAGTGACTCCCCTGAACAAAACTCGTTTATACATGCTGCTCCTGTTTCTTCAACAGACTTTAAATAGAGTCCAAGATCAACAACCTAAAGAATCTTAGTGAAGGGAAAGATCAGGATTTTTAAGATTTTACGTAGCCTGAGCTGTAAGGAGGGACGGTAATGCGAGAAGCGGATTGAGCCCGGCTTATAAATAATATAAATCAGAGACAGTGCAGTAAAGCCATACAGGATCTAGAGGAAATTAATTCCATTTAAGTTTTATTTCCTGTTGTGCGGGCAAGCATTATTTAAATTTTCTGTAATTATCTGCAAAAATAATTTTCTCCAAATGCTGCCTGGCTCAGAGCATGGTTATTGCACACTTAACATTTAATACCAGAAGGTACACTCATGAGTGCAAATCTCAATTTGAAGCCCAGCTGAAACACAGCACTGCTTTTACTTACAGAGAGAGAGAGAGAGAGAGAGAGAGAGATGACACATCTACATGCTAGCCTATATTAATCCTCCCCTACATTACACATTTACACTCTACACACCTGCACTCTCATATATTTACTGAATAACCGCAATAAATAAATCAAAATACATAATATGAATGAATTGGCTTCATGGGGAGAGTCTGTTTCCTAGCAACATGAAAAGGGCTGCTCTCAAAGGTGTGTGTGTGTGTGTGTGTGTGCGTGTGTGCGTGTGCTTGTGTGTGTGTGTGCATGAGAGCATGTGTTGGTCACTTGTGTGTATGGAAGAGCAGGGATAATCCATATATTCCGAATGGAATAATTTGTAAAGAAGCTCTGGGAAATAAAGGGTCAGACGCGTCTAATGTGAATATCTACTTTTCACACATTATGTCTTTTAAGTCTTAAGTCTTATATTGCTCAGTGGTGTTTCGCCTGCCATGCGATAGGCCTGGGTTCGATTCCCGGCCAGTGCCCAGACCACAGCCACTGGATACAGTGCTGGTCTCAAGCCCGGGTAAAATGGGAGGGTTGCCTCAGGAAGGGAGTCCAGTGTAAAACCTGTGCCAAACTTGTATCTGCGGACCAGGTGTCCGCTGTGGCGACCCCTTGCCGGGAGCAGCTGAAAAACCATTGTGTATCTGTATGTGTGTGTCAACATACTTAACCAATAAACCAGTTCTGATTCTGACATGAGCTTCGATAGGAAACAAGGCTAAACCATCCCTGACTGGACATTTACAGGTAGTTCAATTATATGCCAAAAAATCATCATAGGACAAGAAACCACATTAATCTGCTCTTAGACTAAAGATAAGGTAAGAAAAAGAGCCCGAAGTAACAGGATGACCTGAAAGCAGCAGGAACAACAAACAGTAACGGAGAAAATCTATGAACTCTTCCAAATCTCCAGGGTTAATAATCAAGCACTAATATGATAATTGTGGAGAATAATTTTAGAACAATACCCTGCAATATATTTGAACATTAAGTCTCTGGCATTAATTTATCTATTTATGTTTGTAGAAAAAAGGGTAATGTGTATGATGTCTAAGAACCCAAAACCCAATGCTGTAGCCTGTGGGAGGGAGGGTCGTGATATGGGGCTGCTTTTGTGAAAACAGCATTAGGAATCATGTAAAGACTGATGTCACAGGACATCATAATGGACTAAAATTTAATCATAACAACCAAGAAAATGAATCTAAGGTGTCGATGGGTGTTTGAACAATTCAATGACCCCAAACATGCAGCTACTGTAGATTAGATTACTGTAAATTAACTATAACTATTAAGTATTAATGTTGCCAATTTGTGGTGTGCTAATACTTTTTCCCTTATCAGTTTCTTAGTTTATGTTTACAAATACCAGTTTTTTCATATTTATATGCACAAAGTCAAAGACGTCATGCGTGTAAATTTGAATTGGATATACCTAATGCACTGGAGCACAAGTGTCAGAATATCCCTATTATTTCCCTTCATTGAAGATACTGTGCCAGTCACCGTTTTTTCGACATGTTTTTTCGAACAGAACAGAGAATATATGTTAAATAAGAAAAGCTAAATGCTTGTGGAACTTATTAAATGCCCATTATGAGCAGCTAATCTGATCATAAATGACCGCTGTGTTCGAGGCAGGTGCCCCTGGAAGATAAATCTGGTAAATCTGTAGATAAAAATAACAACGGCAACACTTTTCTGTTCTTTAAAAATAATAATTATGTGGTATGTCTAAAGTACTTAATTGTACTTAATTGAGTTACACAGCGCGTGCATCTCATATCTCTGTTAGGTGTATAACATGGTGTTCAAACAGTATCTAAATTACATAATGTCTTATATCACAGTACATATCGTGGATAGTAAGCAACACATCATTAAATAATTAAAATCATTACTGCTGGAGTGTAAACATTTTTTTTTCTTTTCGTTTCAACAGTCTCCAAAATCCTTTTGAACACATTCAAACCTTCATGGCATCCGTTTGTCACATTCTGTTGTCAGTCTGTTTATGTGCTGTTCAAAAACATTTGCCTCGTGTGGGTTTAAGTTCAGATGAAAATGTTAGACTTCTGCTCACAGAACACAAAAATCTCCTTTACAATTAAAGTCTTATTATGTTAATGGTGGGATTTAATGGGTGACATCTATAGGTCCCTGAAAAGGAAAAAAAAAGTTAATACTTAAATCACACATTATTCTGCTTTTGCAAAGAACATAATATGGGTTCATTAAATACAGTATATACTTTGGAAAAATAGGTCTATAATAAGGTCTTTATGCCGTGCACTTTGGAAACCCTGCGTATCACAGGCAGTATTTTAAACTTATAATACAGTAAATACTATACACATGATTTCTTCGTTTCTAGATTGCTGCATGGAAAGTTGATCAGGTTCTATTTCTTAAACTTCTTTCAAAGCTGGTGATTATCTTATACAGTCATGTTGAAAAGTTACTACCCCCTCTTTTAATTATATTTTCATTATGTAAAAACATAATAACAATCTAACTGTAGCAAATCTTAGTGTTGGGCAAATACAACCTCAGACAAGAAACACACACCTGAATGCCCCAGAAAAGCTAACAAGGGCTGACGATTAGAAGCACCTGGCTGCAGCTTACACTCTTAAGTCCTGTAGAAGCAGTGAGGGGGTACTTAGTAATAACCACATGTTTTTTTGGCTTCATTTTTGTTCAATAAATAATGGCACAGTGAAAAAAAAAGCTTATATGTTGGTTGTCAAGTGAGGCGGTATTTGCCTAAAACTGAGACCCACTACGATCAGATGTTTTTAACCAAGAAAGATTAAACTAATTCATGAGGTACTAACTTTTGAACAAGACCGTTTCATGAGTACTTCTTCCTAAATGGATTTGCAAGCTATTCAAAATAATCTGTTATTAAAAGCAGAATGCTGCTCGATAGTGATGATAATTCACAGAGAAAGCCTCGTTAGTTGTTGTTTTCTCCCCCTAATGTTAGTTAAGCGTGTATGTTTTTAAATGATGATGCTTAATTAAATGCCAGAGGCTTGGCCATAGGATTCCGGAGGATCAACAGAAGAGAAAACAGCCATCAAGACCTTTCCTTTCTGAAAGTTTAGAGCACTGGTTCAGTAAATTGATCATTTAAACAATAAAGGTTACTGCAAAAAGTATGAGGCGTGTTTATCATGAATAAAAAATATGTATAACCGAGTTATTAAGACTTAAGAAGCATTGAGAGAAATGTTCATTCCTGCACTTACTCTTGTCAAGTCAGAAGGGCAAAGTAGAAAGGATGGGGGATTGTGTTGCTGGTAGGGAAGAGTGTGTGTGTGTGTGTGTGTGTGTGTGTTTGGGGGGAGGGGGGGGGGTGATGTAGAGTGGAGATGGTCTGTGGGGTGGGGGTATTCCCAAGGTCCTCCACCATGCCAACCAATCCTGCCATGAATGTGCTGTCATCGCCATGGCGACAGAGGCTGGGAAATTAGCGAGTGGCAGGGGTCCAGGAGTTCATCCCACTTCGCCGGAGAAATACATCAGCCCCCTCTCTTGTGCATCGGTGTCTAATAAAATGTACTGAGTTGGATAGCACAGAGTTCTTTCTATTGTGTAAAGGAAAAAAAAAACTACTGGTGCTCCTTTTTAGAGAGGCAGTGACAGGAATTACAATATGTCCATCTTCTTGTGGAAGTAGTTTCTGCAAGATTAGCGTCTGTTTCTTTTTTTTTCAGGTTTGGAAATGAGATGAGGATTTTTTTTTACTCCCATGTAAAGAAGAAGGACAAAGACTACAGATAAATTCAATAAAGCAGACATCAACTGAGAAAGTTCTTATAGTGGAGAATCTTATGCTTGTTTGTTTTATATCTGAGCTTCATCTGATCCTTCTGTTCAATGCTGAAATACCACAGTGATTGCAGTTAGAAAAATGTGTAGCCATAAATTCCCTGATTCTGCTTTGTCTTAGTGCTGCACATGACTGACAACGTGGCACTCACAAATCAGCTGCAGGGAACATTCTGCTAACAAGTGCCGAGTGGTACCTCGAAGTGCCGTCCTGCCTCCTACAGCATTCTGAAAGGAAGAACTTTTTGTCAAGTGTGAGATGCCTTTTAACTGAACCGATCTATTTAAATGTTGCAGGGTTGCCAAGGGAAATGGGGAGTTCTTTGAGAGAATGAATAAAATTGTTCAAAAGCAAGACAGTCTCTTGGCATCTAGTCAATCCGAGGTGAGTATAAAATTCACTGGACACCAAACACATTCCTGAGAACCACCCCCTTTTTTTAGAATATGAGTGAAAAGAAGGCTTACGGAGCCCTGAATAGCACTGTTTGTGTAAAGAATAAGAAGGCTGGTTATAGATGCAGGTTCAACCATGGTACGCTGCTCATGGTGGCATTTGCTCCACCTACACATAAAGCAAGCGTCTGATTTAATCTGTTCGATTGAGCAGTTCAGGGTGCAGTACTCCTCTCTCACTATTTCAGCCCTCAAATGCTGAAAGGAAGACCATGTATGGACACAAACACACTTTTGTAGTAAGGACAGTGTAAATACAGTGGAACCTCGGATTGTGAGTAGAGCGGTTTGCGAGCGTTCCGCAAGACGAGCAAAGATTTTAAATAAATTTTGACTTGAAAAACAAACAAGTCTTGGTTTACGAGTACCGAGTATCATGTAGCACGCATGTTTTGATGCCGAGCGTCACGTGATCACAACGTGATTTCTCTCTCTTGCACAGAAACAATTTATTATATATATTTTTTTACTTTACAGCAGTGATTTTATGGAAGCAAATCAGTCTCATTAATAATTCACACAAAATTCACCGGCACAATAAACGCATGTGTTCATCGCGTCTTTTTTGTGAATTATTAATGAGACTGATTTGCTTCCTTATGATTCCATTATGTCCTTAGAGAGACTTCTTGTTTATTTTCCCGATAAAAAAGTGTTTCCGTTAGTGTGTGTGTGTGCCGTGTGTGTGAAACTCAAATAAGAGAGGAGGAAGATATTACTGATGCAAGACAAGAAGAGGGAGAGGGGAAGGGCTCATTCACAAACACTTATCTGTCGGGATTTATTTAAACTTTTTTTTAAAGGTAAAGTGCAGGTTAATTTTTCATTAATTTTTTTTACTGTATATATTAATTATTTTTATGTATTTATTTTGAGGTGGGGTGGGGGGGGCGGGGATGTGGAACAAATAATTTGAGTTTCCATTATTTCTTATGGGAAAATTTTGGAGTGTTTTGATATACGAGCGCGCTTCTGGAACAAGTTATGTTTGTAATCCAAGGTTCCACTGTACGGTGTTAAATCTAGGTTATAGATCTGATATACTGAATGAATTAATAGTATGAAGGTGATTGTGAGTGATGGCTTGTTTATCACATCCAGCATGACAATGCTCCTGTACAGAAAGCAAGCACAATGAAGATGTAAGTGTTATGCTTGGACTGGAAGAACTCGGGTGTCCTACACAAAACCCTGACTGAACTCAACACCTTAGAACACCTTTGGGTTGAACTGGAACAAGAGTGTCATCAACATCCTGAACTCACCAATGCTGTTGTAGCTAAATGAGCGCAAATCCGCACAGCCATGCTCTAAACTTTAGTGGAAAGCTTTCCCAGAAGAGTGGAGGGCATTATTTGAGTATACATGGGACTAAATTACTAAATACGTGGGATGTAACACAAACATATATGGGTGATTATCATGAGAAGCTTCTTCTTTACAAGTTAGACAGCAACTGGCTGGGAGTTATTGCCACATCCCCCACACGGTCCTGACCTCACTTCAAGCCACACATTTGGAAAAGTTATTAAAGGGGTTCCTGGGAGTCCAGCATTTCAGATCAGCAGTCTGATCATGGCTCCTTGATGGTGTCCAAGCACTGGTGAAACACTGAGATAAGTACGTTAGTGTAGCAGGGGATTATATAGAGAAATCAAGGGAGTTTTTATGCTCATAACTGTGTTCTGTTATTCTACACAATCAAATGCATGAATGTATACGCATATGTATATCACCTTCTCTTGCTTTAAAGCAAATGGCCATTGACAGCAGGAGGAATATCTGTTTCATTTGTATGCAGAATAAAGAAAAGGCCTAGACTTTTATGTTAGTAGTCTAGACACAGCTGAAGAACTCCTGTCCCGAGAGCTTGCCACAAGAAAAACCTCTGGGGCAAGCGCTGCACATGGGTAATTTTATTAATATGAATGTGCAGCTCAGAAATTCAAGCACCTGCAACTAAACATGGGGAGGCTGGTGGCCCACGTTTTGTGCTTTGAATATGACCCTTGGTCGATTTTTTTCAATTCTTTTGTGCTAAGATGTGCGTAAGGGCAGAACTGGGAGACTGTAAACTGGACAAGTGGAGTTTTTAGCTCATGTCCTCTGTGTGGTGAATCAGTGGGCATGCTTTATGTGAGCACTGGAGAGTTCGAGGTGGTTTTATCTTTAAAAAAATCACAGCACCTGTTACATTTTACTTTTTTGTGTCACACTTTACAAGGAGGAGGTTATTGCAGGTCCACCACCACCAGAGTGTATGGACCAGCTGCTTGTTCCTGAGAAAACCACCAGGAATGAAGTGAGTTGTGTGTGTTTTTTTAATTGGTCAATGTGTTCACAGTTTAGGAGCCCAGATGCACTGTATACCACTCCAACATATTGTACATCTGTATTCACTTCGAAATAGTCACAAATTAAATGAGTTTGAACCAAAACAGAAAGGTCCACTGAATTTAAATACCTTTGATATTTCTGGGATTCCAAGATTTAATTATAATTGCACTTTTAGTAATTGATTTCACTTATTTTTTTGCATTGAAGTGTTGCCCCCAAAGCCCGTATTAAATCGAATAGTGTTTATTTTTCAGCTTGATTTATTATACGAGGAGGTCGTCTACACTGTGGTTAATCGTGTCGGAGTGCCATCACCTGAATATATAACCAACGAAGAGGACTTGTTCAGCTACCTACAAAAGGTAAGACCTTCCTTTCCTCTTTCACAAAGAGGATTAATCATTATGTATGCTTCATGGGATGGAAATTGTGTACTGTACAAAGTGCTGAGAAAGTATGCTTGTAGTATAGTAAGTTTAATTTCCGAGTACATATTATAAGTGGAAGTATTAAACATAAAAAGCTACTCATGTAACTTTTTACGTGACTTATCTTAAATTCATTGAAGATGAATTTCATATAGTAACAATACCTGAAAATATCATCCGGTTTCAGTAAGTTTGCGATATTTATAATTAACCAGAGTTTGACTTGACATCCATGTTAGCTACTGCAATCAATACTAGTCATTAACACAGGAAAACAAGCTTGAATAAAGCTTTGAGGTGGTTTTCAACAAAGAAAATTCTAAACTAACATTATAGTACAAGTACACTTATGTCCATTTCTAAAAATAATTTAAAAAATATTTATTCATTTTCTATATATTAATTAGCAATAATTGGATTTCTCTAGTCTATTTTTGTGCAAGTAAGTAAGCACATTTAAATAAATCCTGTAAATCACTGATGTTTATAAAAAATAATGAAAGGTTTCTAAATGTCACACATGATATGACTTGTAGTAAAGTGCGCATTCAGTGTCTTTGCAACTTTGCATTTAGCCTTGCATGATCCTATGAGCCAACATTGAGAAACACTCATGTGTTGTTTTATAAGGAAATTAGCTGATAGAATTTGTCACAGTTGTTCTGCAGAAAGTTGTCCTTTTGTGTCTTTATGAAAAATCCAAGGCAGCCTAGATGTTATTTTTATCATTACAGTGGTTATGCAGTGGTTAAACATTATATTTGCTTAATATTTTATAAAAACCCTGAAAAACAGTTTTTCCCCCCTTATTTGACTTTCTAAGTTATAATTTTGACTTAGTGTCTTGATATAGTTTTTAGGTTCTTGTAATTCGACTTCATATTTTATTGTCCTACACTTATTATCATGTTCGATTTTGAATCTTGTTATTTTGCTTTAGTAATATTTTATTTAATTTAGAAGTTTGTTTTTTTTATTTATAGTCTTGAAATTAAAAGATTAGATATCAAAGCCAAATGACATTAAATAAAATTCCACTCTGCAGGTCAAGGCTTCCACAATATACACAAAAAAACATTTTTGGAAATAAATGCTTAGGGGGGCACTTTGCCCCCCTATTTATGCACAAATCATGTAAAACAAGCATGAAAACAGTATTTCTGTGAAAAATGTTGTGTTAGATGTCTTCTAGATTTTTGTTTTCCAGTTTTATGTACAGATATTCAGTGTCAAACCATAACATATATAAACGCAATTTAGTTTAGCTGAAAATTAAATAAACCATGTAGGGAAATATTTCATGGTCCTTTTGCTTTGGCTTGGGGTTTATGAATTGGATCAGATGCTTTAAGCCATGATTAAATATCTAAGCCTTCTCCTGCTGGTCACTGATGTTCAGCACTGCTATTATATCAGGTGCAGTCACACCCAATCTCCTTTTACAAAGGGGTGACGGAAACACTTCAAACACTGACCTAATGATCTATGTCTTTGTTCGTCCAAAATGGATAAGACTGATAATCTGACCTTCTAAGGTCATAACAGACAAAGAAAGTCTAAAACTAATTTTAAACACGGCCTAGCAGTGGAAATAAACAAATTATAAACATAATTTGTCTGTGGAACAAACTTTATTCCACATTTGGTCAAAAGAACAATCAATCACAATCACAACCAAAAAACTTTTGATGTCTGTTTTTTCAGAGGTGGAAAGTAACAAATTACATGTACGCGTTACTGTAATTGAGTAGTTTTTTTTGTGTACTTCTACTTTTTAAAGTAGTCTTTAAAATCTGTAATTTTACTTTTACGCAAGTATGTTTTGTTTGAAGTATTGTACTTCGCTACATTTGAAAATTATATTTAAATCATATCTAAGAAAAAAAATAAAAATAAAAAATTGCACCCTGGAAACCACTGCACTGATTGATTGATGGGCGGGGGGAACAAGCGCACTAAACTCACAAGAACGAAATGCCATCAAATTCTTATGAAGCGAACCCCTGGCCATTGTAACAGACACTACTATGTTGTACACCACATTATGTATGTATGTTCCACTTTTAAGAGTTGCCGCCCCTTCCCCGGTGTGTGTGCTGCAGAGGTGTGTGTGTGTGAGAAGGAGAGAGCGGAGTAGGAGCTCAGGTGTGCTGTTCATCCCCGAAACGCTCTATTTTTTACCCTTTTCTTTACTTTTACTTTATATTTTGTATTATAATGTTGTGACGCTGAATGAAGCCGATAATGTCATGTCACATCAAGCCACAGCCTCGCCATGACCACCTGAGCACACCCGCTCCATGCTCCTAACCACTCCTTTCATCTCACCACCTCAATTCCCGCTCTCCACACCTGTTCTCTGTATCACTGATTACTTCACATGCCTATTTAAGTCACGCTCTGACACCACGACATCGCCAGTTTATTGTGCGCCTTACCAGCCTCAATTTACCAGCGTTTTCTCTCATATCAGTCTGTTTCGTTATCGACCTCGCTCAGTTTTTTGACCACGTCTTCGCCTCTCGTTATTGGATTATGGTCATTTGGATATTTCCCATTGCCGACCACTTACCTGCCACCGACCACGAACTTGAATGACGGACCTCCTCTCGTCACTCCGGCTTCGACCCTCGCCCGTTTCATGACCATGATTATCGCTCGCTTCTCGCCGAGCTCACGCTCCTTTTTCCCATTGGCTCAAGTTCCTCCAGCCCACGCTGGCTCTCAGCACCGTGAGGCTCTCTCTTTCTCCACGCCGGCTCTGCACGCTCCTGCTTCTCAGCGCTTACACGCCGGCACACATCTCGGGTTACACGGCGGCACTGCGCACTTCCGCATTCTCGCAAGGCTGATGTCACACACACCGCCGCTCGCCTCGACGCATTCGTGCCGGCGATCTGTGCTTCCGCATTCCAGTGAGGCTTTCCCTGCTCACACCGCAGTTTGGAATTCACGCCAAGGCTTTGAACCACCACACTGTCACCTCAGTCAGTCACAAGCATCCCAAAATACCACTTCTCCTCATAATACACTTCCAGCATCTGCACTTGGATCCACCACGCCTCCTACTGAGCCTGACAGAATAAAGTGGCCAAAGGAATGGATCCAGGGGGGCATTAGAAAGCCAAGGAGCCCTCTTAGGTACTCACCAGCAGGAAATCACCCAGATTGCCAATACTCTTCAAACCATCACTGAAACTCTGCAGTCTCTCTCCGCTCAAATTCAAAACAAACCACCTCTAGCACCCGCTCCTCAACCCCACCCTCAGATGCTCTCCCCCGCCCAGGAGCCACGCCTCCCTGCCCCGCCTACTTATGATGGGAACCCAGCTACATGTCACTCCTTTTTGTCTGAATGCTCCTTTGTTCTGGACCTGCAGGCCTCGTCCTTTCCCACAAAGCGTTCCAAGGTTGCATATATAATCACCCTCCTTACCGAAAAGGCCAGAGAGTGGGGGACAGCATTATGGGATGCCCAAGTTCCTTGCTGTTTCACGTACAAGACCTTCACAGACGAAATGAGGAGGGTGTTTGATCGCTCCTTCACAGGTCATCAGGCGGCAAGTCATATACTCCAGCTTCGCCAGGGGGTACATTCAGTCTCTGACTACGCCATAGAATTCGGACCCTGGCTCCATCTTATGACTGGGACGAAAAGGCACTCTTTGACTGCTTTCTCCACGGGCTCTCAGACCCAATTAAAGATGAGCTGGCGGCTCGGGAACTTCCCTCGGACCTACAAGGGCTCATTGATCTAGCAATCCGTATCAACGGCCGGAGGCGGACACGGCGAAGTGAACGACAGCCATGTCTCGCATCACACACCTCGGCCCCTGCCTTAGTCACTTCCGAGACACCCCCTGAACCCATGCAGTTAGGCCGCACATGCATTTAACTTTTTTCGCATTTCACTGCTTCTATTGTGTTCAGACCGGCCATGTTGTGCGATCCTGCCCACTAAAAGGTCAGGCCCCCCGTAGTTCTGGGGATGTAGGGGGGCCCAGCTTCTAGTTCTTCCCCGGACCAGCGATCATGCTTTGCAATAACCTTAACCCTTGATGAGCGATCATATGCCACTCACGCCTTAATGGACTCCGGGGATGACCAGAACCTAATTTCCTCCTCTACTGTGTCCGACTTCCAAATCCCTCTCACACCCCTGTGCCAACCTCTTACCATTCGGGCCCTTGATGGAAATAGACTCTCTCCTATTACCCACCGCACCACCCCCGTTACCCTACAGTTTTCTGGCAATCACGTCGAAACTATCACTTTCCTAACTGTCAAAAATACTCATGCACCCGTTGTTCTGGGGCTCCCTTGGTTAAGGCTACATAACCCCACATTGATTGGGTTAAGAGGAGCATCCTCAATTGGAGCCCCGCCTGCTCTCCTCATGCCTACACTCAGCTTCTATTAGGGATCCTTAGGGATTTCATCAATGTTTTTGCCTTCGCTTATCTGGACGATATCCTGATTTTCTCACGATCTGTGAAGGAACACAAGCACCACGTACGCCAGGTCCTACAACAGCTACTAGAAAACAAATGTTACATAGAGGCAGAAAAATGCGAGTTCCACTGTACCTCCACCTCCTTTTTGGGTTACTCCATTTCTCCTGCAGGTATTCAGATGGACAAGTAGTCAAGTCAAGTAGTCAAGTAGGCTTTTTATTGTCATTCCAACCATATACAGTTAGTACACAGTGAAACGAAACAACGTTCCTCCAGGACCAGGGTGCTACATACAGGCAACAACATAAATTTACAACACAAATTTTTTACATTTTTAAGTGAATCTAAAAGAACTATCCAATTTCTATACAAAAATACACAATAGACAAAGTGCACATGCAAATGTGCAAACAAGAGGTACATGACAGACACAACAATGTAACACATAACAGTACTTTTTTTTGATGAAGTATGAATTGAGGTAGTGGGAAGAGCAGCAGTAAACAGTTTACATTTTGACAAGAGTATTGTGTGCAAATACCAGTCAAATAAATATTGTGCAAAGAATTGCAAAGAGCAGCACAGGTGGGTAGGTATGAGCAGATTTAGATGGATGTATATCAGTGTGATTGTGCACGTGTGTTTATCAGTTCAGTCCAGATGTTATTTTAGTTCGTCTGAGTGATTTGTGTGTGTGTGTGTGTGTGTGTGTTTATCAGTCCAGTCTCTATGTGTTGAGGAGACAGATGGCTTACGGGTAAAAACTGTTGCACTCTGGATGTGAGTGCCTGAATGCTTCAGTACCTTTTTCCAGATGGCAGGAGGGTGAAGAGTGAGTGTGAGGGGTGTGTCTGGTCAGCCACAATGCTGGTGGCTTTGCGGATGCAGCGCGTGGTGTAAATGTCTTCGATAGAAGGGAGAGAGACCCTGGTGATCTTCTCAGCTGTCCTCACTATCCGCTGTATGGTCTTGCGGTCTGACATGGTACAATTCCCAAACCAGACAGTGATGCAGCTGCTTAGGATGCTCTCAATAGTTCCTCTATAGAAGGTGGTGAGGATTGTTGGTGGAAGCTGTGTCTTTCTCAGCCTTCTCAGGAAGAAAAGACGTTGTTGGGCTTTCTTATGCAGAGAGCTGGTGTTGAGGGACCAGGAGAGGTTCTCCTTCAGGTGGACACCCAGGAATTTTGTGCTCTTGACGATCTCCACAGAAGAGCCGTCGATGCTGAGCAGAGAGTGATTGCTCTGTGTCCTCCTAAAGTAAACAACCATCTCTTTTGTCTTTTCGACGTTCAGAGACAGGTTGTTGTCTTTACACCAGTCCGTTAGCCTCTGCACTTCCTCTCTGTACGCTGACTCGTCGTTTTTGCTGATGACACCCACCACGGTCGTGTCATCAGCGAACTTGATGATATGATTGGAGCTGTGTCACTACACAATCATGAGTCAGCAGTGTGAACAGCAGTGGACTGAGCACGCAGCCTTGGGGGGCCCCAGTACTCAGTGTGGTGGTGCTGGAGGTGTAGCTCCCGATCCGCACTGCTTGAGGTCTTTCGGTCAGAAAGTCCAGGATCCAGTTACAGAGGGAGGTGTTCAGGCCCAACAAGCTCAGCTTCCCGATCAGGTGTTGGAGGATGATTGTGTTGAATGCTGAACTGAAGTCTATGTACAGCATTCTGACGTAAGTGTCTTTCTTGTCAAGATGTGACAGTGCCAGGTGGAGTGTGGTGGAGATGGCGTTGTCCATTGAACGGTTTGGACGATACGCGAACTGCAGGGAGTCCAGTGAGGGAGGCAGCAGGGTCTTGATGTGTCTCATGACGAGGCGCTCAAAGCACTTCATGATGATGGGTGTGAGTGCAACACGGCGGTACTCATTGAGACAGGACACAGAAGACTTCTTCGGCACGGGGAAGATGGTGGTAGATTTAAAGCATGTGGGAACGACAGCGCTGCTCAGAGAGATGTTGAATATGTTGGTGAGAACATCTGCCAGCTGTTCTGCACATTCTCTGAGCACTCTGCCTGTGATGTTGTCTGGTCCAGCAGCTTTACGTGAGTTGACTCTGCGTTCATGTGAGTTTTCCTCACATCAGCCGTGGTGAGACACAGCACCTGGTCGTTCGGAGGAGGGGTGGTCTTCCTCGCCGTCACGTCGTTCTGCATGTCGAACCGTGCGTAGAAGCTGTTCAGCGCATTTGGAAGGGAGCTGTCACTGTCACAGGAAGGTGATGAAGTCCTGTAGTTAGTGATGGCTTGTATACCCTGCCACATGCGCCGTGTGTCACCGCTGTCCCTGAAGTGATTGTGGATTCTCTGGGCGTGTGCGCGCGTCGCCTCTCTGATGGCCCGGGACAGTTTGGCCCTTGCCGTTCTTAGGGCCGCCTTGTCCCCCGCTTTGAAGGCAGAGTCTCTGGTTCTCAGAAGTGCACGCACCTCCGCAGTATTCCACGGTTTCTGGTTGGGTCGTGAGATGATGCTCTTGGAGACAGTGATGTCATCGGTGCACTTGTTGATGTAGCTGGTCACTGATGACGTGTACTCCTCCAAGTCGGTGTAGTCGCCGTAAGTTGCAGCCTTCCTAAACATGTTCCAGTCAGTGTTCTCGAAACAGTCCTGAAGAGCAGAGATGGCTCCTGCTGGCCAGGTTTTCACCTGCTTCAGAACCGGTTTTGACGAGTGGTCGGTATGCTGGAATTAGCATAACAGAGATGTGTCTGAGTAGCCGAGGTGGGGGCGGGGCTCTGCCCGATATGCACCGGGGATGTTTGTGTAAACAAGATCCAGCGTGTTTTCCCCTCTCGTTGCAAAGTCCACATACTGATGGAATTTAGGAAGCACTGACTTGAGATTTGCATGGTTGAAATCTCTAGCAACAATAAACAGTCCATCCGGGTGTGTGTTCTGCAGATTACTGATCTTAGCATACAGTTCCCATAGCGCTTCCTTAGCATTAGCGCTAGGTGGAATGTACAAAACGGTGGTGAATTCCCGCGGTAAATAAAAAGGTCTACATCTAACAGTCACAATCTCCAGCAACGATGAGCAACACCATTTCGTGTTGATGTAAACACACAAGCCACCGCCGCGAGTCTTACCGCACAGAGCTGCGAAAACGTGGCTAGTCCGTCTAGCTGAATGACGGTGTCTGGAACTCTGTCGCTGAGCCATGTCTCAGTGAAAACAAATACACAGCAGTCCATAACTTCACGCTGTGTAGCCTGTTGCAGTCGGATGTAGTCCAGTTTATTTTCCAGGGAGCAGACGTTAGGTAAGATGATGGACGGAAGAGCCGGCTGGCTAGGGTTTGTTTTTAGCCTAGAACAGACTCCCGCCCGCTTGCCGTGCTTCCGCTTCCTCGCGCACCGCTTACAATGTCCCCTCCTCCGGCCACCGGCATCAGGCAACGCCGAGGACTGGAGGCCTGGTTCCCGAAGCAAGCCGAGGTTGCGTAGCTTCTCCCGCAGCTCATCTTGAAAGAAATATGCCGGTTTATTGAGTTGCAAAAGTGTCTGGCGGTGGTAAGTATGAACACCGTTTGCACCGGTGTCCATAAACTATGTAAAACAAACGTGCTTAGACACAACATAAAGAATGTAGCACCATTATGGCTCCGGATTGGCCACTGCGTGCTACTGCCGCGCCGCCATCTTGGATCATCCCACCAATCTTGGACCACACCAAGGTCAAGGTTGTCACCGAATGGCCAGCGCCCTTGTCTAGGCGTGAACTTCAACGATTCCTGGGGTTCGCCAATTTTTATCGTCGCTTCATTTGAAGTTACAGCACAGTGGCGGCACCACTTACGGCTCTCACCTCTTCTAAAACCTTGTTCCAATGGAATCCGCTAGTTGAGGTGGCCTTCAAGAACCTCAGGCATCGCTTCACCACAGCACCAATCCTCATCTTCCCCGACCCTGCCCTCCAGTTTATCGTGGAGGTAGACACATCAGAGACTGGAGTAGGAGCTATCCTGTCACAGAGATCCCCAGTGGATAATGAAATTCATCCTTGCTCCTTTTTCTCCCGCCGACTCACACCCCCTGAACGAAATTACAGTATTGGAGACCGTGAACTTCCGGCAGTCAAGTTGGCGCTTGAGGAATGGAGACATTGGTTGGAGGGGGCGGAGCAACCTTTCCTCGTTTGAACTGACCCCCTTGAATAGACTGATACCTTGAATACGTAAAGATGGCAAAGAGACTAAACTCACACCAGGCACGATGGTCGCTATTCTTCTCTCGCTTTCAGTTCACGTTGTCATATCGCCCTGGTTCCAAGAATGCCAAGCCTGATGCTCCTTCTCGACAATTTTCTACCCCTCAAGACACGTCCACACCAGAAACTATTCTTCCCCCTAACTGCCTCGTGGCTACTACACGACTGGACGTGGAGAACCTTGTCCAATAGACTCTCAATCAAGAACCAGGCCCAAGTGTCGTTCCCCCCAACAAACTCTTTGTTCCTGCCTCAGTGCGGCCTCAAGTGTTGGACTGGGCCCATGGTTCCAGACTGGCTTGCCATCCGGGAGTGGCATGCACCCTTTTCCTCCTACACCAATGCTTCTGGTGGCCCACCATGAAGGAGGATGTCAAAAACTTTGTGGCGTCCTGCGATGTCTGTTTCAGGAACAAAAACACAAATCGACCTCCGGAGGGTCTACTTCGACCCCTCCCCATTCCTCACCGCCCCTGGTCTCACATCTCCATCGACTTTGTCACCGGACTACCACCATCACAGAATAACACATGCATCTTGACCATTTTGGATCGTTTTTCCAAGTCAGCCCATTTCATCCCATTACCCAAGCTTCCGACTGCTAAGGAAATGGCTGAACTTCTGGTCACCCATGTCTTCCGACTTGATTGACATTGTTTCGGACAGGGGCCCCCAGTTCTCAGGCCAGTTTTGGAAGGCATTTTGCAACCTCATCGGTGCCAGCCCCAGCCTCTCATCCGGATTTCACCCTCAAACGAATGGCCAAACTGAACGAATGAATCAGGAACTAGAAAAATCGCTGAGGTGCATGGCCTCTCGGGACCCATCTTCTTGGAGCCACTTCATCCCCTGGGTTGAGTATGCCCATAACACTACCGACTTCTTCTACAGGCATGTCTCCCTTCCACTGCTGCCTGGGTTACCAACCACCCCTCTTTTCTGCCCAGGAAGAGGAAGTGGCCGTTCCTTCAGCCCTAACCTTTGTCTGCCGCTGCAAGAGGACATGGCAGCGGGCCCGTAATCAGTTGTTGCGCACTGTGAGTACCTTCCAGCGTCATGCTGACCGCCACCGATCATCTGCTCCAAGGTATCGCGTCGGTCAAAGGGTTATGTTGTCTACACGTGATCTCCCCCTCAAGACCACCTCAAAAAAGCTCTCTCCAAGGTTCGTCGGCCCCTTCATCATCAATCGCATTATCAACCCATCTGTCTGTCCGACTGTTGCTACCCCTCTCTGCGCCGAATCAAAAACCCCACTTTCCACGTCTCCCAGATTCGTCCCCTGGTCCCTTGCCCACTGTCTACACCCCCCCCCCCCCCCCCCCCCGACTCATAGAATTTCTGTTTCGTTTTCGACCTTGCTCAGTTTTTTGACCATGTCTTCGCCTCTTGTTATTGGATTATTGTCATTTGGACATTTCCCGTTGCCGACCACTTACCTGCCACCGACCACAAACTTGAATCACGAACCTCCTCTCGTCACTCCGGCTTCGACCCTCGCCCGTTTCACGACCACGATTATCGCTCGCTCCTCGCCGAGCTCACGCTCCCTTTTCCCATTGGCTCAAGTTCCTCCAGCCCACGCCGGCATTCACCGCGAGGCTCTTCCTTTCTCCTCCACGCCGGCTCTGCACGCTCCTGCTTCTCAGCGCTTACACGCTGGCATATATCTCAGGTTACACGGCGGCGCTGCGCACTTCCGCAATCTCGCAAGGCTGACGTCACACACACCACCACTCACCTTGACGCACTCGTGCCGGCAATCTGTGCTTCCGCATTCCAGTTAGGCTTTCCCTGCTCACACCACAGCTTGGAATTGACGCCAAGGCTTTGAACCACCACACTGTCAACTCAGTCAGTCACAAGCACCCCAAAATACCACTTCTCCTCGTAATACACCTCCAGCATCTGCACTTGGATCCACCACGCCCCCAACTGAGCCTGACAGATAAAGGTTTTGTACTGAACGTTATTCTCGGCTCTGAGCTCTTTTTCCACTTGGATGTCCGGCGCAAAGCATCACACCATATTTAAGTGACCACTTTGATGTCAAGCACAAGAAAGGCAACAGCTTTATTATGTAAAGTTGCACCTTCAATAAAAAAACAACTAGTTTGAGATTTATATCCGCTTGTCTCGGTAACTTTTACTCCGAGTAAATTTTTAATTAGCTACTTTTTACTTTTACTTGAGTAGCTTTTTATACTGGTAACTTTACTTGTACTTCAGTAAAATTTCACTGATGTAACAGCACTTGTACTTGAGTACAAAAGTTTTTTACTCTTTCCACCTCTGTGTTTTTTTTAAATAACAGTATATTTCCTGTTCACTCAGGTGTTTGATATGAGCCAAGAGGAGCATGAAATCATTCTCCAGAGAGTGAGAGAGTCCAAGGTGAGGCTGTTGTGAATTATTCTTCAATAGATGTCTTCTGTTTCCGCTAATGTCATGTTTAGTCCACCTCTGTCTTGTCCATTAGACATACATATAGAACATACATACATATAGTTATTACTGCCTTCAAAGACTGAGTGTGTTTTTTTCTTCTTTACATTTTTTCATGTGTATTTGGGTTATTTTATTTTATTAACATCATATACATTGCCTGGCCTCAAAAAGTTACAGAAGGATCAAAATATTAGAATCCATAAGTGGTATTAGAGTCAATGTAGTGATTAGCACTGTCGCCTTGCACTGCCAGGGTTCAGGTTCGATTCCCAGCCAGGTTCGGTTCCCGTCTCTGTGTGCATGGAGTTTCCATGTTCTCCCTGTACTTGGTGGGTTTCCTCTGGGTACTCCGGTGTCCTCCCACAGTCCAAAGACATGCAGATTAGGCTAATTGGGATTTCCAAATTGCTTGTAGTGTGTGAATGAATGTGTATGTGCCCTGTGATTGATTGGCACCCTGTCTATGGTGTACCCTAAGTGCCCTAAGTCTTTTGGCATAGGCTCCAGGCCCCCCGCGACCCTGAATACAGGATAAAGCGATAAAGACGATGAGTGAGTGAGTGAGTGAGTGAGGAAGGACAATTCTGAATTGTCAACTAAAAACAGGTTGGGGACTAAAAGGTTGGGGACAAAATTCAAGAATATCTGTGATCACAAATCTCTTTAAATGTTCCGTCAATTTGCATCATTAAAAAACGTCCAGTAAAAATCAGAGCTATATTTAGTAGTTACAGTAAGAGCATTTCCATGAGCGTGTTAATGAGACTTTGGAGTGATGGAGAAAGTTGTTGTTGTTATGATCTGGGGTTGCTTCAGTCGCTCAGGTCAAGAGTCAGCAACGTTATGTAACATGAAGTCAGCTGACCACATGAATGTACTGAATCACCAGCACATCACCTCTATTGAGTTTTTTGCTTTCCAGGACCAGGACGTGAAAGACCAGTTCTGGGAACTGGACACCACAGTAATCAGAGGTTATGGTTGTCGAATAGAATCTTAGTGTGTTCGACTTATTTGTGTCCAAGCAAACTCGGAAACATTTAATTCATTTACATGTGTAAGGAATTTTTCAGTCACAATACATTCCTCACAGACAGAACAACACACAACACAATGTCCATCTTGATATCCAAATATTCCATTAAAGCAAAAATCGGTAGACTCGGTTATGTTTTTATTACAGTGGAGGTAGAAATAGCAGCTGAATACTGTACCTCTTTGTAGGCATCCACCTAAATCATTCTGTCATGAAACTGTCAGGGAGATTTCAAACGTCACTGTGAAACAAGCGCAGGCTCCTTGAGCAGGCAAACTGAGTGAAGGGAACAGGAAAATATTGTGCTATTATGCTTCTTACAATTATCCAAGCCTTCACTCTGAATCTCAGCTAGAAACAATCGTGTCTGACAGTGAGAGTACCGATTGATTCCTCATCTCCTGAAAGGTCGTGGTGTTGCAGGACTGCGAGCTTCTTCAACCCTCATTAGATATTTATTCTTAATTGTTCAGAAACACTGGTGCATGCTTCTAAAGGTCTGGCTCTAGTACGTGGCCGAATCACGGAACAGAGAAATCCAAACATGATTTTTCCGCAGCAAATAAATAACGGTGTTTATTGGGTGCACACATCTAAAGTGTCTCCATGGATTAATTATTTAACCTACACGATGCTATAAGTGGACTGTGACACATGGCTAAAGTTGGGGAAAAAATAGCAAATTAAAGAACGCCATGAGGGTGGAGAGTCGTGTAGGACTGACACAGAACTACAAAGTATGGAGATTTTATTTGGCAACAAAACAGTATGTTAATGTTAATTCTTTTTATTATGATTTCCCCCTGAATTCAAAGTCATTTTATTCATCATATGCATATTACAATGCTTTTTCCCCTATAAAATGACATTTAACATGGCCAAATTATGCAAAATTCACTTTTTGCATAGTCACATGGGTCTCGATTGTGTGTACATCCTTTTCTGTTTTCTTCTTTAAATTAGCTTTTTCTTGCTTTTCTTTCTGTGTTTTTTTTTTTTTTTTTTTTTACTAATTCCCACTCTCGTGATTAATCTTTTAATCATGGTCTTCCTGGAAAAAAGCAACAACAATCCTCCTCTGGCTCGGGGCTCAGCATTACCCATGAGTCACCATTTTATATTTTAACCTGAGTGAAACAGCTCAGATTAAAATTTACTGTATGTGCTTGTCTCTGTTTGTGTGTGTGTGCGTGTGTGTGCGTGCGTGCGTGCATGCGTGCGTGCTTGTGTGTATGTATTTCTTTCTCAATAAGTGACAATTCCAGTGTGGTTTTTGCAAAATTCTCAAAAGCTGTTACACTGTAAGAGTTGCTATTTTAACTTGTTGAATTTAGGCATGCTATGAATCTAATGTTGCTAACTGTCCATTATAATGGCTTTTAGTAGCAGTAGATCTATTGTGTGTGAATATCCATTCATCCATCCATCCACTTCAACCGTTTATCCAAGATCATGTCGCAGGGTAGAATTTCCATCAGGGAACCCAAAACTTTCCTTTCTCCGGCCACTTCAACCAACGCTGACTGGGGATCTTGAGGCTTTCGAGCCCAGTGTGGAGATATCAACCTTTGGTCTGCCCCGTGGGTTTCTCCTAGCTGGATGTGTCAAGAACACCTCCCTATGGAGGCGTTGTGGCATCCTTACCAGATACTTGAACCTCCTCAACAGACTCTTTTTCACACAAAGGAGCAGCGGTTCTACTGTCCGTTTCCCACGGATGACCAGCTTATATCCATGATCTTATTCTTTCTGTCGTAACCGAACACTCATGACCATAGTTGAGGGTAGGAACTAAGATCGACCGTTAGATAGAGAGCATTGTTTTTTGGCCAAACTTTCTTTTTTCTACTTTGATTCTCTGGCCAACCTCATGCTCCAATGTCTCATCACTCATAAACAAGACCAGAACTACTTGAACTCCATCACTTGGGGTAATGTCTTGCTCCCTACCTGGAGTAGACAATTTATCGGTTTCTTGCCAATAACCACGCCCAAAGATTTAGCGGTGCTGATTTTCATCCCCGTCATTTCACACTCGACTGCAAACCCATCCAGTGAGCGCTGCAGGTGCAAACTACAGAAACTGAACTGGTGTCTTTGTAAAATAGGTGAAACAAAAAGAAAAAGGATATCAGACATGATAGAGTTAAAATGGAGCACCATTCGTGAGCTTTTAAGTGATTGGTGAATCTGCTTTATTTATTTATTTATTTATTTATTAATGACTTAGTTTCTAAACTAGTTTCTATCCCAGTTATGTTTTTTAACTGACATATCTCATCCTTTCTTCTACAGAGACCAGGCTTCTCTCTAAGGGTCTCTGTCATGAAAGGCAAGAATCTCATGGCTAAGGATGCCAATGGTGAGAGACGTTTTGGGATTTGCAGTGTCTAAATGGTGTAGCACTTTTAGAAATGTAATATGCTTCTTAAATCTTCGAGGATAAGACATTGGTGTAGTCTGATCCAATAGAAGAGCCACTGTAGGTCAGACTGCTAAAAGAGGTTAATGCTGATTCGTATAGAAAGGACTATGCACACACAGTTCATCGCTGTTTTGGTTGCAGAAATGGGGCCCTGTTTAATATTATACAGGTGGTTATAAGGTTACAGCTGATGGGTATATATCGCTAACTATCACACAATTATCCCCTTGTGATTGCTCAGACAATAAACAAAGAGAGCCCCACTTCTTGAAAAAATAGGTCACTTTGGACCAGATCTTCTTATTATCTGTTAGCCGGTCAGTTGTGTCCTTTTTTTTTTTTTTTTTTTGCAAAATACTAAGTGTAAAACGCAGCCCTATTAAAGATTAATAATCCAGCAGTATTAGCGTCCCTGACCTTACCCCAGTAAAATGATTTAGAATGCTGGAGTAAGCCAAGTCTCTAATAAAATTAAGTACAGTGGAACCTCGGATTGCGAGTAACTCGGTTTACAAGTGTTCCGCAAGACAAGCAAAGATTTTTAGCAAATTGTGACTTGAAAAACGAGCATGTCTTGGTTTACGAGTGCTGATTTTTTTTTTGACACCGACACACACACACACACACACACACATACACACACACACTCTGCTCTACACAGAAACTCTACTCTGTCGCGATTCTTTTCAAAGGTAAGGTGCTGGTTCATTTGTTTTTTTTGTTTTTTTTTACTTTACAGCAGTGATTCCGTTAGTCTGCACTCACATGAGTGTCATTAGAGAGATTTCTTTTTTTCCGGTTAAAACAATGTTTCCGTTGTGTGTGTGTTTGTTGTGAAACTTAAAAAGCGAGGTGTGGGGAGGGAGGAGAAGTTTTACTGTGTAAGACGAGGCGAGGGATGGGGCTAATTCCACACACACACACACACACACACATGCACACACGCACACACAAAAATACACGCGCCTGCGTGCACAAACGGAAACACTTATCTGTTGCGATTTATTTAAACTTTTTTTAAAGGTAAAGTGCAGGTTAATTTGTTTTATTTTCTCTTCATATATTGTATTAATTACTTTTTCTGTATTTTTTTGGGAGGGGCTGTAGAACGAATTATTTTAATTTTTTTCATTATTTCTTATGGAAAGATTTGATTTGGTTTACAAGTGTTTTGGAATACGAGCCCGCTTCTGGAACGAATTATGCTCGTAATCCAACGTTCCACTGTATATCCTTTACCTCTCTATACAGTATGATACATACATTTATCAAAGCATGCTAACTGGTTATACTTACCTACTGTATGTTAGCATGATTCTGTTGCTCATGTCGGACTAACATTGATTTCAGTAGCTATGATACTTGGCTAGGCACTAAGTCAGATCTTAACTAACTGTAGGTAAATAAAGTTGACTTCAGATGCTGACTGATGTTTTCTTTCACTTGATCCATCTAGCTTTGACTGATAGTTTATATGTTTACTTAAGTATAATTTCTCAGTACAGCGCTACCTCAGCATATGACTTTAATCCATCTTGGAGGTGAGTTCTTAAGGTGAAATTTCGTATTCCAAAAATAGACAAAAAAAACACACAAAAGATACATAAACTCGTTTCGCTTGGCTTTCCACTGATGCAGGCAAGTTTTGAACGGCTCCCGAACGTGCACGTGACTTTGCCAGTGTTTGTTAACTCATGTGCTGAAAATGCTTCACATGCTGAGGCAAATTTCAGTGCTTAAGGTAAAAAATAGGGTTGTTTGCATGCCGAGGTACCGCTGCACTTTGTTACTCCCTTTGTCCAGGTACGTTCAATTAGGCAAAACTTTGGCTAGATAAATATGCAATACTAATGTACAGACAGATGTTTCTTCACATGTGTGTTTTGGAGGACGGTGTTTTGTGTGCTATTTCTGCAACAGTTATTTCTGCGGCTCTGTAGGTTACAGTGATCCCTACTGCATGCTGGGTATTCTTGTGGGACAAAGTCCACGTGAGACTGAGGAGAGAAAAGAGAGGAAATTCAGCTTCCGTAAGAGGAAGGAGAAGTTAGAGAAGCGTTCCAGCGTCAAGGAAGTCCTGGCTGCACGAGACATCCAAGTGACTGAAGTCAAACCTGAGACTCTGAACCCCGTGTGGAACGAACACTTTGTTTTGTGAGTAGAAAATTAAAATCAAGTTCTAAACTGCTTAACAAAGCATGAAGTGTGCAATGATGAACACGCTGCTCAGGATAATTGTTTAATTACTGCTTGTACATGATTGCAAGAATGATGGTTTATGAGCTATAATCGATGAAGTTTTATTTTCATCTTCACGCAGTGACATTGACGATGTCCAGAATGACCTCCTGCATCTCGATATATGGTAAGAAATCTGTTAAAATACTTTCAGGCCTGTCCTTCTCGACACCACTGCTCACGAAAGTTAACGTGCAAGCAAATAATCAATCTCAACCCAGCATGCCAAAGATGTTAGCTGGGAGTGTGAGATAAGCCACAAAACCCATTTTCCCTAGGGATCATGACGATGACGTGTCTGTGGCTGAAGCGTGCCGTAAGCTGAATGAGATCAGTGGGTTCAGAGGAATGGGAAGGTACAGCATTCCAGGGTTACATGGTCAATTAAAAACACCACAACCAATTCCAGTTTACTGCTGTTTAAATGGATTATGATTTTCTTTTATTGGTATTATTTTTGTTACAAGGTACTTCAAGCAAATTGCTAAATCTGTGAGATCCAATGGAGCATCAGCATCAGGGAGCGAAGAGAATGCAGATGACTTTCTCGGATGTTTGAACATTCCATTAAGTGTAAGTCAAAACTAATACAACAGAATAATCTATTTTAGGGACCATATAAGTAGCATCATGAAACCATTTTTTTTTTAATTTACTTAAAAAAAAAAATTAAATGTTCTGCTTAGATCCCCTTACAATAACAAAAAACAATTAAGTTCATATTTTTTCTCAGTTCTCTGGTTTCTGATGAAAAACAAAACAAACAAAAACAGATTGCTGTATATTTCTCAACAGGAGATCCCTGTGATTGGCTATGATAAGTGGTTCAAGCTAGAGCCACGGTCTAGTGCATCTAAAGTGCAGGGAGAATGTCACCTCATTTTAAGACTCTTCACCAACCAGGTAAAAAACTTTGTCTATTCCAGTTCTGAAAATCATTTATGAATTGTTGAGGCTTTTGCAACGACAAAGTAATTCTGGGGTATTTAAGTCAAACCAGGACTTCAAAACTCCCATCATTTCTCTATATACTCCCCTGCTACACTAATGTACTTATGCCAGTATTTCACTAGTGCTCGTCTGAAACGCTGGCCTCCCGGGAACTAATCAGCTTCCTTTAATAGCCCAAAGATGTGGAGATGACTTTGAGCGAGGTCAGGACTGTTCCTGTAATGTGCAAGTGGTTGGTGAATGAGTGTGTGTACAGTTCACACAGACAGACGTGTCTCTTCCACAAGTTCTTGACAAGTTAGCATCAGGCTTTCCACTCGCCGAATGTTCACAGGAACAGGTTCTCGAGTCACCTTGGGTGGGATCGCCTTCTTTAAAATACATCATTTTAATATTGTAATTGTGGCTAGTCCTGGTTTCACTTCAACATCCCTTGTGAATCTTACTTCATTAATTAGTTTAAATTTGTTCATGCGTGCAGTTTATCCTGTGTATGGTCACTGGAGCCTATCCCAGGGAGCTCACGGCATGGATGTGTACAGGGCAGGGCTAAAGCTGCCTAAGCAAATACTATTTTTGACTAAGCTGCCCCTTAAGGATGAAAGAAATACTATGAAATGATAAGTTACATTTTTCTTATCGTAGTTGCATGAAAATGAGCACCCCATAATTTCTAAAATGAAACAAACAAACAAAAAAATAATAAAATAAATTGTGAAATCAGCCAAACATTTATTATTTTTGATAGACTAGCCTATAAAAAAGTATCCCATCATGCAATAATGATTCAGTACATTCAGGTGGTCAGCTGACTTCATTTTATCGTTGCTGAGTCTAGACCTGAGCGCCTGAAGTAACCCCAGACTGTCTCCAGAGACTTGAACAGTGAACGCTATGCATGATGGGTGCATCACTTCATGCGCTTCCCTTCTTACATTACTCTGGAATAGGCTCAATCTGGACTCATCAGGTCACATGAGTTTTTTTTTTCCATTGCATCCAATGTGTTCTACCCTCATGCATTGGAGTTACACAAAGTGAGTGTGTGGCTTGTGATGGATTGGCACCCTGTCCAGGGTGTACCCCATCTCATGCCTTAAGTGTCCTGGCATAGGCTCCAGGCCTCTGCGGCCCTGTATAAAGCAGTATAGACGATGAGTGAGTATTAAGTTGGTTAGATATGACTGCACTATGATGCACTAATATAGATAATCAGTCATGATTATTTTTACATTAATACCTTCCTACAGAGGGACACCTCTTTGAGTAAAGTGGTCTCAAACGTCATCATTCATCAGAAGATGTTAAGTCAGATCCTGGAGTATGAACACAAGCAAGTTCAGGTTTGGATTATTTTGCATTTATACAATGTCCACATTCACACACTGGCAAGACCAAGGAGATGTCACTGCATGCTATTTTTTTTTTAAAACACTTTTCAGAAAGAACCCTATAACTGGAACGGACAGGTGTGTCCAGCTGCATGGACTGTGCTCTCCCATCATGCTGTGCAGGCCGATCTTACTCCACTGCAACAGGCAGTCATGTGTGTATTAATTATTGATCCTACTATACTGTATATTGATAGCTGTCGCCATTCCACCTCACCATAATCCATATGTTGATGTTTATGCTTCGTTTATTGGAAAAATGTAAAAATGTATGCTTTGTTCAGTAGAGAAACTTATGGTGGATTTATGCAAAAGCAAAAGACCGGTCAGATCTGTATTGCACGTGTTTTTCTAGTCGCTGGCACTGCTACAGTAGCCATCATCGGTCGCAGAGGATGTGTTATACACTACTGCTCAGGCTGCTGAGGGCCGTGGAGGCCGAGTGGGAGGCCGGAGATGTCAATAAGGAGCTGGTAGGTCCTCTTCTTCACAAAACATCATTGACCAGAACGGTAGGGAATGTTCTTTGAAAAGGGACGAAAAAGACTTGGGTGCTCTTGCTCTCGAAGACCCCTGTGCTTAGACACTGAGAGAGTGTATCGAGTTAACGATGTCCTAAATATGTCGTTTCTGAAATGTTGTGTGAGCGTTAACTGTGGATATTATTGTGCACACAGGAGAACCTCCTTGCTGAGAGCTTCAGACTCTACTGTGATTACTGCCTGTGTCTTATGAAGAGCATGAGGCTTGTGTTTCCATGCACTAACCCCGCCGCCATCACGCGATGTGAGATAATGCTGAGGTAACACACAGACAGTGAGTGAGTGAGCGAGAGAGAGAGAGAGAGAGAGATTTGAAAGGTCTGATCTGGGGAGTCTATTCAAATTCAAAAATATTTTTTTCCAGCTGTCAATAAGGTAGCTGTCTGTGCAGAAGTTTGTGTTGCTGTGCCCTTTCTGACTCCGTATTCTCTAGGGGGTCTGTATCGGCTAGATAGGTTATGAAGAATTGATATCCTGTGGAGCTTTTTCCAGGGTTGCTCTTAAATGTAGTATAGTGCACTAGTCTCAGTTAACAAGTCAATACTACGAGCACACACAGACTCGAGCACGAACTGGTGGCCGTATTCTACAGTCTGATTAAATAGGCTGATAGAAATGGCAGCTGAGTCCCTCTGGTCTGTTTGATCTGTGCAGGAGTGCACGCGCGAGTAACCCTGCATGCTCAGTGTAACTCAGTGTAAAAATGTCTCCTAAGTGAAATGGAGTGGCTTTTGTTAAATTTCACTTGCTGAACACATTGGTGGAATCAGAACTATTCGATCATGTACAGCAAGGTTTTTGAGACACAATAGCATTTTTTATTTACACAGTGATTCATTCAGCAGGTTACAGTAATCTCGAAACAAAAAATGTTATTTAAAAATGTTTTGTCACTGATTTCTGCTTGTAATCAATAGGGCTTTCCTATTTAATGTTTAACATGGTGGCGTAATGGTAACACTGTCACCTCCCACCTCCAGGGTCTGGGTTCGATTCTGTTACCATGGAGTTTGCATGTTCTCCTAGTGCTTGGTGGGATTCCTCTGGGTTCTCCGGGTTTCCTCCCACAGACATGCAGATTAGGTTAATTGTTGATTGGGTTCTTGCCCTATGCCCATGAAAGCGTCACAAAGTGGGAGCCACTGACAGATGATCCTCGAGATGAAAGCTGTCTACTCCTGCTGTGGCATACCCCCACTTGATGAGAACACTGTAACAAAAATTGAACAAATGAAAGAAGTGGTCCTCCAGGAACCACTGATGTATGACATCATTCATAACCAAAGAGTTTTTTTTGGGAAAAAAAAAACTACTGTAAGTAAAGTAATATATATTAGTATAGTAATCATAGGCGTTACAACTAAATGGATATAGTTTTTCCTATCGGCAGGTGAAATTGACATAACATAATAAACATCATTTTGTCCAGGAGACAGATACTATAATGACCAGTATTTTCTGTTTTAAAAAAAATGTCATTGCTTTGTATTTATTGTGCCCACATGTGATTCAGGACGGTCGGACAGATGCAGATGATGCAAGCCTTTAAGGCAGTTTGTCCTAACCGTAATGAACTACACCTGGAAATAGCAACTGTCATAAAGGTAGGATTGTAAACCTTACTAACAACAATAAGTAATTCTAAGCACTGGGTACTTTTTACCAGAAAGTTTTCAGGAATATTTGCATTGTATTCTCTGACTACAGAAAGGCACAGTGGAATGGTACGAGGCCACAATTTCACACTTTAAACCAGACGAAGGGGTAAGTTTCATAATGTACAATATTTTATTTACAATCCAGTGCGGTGTAGATTTTAGACAGCTGTAGATTTCATAAATAATTTGTTGATTCATTTGAAGACATTGTCATTTTTAAGCTCCACCACTTGGTACAGCAAAATACTGTACATTTCACAGTTCAAGCAAAACTCATCTGTTCACCAAAATAAATAATTATATAATAATAAATAAGTGAAAATAAATGACATATAGCTAAATCTCTCTAAACTGAATAAAATATTATTAAGCTTATGTCTAGTTGTTTCCAGCGTACAATGGCCTTGCTGTATTGGGAGACAGTTCTGTTCATTTTTTCAGTGATTCTAAAAATGACAAAATAATTTTATCAATAAACAAAAAAAAGGAAAACAGTAATCTCACCTCTGGAATTCTATATTATATTTACTGTCATTCATACCATTACTTGCTACCAAACCCATGATTTTTCAAGGAAAAACTACTTTGAGTGTTTTAGAGGAGTTCAAGTCAAACTGGGACTTGTGATAAACATTCTGGTGAATGAAGGCGTAACGCTCGGTACAGTGATGAGAGTCTTAGCCGCAGTAAGACATTTGAATGGTGTAAACGTTTTAAAGAAGCTGTTCGTCTGTGAATAACGATGGCGGCTGAGGTGGGGTGCGGTGAGATGAGGTGCACTCAGAGCCGAATGCAGTCGTTCCCATGAACATTCAGCGAGTGGAACGCCTGATCCCTGAAAATCAACAGATAACTTGTCGCCAATTTATCGAACAGACACATCTGTCTGTGGGAACTGCACACACAATCATTCACCAATACCACTTACACGTTACAGGAACTCTGCTGTAAGTTACTGCCACGTCGGCCGTACAGTTTTGACCTCGCTCCAAGCCATTTCCACATTTTTTTTTTTTACATTTTTTGGCGTTTTTGACATGGAGCAGGCAGTGTGATCATGGATCTGGCGTAGAGAGAAAACTTTCTACCTTGATGGTGTTCAAATACTAGTGAAACTCTGGGATAAGTGCATTAGTGTAGCAGCGGATTATACAGTGGAACCTCGGATTGCGGGTAGCTCAGTTCCGCAAGACGAG
Source organism: Clarias magur (assembly GCA_013621035.1). Classification (NCBI taxonomy): domain Eukaryota; kingdom Metazoa; phylum Chordata; class Actinopteri; order Siluriformes; family Clariidae; genus Clarias; species Clarias magur. Next base: position 3,085,425 of record QNUK01000016.1, on the reverse strand, counting down.
CAAAGATTTTTTATAAATTTTGACTTGAAAAATGAGCATGTCTTGGTTTACGAGTGCTTCACACAGACACACACACTGCTCTACACAGAAACTCTGCTCTGTCGCGATTCTTTTTAAAGGTAAGGTGCTGGGTAATTTTTTTTTTTTTACTTTACAGCAGTGCTGCGCTCACGCGAGTGTCATTAGAAAGATTAATTTTTTTCCCGTTAAAACAGTGTTTTCGTTATGTGTGTGCTTGTTGTGAAACTTAAAAAGCGAGGTGGGGGGAGGGAGGAGGAGTTTTACTGTGTAAGACGAGGAGAGGGAAGGGGCTAATTCCACACACACACACACACACACACACACACACACACACATACACACACAAATACACGGCGTCTGCGCTCACAAACGGAAACACTTATCTGTTGGGATTTATTTTAACTTTTTTTAAAGGTAAAGTGCAGGTAAATTTCTTTTATTTTTACTATATTACTATATATTTTATATATTGTATTAATTATTTTTCTGTATTTATATTTTTGGGCTGTGGAATGAATTATTTGAGTTTTCATTATTTCTTATGGGAAGGTTTGATTTGGTTTACGAGCCCGCTTCTGGATGAATTAAGCTCGTAATCCAAGGTTGAACTGTATAGAGGAATAAAGGGAGTTCTTTTATTCTGCACAATCACAAGTTCCAGTTTGAGTTGAGCACTTTACAGAAATTACTTAAACATCAAAGCGACACATTATAGTATTGTTGCAGTTATTTTTTTTTTTTAATTCAGTAACATTTATGTTGAACTGTAAAAATGTCACAGTGCTTGGAGTATGTCGGTGGTAGGGATAAAGACGCCTTTCTTGACTAAGCCTTCTGTGATTTTGCCCTTTCGATGCAGACTGTGGAGGAGCAGCTAAAGAGACTGGTCCTGGTGGTGGATGCAGTGTGTGTTGATGTACAGCGAGGGCAGAATGTCTACAACAAGCTCTTTCATAAGTAAAACATCACCTTTCTCATAATGCTCTATAGACCGGCACTTTGTTTCCAGAGCTTGATCCTTCCACTGAGTTTAATTACAACCTTAATTTAGCTCTCTGATTCAAGCATTAATCCACTCCTAAAGGTCTTGCCTCACCGGATACATGTCATGCATGTTTGATTAGGGTTGAAATTAGACCGTTCAATGGGTAGATCTTGAGGAGAAGAAAAGTACCGCTTAAGAACTGATGTTAAATACTTCAGCCTCCTCTCAGAGAGTTTTTTTATTGTTTCTTTCAGCTCGGTGAAGGTGGACTTCTTCAGCATCTCCTATCGGCAGTTAGAGAAGCTGGTGTGTGCACAGACATTAATAAAATCTATTCTCTTTCAATGGAAGAACATGATTTGAATGTAAGGATGTACAGTAACAGAGAGCTTGCGCTGTGTATGCAGGTGGCTGATGACGTGAGTGTTGAGATGGAGCGTGTTTGCGGGACTTTGGAACAAGAAAACTATCGGCTCTCCCAGACGATGGGCGAAACCCTGTTCGAGGTCTTCATATCGCTGAAGACCCTCAAACGATTCAGGGAGTTCCTGCCACTCAAGTAAGTCACCGAGTATCTTGAAATCTTCAGTATTTCTCAAGATCAGATGATGATTGCAGCCACATAAAAAAAGTGCACTACATGAGCAAGCGTGAGTCATCATGACCATATGTGGCTGATAGATGAAAAGTTCTTGTGGCTAATATACTGAATTGAGCTTGCTGAATGTTCTGTCACGATCCTTAAGTTCTATTTATAAGTGATGATTCAGACACTGGCATCTTTTGTGTGTGTGTGTGTGTGTGTGTGTGTGTGTGTGTGTGTGTGTGTGTGTGTGTGTGTGCTTTATAGAGATACTAAGATGCTGGCACTAACGGGTTTTCACAATTGGTTCAAATCCTCCATTCATAAATGGCTCCAGATTGTGCATGAGAAATCTATTGACAGGATTCGCAAGGCTGTCGACATGGACCAGGCAAGTTGGAGAAAATATAGAAAGTCCTTGAATTGATTGCACAAGCTTGGAGATGTGTAAATATAGTCCATGTCCTATAACGACTTTGGAAAGCTGTAATCACTCTCTGATTTCTACTTCCTCTGATGTGTAAATTGAATAGTTTTCTTCTCACCAGGCCAGAAATATCTCAAATTTAAGCAAAATGAGCCTTAAGTGTTTTCCTACAATGACACGTGTAGTTGCAGTGCCTGTGGGAGAGTGAGAGAGCGAGATCTTCATTATTAATCTATATATGTTCTGTGTGTATGGTGCAGTTCGAGCCGGTCCAGCCGCAAGCCAAACACAGTGTGTCTGCAGTGGACGTCACGACATGCTTCAACCAGGTTCAGGAGTTCTGGACCCAGCTGGCTTGGCCTGACTCTGCAGGGGCATTCATTTTCATCACGCGCCTGACTGATGTAAGCTCAAATTTCAATCAGAACACGGGTAAAAATACATTTAAGTGACTCGTATTAGGAATGCAGAAATGATCTCTGGACGGTGTTATGTCGATGCAGAATTTGTGCAGTGAGGCAGTGTGCTATGCAGAGCTCCTGAAGCGCAAAATTGAGAGGAACCAGCTGGGTCAGGACCAACGAACCTTCATCATGCAGGTATTGCCCTTGAGTACTGCAGAGGGAAATGGGCTTTTATTTCACAAGGAGGAAATGTCAGCGCTGATTTTTCTTCCTTCTTGGCGACATTGCTTTCTTGATGGAATTCTTGTGCTGTCATGCTTGCTTATTTTTTCCCCCCTTTGTCTCTAATCCCGTTGCATTCTCTCAGGTCTTTCTAACGTTGCTTTGCTTATTCTTTCGCTCTTCTTGCTTCCACCTCTTCCTCTGTTTTCTCCGCAGCTCTCTGTTGCACTTAACAACACGGAATATGTGCGAATGTATCTGTCCAGCTTGCCCCGGGAGCTGGACTGGCGGGCTGTGGAGCAAGCTATGGAGGAGTCATGTGGTGCTGAGGGCAAGGAGCAAGTGAACAAAGCCCTAAATGGCCAGTTATATAATGCTGACCTGGATCTGCAGAGGGAGGCTAAAAGGCTAATCACGCATCTAACTGATAAGGTTCTTCATCTGCACCATCAGAGATTAACATTTCAACAGACACTGACTATTAGAGTTTTAGTATTTATTTTCATTTCTTCTTCTTTTTCTTTTGATGCTTGAGAATACCACTGGGGTAATTATAGGACAAATGTATAAATAAAAAGCCTTTCTTCTTCTTCTTGTTGATGAATAGCTGAATTTTCTAATATTTATAAGTTATGTTATACTGTATGCATAAGTAGTTATACATTATGTATTAATTAATTTATCAGAATATATTATATTATTATATTATCATAGGCACAGTGAACTGTAAGTTAGCTGCCATACCAAAATCAATGCATTGTGGTACAAGATTACACTAAAAAGGGACTAACAGAAATTTACCAAGCTAGGCTCAACATCCTTTTTAACATTATTTGCATGTTAGGAACCTTAGTATTAATGAATTAATGATATCTGACTGCAATGGGTTAAACTGGAAAGAAAGCTATGGGGAAATGAAAGCTTTCCCTACTTCAATTTATATGTAAATGAAAAGCGGGGCTAAGACCTCTTACTATAATTTGATGGAAATGAAAATCATGACATAATGATAATGATAATAATAATAATAATAATAATACACTCAGCCATAACAATAAAATCATCTGTGTAGGTCCATGTTATATTCTTCCCGCCTCGGTGCATGGAGTTTGCATGCCATCCCCCCGTGCTTGCTGGGTTTCCTCTGGGTGCTCTGGTTGTGTGTGTGTGTGATAGATTGGCAAGGTGTACCCTGATTCGTGCCCCAAGTCTCCTGGGTAAGGCTCCAGGCGTTCCCGACCCAGTATAAAGGATAAAGCGATATATAAGATGAGTATATCTCATCTCACTCACTATATGAGTAAGTGAGAAAAAAGAAGTAAGACAAAAAGTTCCTAAGCAAAATGATTACAAAGGCTTGTGCTTGTCCACAGATCCCATCCCATCTCTTGGCTTGTTTAATGAGTTTCTGGTTGTTTGAGGGGTTTATCACTCACCTTTATCACTCTTTTATTTTATAACATTTCTTTCTTTCTGGTCCTTCAGTTATTTTTTCAATTGTCTTAATAACTACTTGGACAGGGTAACAAAAATGTTCCAAAAAAAAAAAAAAACATTATTCAATTCAATGTAGGCAGTGTAGCCAAAGCCTACAAGAAATAATAAGACTAAAAAAGCCAATGGACTACCAGTGGATGTGAGGGATGGTGGTGCCAAGGATGTAAAGTGTTGGATGTTCCTAAAATACAACAGCATGACAGCAAACATTTCCAGTTAATTCTGACACTAGTTGACAATAATGCACTATACTGATGCAATTTCTACAAAAGCATTTCCATCTATATTTTTTTTCTCCTTTTTTTAGCAGGAAGACAGATGATTCTTTGTCACAGTTGGTGGTTCTGAATATGTTTTGTAAATAATTATATAGTTCATGTCCTTGTATTGCACTAGCCTGGCCCTAAACATGATGCCATGGCAACAGGCAGTAACTCAAGACAGAAACACCCACCCTAAGAGTGACATGAAAAAAAAAAATCTGTGCCAGTGTGAATGCATGATGACTGAAGTGTTCCAGTGAGTAGCAAATCTGTGATTACAAAAAGTTTCAGTCCCCAAAGCCTACCCTTAGCATCACCCGGGTGTAAGAGGTTTGAAATTTGCCAGCTCTTAATGACATTCTCCTTTTTGCGTTAATATGGCAGATGCTTCCTGAGCTTAGGAGATACATTCAGCACATCAGCCTCTCTCCAGACACCATAAATAATGATGACGTGAGTCATTTCTTTTCTGACTAATTGCATGTAAATATAGTCTAAGATCTTGTTCAGACTGCCAGCCCAAATCCAATTATTAACATGTGAGATTGGAATCAGACTGCTTTCACAGTTAAAATATATTGCATCTGACTTTTGCAAATCTGATTTGAGCCACATCCAAAGATGGTTTGAAATCCGATTCAAATCAGATTGATAAAGATGAATGGAACTTTCATTAAAAGTCTAAAGTAATTTTACACTGAAAAGAAAGTGTAATGCTTTACGCTTTCAATTTGTCATTTTGTAATTAATTTCTAATTATATTATTTACACTACTCACAAAGTTAGGGATATTATTATTTACTTGAGTGCTTTTCCTATTTGCTCTGAAATACTGTAAGTAAAAGTTCCCTTTGATATTACTAATAATGTATGAGAAGAAACACCATTTTCATTAGTTTTTTTTTTTTAGAAAATAACAAGGATAGCCCCAAATAACAAAAAGTTTAATTGGGATTGGAGGATGATGGGTTCTATGATGTCTCTGAAGTAAGAACGTGCAGTGACTGAGCCATCTACAATAATCAAATCTGTTTTACGCTGACTGGTGATGCCTGCCCAGACTGTTGCACCTCCTCCACCAAAGCAAACCCTGGGGACCATGTTGACCTCAGCGTATTGCTCACCTCGCCTTTCAAGCCAAAGTGGTGGAGTCGGTTGCGAATGTTTTGTCTGGAAACCCTAGTACCTCTCACATCTGGTAAACGGGCCTGCAGCTGTGTGGCAGTTGCATAACGATGTCTGAGTGCATAGGTCCTTAGGAACTGATCATCGTTGCGGCCTGTCACTCGTGGGGCTCCACTCCTGGGTCAGTCATGAACTCTGCCAGTAGTTCTGTGTCTTGATGCAAATCTGCTGATGACACTTTGAGACACACCAAGTTCACGAGCAACATCTGACTGCCTGCCACCAACCCGAAGGCTCGCCATGGCCAGGTGGCGCTGCTCGCCCGTTAAGTGACGTTGTGTGTTCATGGCTGTTTGAATGATGAACTTGGAATGACTTACTGACAATACCAGCTTTTTATACCCACAGAATGCTGAAATTGATGCCACATTGAAAAGGGTTGTCTTTTGGTATTGGCCTCAATATAAGATACACCTGAACACAATGAGACCATTACATGGAAAACACAAAATGAGGTGTGTCTATCATACAATTGTCACCCTACCCCAAAAATATCTGAAGCAAGTGAAACAAACACTGTATGTATGACATCCACTGAGTCTCTCACAACGTCCCTAACTTACTGTGAGTAGTGTATATGTCTAATGTATATGACTATGTCTAATGATACTATGTAAAAGCTGCACCGTTTAATTCATTATTTAATACCTTCTAATATTAAGGTATTCAATATTTGTTGCATACTAAATATTAAATATCATGTTGCATGCAATATAATCACTATTGCAGAAATCAATGCCTGACAATGGGTCATATCTGGACTGTCAGTCTGAAGAGAGCAAGATCTGACCTGATCACTTTCAAATAACAGTGGGGAAAGTCAGTCCTAAAGATCAGATTTATGAAACAAATCAGATTTGCCTGCAGTCTGAACAATGCCCAAGTTACAGTACATAAGTGTACACATCTGTGATCTCTTCACTGTAAACTCTTCCAGGCTGTGTCCCCATTGATGAAATTCCTCGATTCCACCTTAGTTCTTCTCAGTGATTCATTGGTGAAGGAGAACCTGGCAAGGTAATTACCTCTTTCATACCTGAAGGAACCTCAAAGATAAGCTTGTAATACATTAATACCTTGGCATGGAAATAACACTGATGAGTTGTGTTTAATCTATTAGTGAATGTTGCAAGTAATTTCAATGTCACTATTTCAGTGCTGTTTGCATACATGCTTTCTGTGACGAATGTGGGTTTTCTGCCTCCTTCAAAGAGTTCTCTGGAGTCTCTGGGAGCTCCTGCTGAGGATGATCCTGGACTCGGTGGCAGAAAACAGAGGTGTCCAGGTTGAGTTTTACACACGGTTCCAGTACACTGTAGAGGTTAGTGCGGAGTTTTAATAAAGTGGCATGTTTTTCTACTGGTTTAAGAGGTAAACCAAATTGACACATTGCTGTTGCTGGTGCTGCTTTGTTTCCATTTCACCCCAGAATATGCTCTTGCAGTCACATGCACCCTGCTAACACATTATGCAAGCCGTCAGTGATAGTGACACAGTATTTGATATAAATATCTTATGAGCTGTCACTTCTGCTCCTTTTCTCGACTTAACAAAGCCCATTGATAGACCACATGTAGAGTTTAGAGCAATCAGGTGATTTCAGTCAGAGTTTTTTTTTTTGTCTTCTCAAGCAACACATCTAGAGGTTTATTTCTGTCTTCCTCCTCCACTACAGCAAGTGTATATATTTTTCATTCATTGTGTCAGAGCACTTGACTGTGAATTGCTAGCATGATTGCTCTGGTTGCTAGCTTATCCTGTTAGTTCGTACTTCATGGTGTTTGAGATAGGTAGCTTGATTGTTAATATGCTTTATAGGGTCTTTCCCTGGTTCACAGCATAGGAGTGTGTCTGTTTCCCATTTGCCTTGTGTTGCTGATGATATCCTTCCTCAGTCATTCTCTTTGCTAAGCCATTCTCTCAGTGCTAGAGCTTAGCTTCAGATGATGGGAGAAGATTATGCATGTCTAGATGTGAAACTCTGGATCACACTCTTACATGAAGGTGTCAAAGGGACTGGCCAGAACCACTAAGGACTCACTAATTATTGTTTGGTGATAATCCAGCTAGTATTGGAGCAGGTAGAGGTCAGTTTCTTCATTATTGGGTCGATTATAGTTTTTTTTGTTGGACAGCAGGGTAGATTGCCTTGTAGATGGGAAAGCTCTCCACCAATGGTGTCAGGTGTGGCTGCAGCAGTTCACACTACTGGCACCCTGCAAGAGAACCTGTAATGTCCGCCTTAAATGTCTGTAGTGGAGAGTGTGGGCAAAGCGAACAGAGCAAAGTAGATTGATCACATCTGTATGTTACCAAAGGCCAAAGGAAGGCTCCAGTGTCCTCTAAAAGCCCATACTCTTTTTCAGAGCATGTCAGAGGAATCATAGGAAGCAATGCACCAAAGGGCCTTGCAATTTCATGAATGTCACTGACTTGTGAGTCAGTCCTGAGAGGTGAGACCCCCCCCACCACTTCCAAAGAATCACTGCCTGGCGATTAAGGGCAACTAAATCGAGAAAGTGGCTCTTGATGACCATGCTGTAAGCATACAGAATTCAGCTCTGTTGTTGACCCTCTGACACTCTTATGGCTCAAGACCTCACTTTATGACCGTAAATGATTTTTTCTCTGAAAATAAGTATGTCTATGAGTGGGGAGAGACAGTCAGCCATGAACAGATCACTCTCTGGATTGGGTGGCATGTGGTGTCAAATGGGCATATGATCCTCTAGTTGAGGTCATAATAAGTCAAACTGCAAGAATTGATAGTGACCTTGCTGATCCTTTTCTTCTGAGACACTGTTATGATATTACCCATTTAAACAATGGGTTAAGGGTCAGGTCTATAGTAAAAAGTTCTAAAATACTTTTTCCCTTATATAAAAACTCCTCAAGTGGGCTCAAGAAGATGTAGACTCTCTGAGAATACCTACAGTACCTAAAACAGCAGTACAGCACAGTGGGGCAGCAGAGGTGTGGACTTACAGTACAGTAGTTAAATTGAGGCAGCACACGTGCATCTGTGGGTGGTGAAGCAGATCTGGTAAAAAATCCTGCCTGGCAGAGATGAGTTGCTGAGTCAAGTCAGTATTAAAGACCATTTTTTGACTAGTCAAAGCACTAGTTCAAATGTAAAAATTCTTTGACTAGTTCAAATAACACTAGTCAAAGAACGGTCTGCTCTGAATCCATTGTCAATTGTCTGGCTTGGGGGGATGATCTTTGATACTGACTTGACTCAGCAACTCACTTCTGCCAGGCAGAATTTTTTTTTACCAGATCTGTTCATAGGGTATTCTTTCATCAAAACATAGATTCTTGGAGCATTGACACAGGGCACTCCCTTGTTAAGGCAGAGATTGATCTACTGGGCGACAGCCCACCAGCTTGAAGACCAACCCTCTCTGTGACTTTGCTGAAGGTCTTGGCATGATGCACATGCACACAAACATATCCACATGGTAAACACTGGCCCCTAGCAGATATGTAGTGATTGCAGAACAGCAGGATTGCCAGGTCTTATCAAAGTTCCCACATCAACTACACTTCAAACCCCACACATAAACATTTACGATATACAGAAACTGTTCTATACTGTTTACGTATGTACATACACTAACCCTTTGCTTGCCATAGCCAATATTTTTTACTTGGGCTTTTATCCAAAACTAACTAAAGGTGTAAATACTTATTAAATACTTATTTTATGACTTTGGCATTATTGATTTAATGAAGAAAAAATGCAGTGTAAAATTGCAGAATAAACTGAAGCAATGTTGTAAATAAAAATTAACCAGAATTTCTTTATAAAGATGTGCGAGACTGATAAAGTCATACAGGAAACAATTACTTCAAGTTATTATTGCTTAAGGTGGATCTACGTACAAGCTATTGAATCATGGCGAGGTACTAAGTATTGCCCACAAATGTTTTTCTTTTGTGGCCTCATTTTTGTTGAATAAATAATGGCATGGTGAAAAAGTACATGCTGTTGTTCATCTGATGTTGTGTTTGCCTAATATGAACAACCTCTACATAGAGTATAGATTTGTTTTTTTAAAAGGCACTACTTTTGAACATGACTGTACATGACAAATCAAAATTTATTTTAGATAAAGACCATCATTAGGCAGAATTAAATTTATCCATGATCAACCAGAGATCATGGATGTGTTTCAGGGCAAAGCAGGAAAAGCAAAGCCAGAACAATCTGCCATTAACTGAACTATCCCGTTAATACTCACTGTTTCCACTCTCAGTTTCATGGCATCCCAACAGTTAATCATCAGTCATCCTGGCAGCCACTTGTCCAGTTATTAAAAAGAGAATCCACCAAAATGACAATGTGCTAGTAGTACTATTCTAAGTGACAGGAATTGGCAGGAGTGCAGGACAGATTTCTATGTAGAGTCTTGAGTTTCTAGGTTGCGTGGGTGAGCATGCTGTGCTCTATATAGTTGGTCTATTAGCATAGTAGGAATCCCATGCTGTTACGAGTATGTGTGCAGGTCTGGGAACGCACTGCCTGGAAGGATTCTAATTAACTCTAATCAGAGGTGGTGTGACATTTCATAGCTGCTTGGGCAGGCTTGCAGGGAACCTTGGCTAAAACCTTTGACCCTATATGGAGAAACCAATTATCTCTTGTCTTGTTTATTTATTTATTTATTTATTTATTTATTTAGACATTGGTGCATTTTTTCCATGCCAGTGGTGATGGACTGCTTTTGGAGGACCTTAAATCTGGTGACTACAAGGTAAACAGTGGTTGAAATCTGGTCACACGGAGTGCTAACATGCTAGCGACTAAACCCATTTACTCTTGCAGATCCTGGAGGAAGAGCTGCGACTGAACAAGTGCACCTCCTTCGAGCTGATTGAGCAGTACTTTCTGGAGAAGATATCCCAGCAGGTAGGCATTAGGCCTACTGGGGTTTGACACCCAGCATACAGTGGGAAAAGGTGTTGATTAGAAACTGAGTCATTACAAAGAGCTTCCCTTCTCTTATGATTATTTCTTCTTTTGCAAAACATTTTGTTGCAGTAACTCATGTAATACAATCAGTGTTGTTTATTTTATCAACAGAAATATTTCTCGTGATATTTAGAAGTAATCTAGTTATTAGTAAGTCATAATGTATAGTCTGTTCAAGATCTGTAGCCATTTTATTTCGATCTCTCATTTCAGCGAATCTTGAAGCATAGCCGATTTGGGCGCATTAGTGTTAAATGTTATTATGATGCTCCTGAACAAAGACTCACGGTGGAGATACTGCATGCGGCTGATCTCATTGCCCTGGATGCTAATGGTGAGCAAGTACCAGTACTGACCTTCACACTGACATTGCCCTGACCTGTACATCTCAAACATGTACTTGTGTACTGTAATGTAAATGAATATGTTTTATAGACCTGGGGATTACATAAAACCCATGTTTGGCTTTTATAAACCAGTTATCCTGTTTGTATCTTTATGTTTTTTTTTTCCTCTTTCAGGTCTTAGCGATCCATTCGTCATAGTGGAGCTTTGTCCTCACCACCTCTTTCCTAACTCCAGGAGTCAACGCACTCAAGTGAAGCTCAAAACTCTGCACCCAGTTTTTGATGAGCTCTTCTACTTGTGAGTAGGACTGGTAGTACACAAGGCAGTAGTAATATATAGAAAACTATCCTCATATGCAGGAACGTTCTCTTATCCTCATGAAATCTCCACAGTCATGTAAGCCCGGAGCAGTACAGACACAGGTGTGCTTGTCTCACCTTCACTGTGATGGATTATGACTGGCTATCAACCAATGATTTTGCTGGGGAAGCAGTGGCCCCCCTGAGTGACTTCTGTTGGCCAGGGCGACCCAATGCCACTGCGGCGGGGAAAACACTGCAGCCTTTTATCCTACATCTGTCGCGTCAGAAACCAAGCGGTATGCTAGCCTTTCACTCTTTGTATGTTCATGACACTTAAAAAAGCACCCACCCAATTATTTCATTATTAAAAACTTACATGGGGTTCTGGGGTCATTCCCTATTTTCTATTTTCCCCAGCTGTTCTGTGGAAATATTTTGGCCTGATTTATCTGTTTTCACCAGAATCTGTGCTTGTATAATATTTGAACCTTATCTGGATGTGCACATGTCCATCATTTCATGTGCATTGGGAAATAAGATATGTGACTTGATGCCATATTTAGCCTTGCAGCATGTGTACCAGGGCCCCTCCCACGGAAATATAATAAAAAGTTTATGGCCAAAACATGTTATTAGTTCTAAAAAGTGTCTCACCTTCGTGAAAAAGTGATTTTTCAGATAGAATCATATAATACCATTTTTCATCCATGCTGCATTTGTAAATATGCATACAAATTTATATTTTTTTATCAGATAAACAGAAACACATTTGCTAAATACAATTTCATGCCCTTTTATGTAGTTTTTTTTTTTATTCAGATCTTTCAATGAATTTAACTGTCATTCAGATGAAACTTAGATTTCACATGAAAAGATATAACATGCAACATGAATTTGACATGGTTACGAACACTACAGATTTTGTCCAAAAAACAATTTAAGCAACAATTTAACAGGTCATATGTTTCTAGAAGCTTTCACCAAGTTTGGGATCAATACTCCTAAAGAAAGATGAATAATTAGTATTTTAAATGATTATTGTTTGAGTAAGTATCACTCACTCATCATCTATACCACTTAATCCTGTATTCAGGGTCATGGGGGTCCTGGACAGGGTGCCAGTCCATCGCAGGGCACAGACACATGCACAAACACTCACTCACTCATTCACACACTATGGACAATTTGGGAACGCCAATTAGCCTAACCTACATGTGTTTGGACTGTGGGAGGAAACTGGAGTACCCGGAGGCAACCCACCAAGCATGGGGAGAACATGCAAACTCCATGTACACAGAAACAGGAATCGAGCCTGGCCAGGGATCGAACCCGGACCCTGGCGGTGCAAGGCGTCACCACTACACCACTACACCACCGTGCCGCCCAGCTGACAGTACATTTTTGGGGCACATATAAAATATCTCCAAAATGGCTGGAGTTAGCAACTTGAAATTTTTAGGGAAGCAAGATCAGTCACATGAATGCCAATGTTGTAAAAACTTCAAAAGTAGCTTCTTTGACACACACATTTTCTGTATTATAGGTAAAACCTTAAGAAGTTTGCACCAATACTGTGTTTTGGCCGTTAACAAATTCTTATCATATCTTTGTATATGTATCATCACAGCAGGAATTTGTGGTTGTCCAAACAATGTGGTGATGTTCATTTTTTCCAACGTTTGGAACAACATTGACTACATGGTGGTGGGAGAACATTGAATTAATGCTTCTGCAATGTTGCAAAAGTAATTCAAAACAATCTTAATAACAGAATGATGGCATGAGCAGGACTCCCTTTGCTGCGCGCGGGTTTACTGTACACTCGATCTGTTCTATGAAAGAGGACATGATGCAGTTTGGACTCAAAAATACCATATACCATATTGCAGTAGAGTCATTTGGGAGCTAAGACACACCTCAGTAATATTTATAAGAAAATAAGTAATATTTCTAAAGAAAATGAAACCGAGATGTAACATTACAACACAATAGATGCGTGATGCGCCATACACACGCAGTACGTGGGAAGCTGTTGTGTCCGTCCCAGCCTCTGAACTGATTTCTAAACCCTTTTAAAACTTAAGGGACCAGAGATGTGGTTGGACGTTGTGTGAACGGATGTTATTCGACATAAATGCTCCAAATAAACGTTAAAATTGTGCATTTATGCAATTTAATCTAAACATTATTTCATCAAAAAATTTGCACACTTGAATATTTCATTGAACCACCGTGGCATATTTTCGATAAGCTTGTGCTAAGTTTTCTCCAAGACCTTGTTTTGATGATGAGAGTCGGACCGCTGCGTAAAGCCTTCTCCAGCATGTCCCAAAGATTCTTAATGAGGTTAAGATCTGGACTCTGTGGGGGCCAATACATGTGTGAAAAGTGTCTCATGCTCAATGATCCACTCTTTCACAATATGAGCCTGATTAATTCTGGCGTCGTCAGATATGGCCGTGCCATCAGGGAAGGAAAAAATCCCTTGATGGAAAAATCTGGTCATTCAGTACATTCAGGTCGTTAGCTGGTGACTTCATTTTATTGTCACATAAGACTAGACCTGAGCATAACGTTATCCTGCTTACCACGACACACACATCACTCTGGAATAGGATAAATCTGGACTCATCAGACCACATCAAACTGAAGGCTTTTTCTCTGATGAGTCTCACTAACAAGGGGTTTTCCTATGTCCACAGTGTCCAGTGTCCTATTAGTCCCAATCCTGTGAGTTATGTTTGCTTTGTTCATGTGGAAATGCTCTTACTTTCAATATTAATCATAGCTGTAAGCTCTTCTGTTCTCTTTTTACAATTTGATTTCACCAAACTTTGAAAAGATTGTCTCCGATCATTAAAAAAAAAATTCAAACCACATTTCTTCTTCAAAGATAATGCCTCACTGCTATCACCGTTATACAAGTTTAAATAATGCGTTTTTTAGTTTTTAATCCAACTAAAGTATTTCTAGCAATCTCTGTAGTTGTCTGCCTAACAGGACAACAATTTGACCCTTCTCACACAGTGTAACATCTTTGCCAGGACTACAGGATGTGTCTAAGGTTGTTTAAGTAATAAGAAACTCCTCACTGTTAGGGTTAAATAACTTGTTGTACTGCAGTAATTATCTAATGAAAACCTATTAAATGTGTGCTTATTTAAATCCAGGTGGTGACGTTTTTATCCAGATAGTTTATGTTACAATCAACATGCTGGGATGCTTACTTTATGAAAAAATATTTTATATATGTCTAATTTGCTGCTGGATTTGTCCGTCTGGGTTTGTAGTGGTCAGAATGCGAGCTTTTTTCCCCCCATCATCGAGGAGAGCAATTATCCCACTGATGAACAATTCCTATCCCAATAGGGCTTAAGACACAACTGGTTCACGCTGGTTGAGATCTAAGAACATCTCATGCTATTTCTGTGAATTATCAGTTGCTATGTCTGTTGGACGAGCCTCGTACCTGACTCAGTTTGTTTTACTGTTCCAGAGAAACCAATCATGAAGATGCTAGAGGCAAGGACAGGAGACAGAGAAGCTCAAGAGTTTGTGCGAAGGCTAAAGGAGATCGAAAAGTCGATGGAGGAAGAGTAATTTTTTTCATCCATGGTTTACAATATTGCCAACTATGTGCTTTTATACCTGTTGTATTATGTTTGCTATTTAAAAGAAAACACTTTTAAATGTGTATTTTTATCTGTTGTCTACAAGTGATCTATATGAAAAGATGTTTAAAGATCGTATTTTGTCGCTGTTCAGCACTTTGTGTGCTGTGTTTTGACGTATTCAGCTCACCAAAGGAGCTTGTGAGAATTATATGAATTAATTTAATGATAGTATATTTTTACGTAAGTTTAGATGGTAAACTGTTGAATTAGATTTTAAAAGTTATTTTAAGTAAGTATAGTTTTTTGTGACTTAAAGTATAAGAGGTATTCTACTGTTAGGCTTAAAATGGTTTATGAACTACGCTCAAATGGCATCAAAAGAATCTTCACTGTAACGTGTTTATGGTACTTTTAAGGTCACAGAGTGGGTCTTTGTTATGAACAACAACAAAAAAAACTCTTGCTTTTGAAAATGCTTTCAAAATCTGTCTAAAAACTGTGAACTGTGAACATTTGTCCTGGACTCAGACTGGACTATGTTGACAATTTGACTGTAGCAATTTTGTGAGAATTTGTCTTTCCTAAAGAATGTTTATTTATGCTAAATGGTTCTTCAATGTTCTGGTTTTAATGTTCAGATGGTTTTCTCATCGTTTTGCATTAAGCAGGTAGGAGGGTTTCAGCTGAGTTTACAAAAAGGGCTTCAAATTTTACATTAGAATTACAAACAGTTTCTGTTTCCTTGTTGAATTCTGGCAGGACAAACACATATCTAGGGCTGACTAAGCTTTCTTATTTTAACAATAGTCACGATTAAGCCCACTATTCACTATTCAAGCTCTTGAAGTGTTCAGCACATTCACAGTGTGTTTGAAGGATTTTAAATAGTGCTAACAGTGGTTAGCGCTCTTGCCTCGCCTTGAACCTGCACAGTTTGGGTGGGTTTGAATCTCACCTCATATCTCATAAGGAGATTGCATGATCTTTAAGAGCATTCCGCCTTCCTCCAAAATAAAAAAAATAAATTGGCATTTGCAAATTGCCCGTAGTGTATGGCTGGGTGTGTGAGTATGTGAACGTTTGTGTGCTCGTGCCCTGCAGTTAGTTGGCACTTCATGCACAGGATGAACACGATGGACGGAATGGAATGATTTTCTAATCAAGAAAGTCAGCTACTCTTTATTCTAGGAGCATATTTTGAGGCACACTTTAAATATTCCGTTTAGTTCCTTTTTCCAGGACCTCCAGGGAAGTATCCTCATTGCTCTTTTTCATGCCAAGTACAAAAAAGCAAAGTTGTCACCTCGTGCCCGCTATAAAAGGACTCCACTTTGCTCCATCATCCCTATTGCATGTGTAGCACAGACACTGCAGGGGCAGATAATCTTTGTTAAGGTTTCTTGAGCAAAACTGAAGGAGCTGACACAATTATTCTTGAAATGTAAGGTATGATGCTAATAATGAATGCAGGTTGAATTTCTTTGCTCTCAACCCCTTATTAGATGCCCATGAATGCAAGTACAAAGGGTAGAAAATCCTAAAGGCAACCCCAAACAAGCAGTAAAAGGCCTCGCAACGAATAGTAGTAGATTTGCTTGGATTGTTTATGTAGATGAGAAGATAAATTGGCGGTTCCCAACACAATTGCCCAAAGTCTGATAAAAAAAAGCGCACAGCGTCCCCTGCTACTGCAACCTGAAAAAGCCTTTAGTGCACAGTCTCGGAAGGCTCCAGATCAATGTCTCTTTCTGTCAGAAACACAAATTGGACATTTTAAAGCTCCAGGCTACACCTTAGGCTCTGGGTCTGCCATCACTAAAATTTAAAAGTACGCCCAGTGTATGTCCTGTAACGCTCCGTCACGGAAACATCACATGCGTGGAGCTACTGTATGGGGCATAAAGTTCAGACCACGTCTGTGGAGTTTATGGTGGATGGAAACTTGGCCAATGCAGAGAGTTTCACACCAACCACCTAAAAATGCAAGGTTGGACAAGCAAGCTTTGAAAGTGGTCAGATGCTCCGCTTAGATAAAGTCCTGGTGCAATCAGGTACTGTACTGTATGCATTTCATATCCTGTACCAGTCCTGTGCCATGTCAGTTCAGCTTGAGTGGATTTTTTGTGCAGGGACAAAGACTTTGGACCCGCATGCTTGAGTAATGACTGATCAAATCTAGAATACTGAATTGCACGTCAAGAGCACCTTCTTTTATTCATTTATTAAATGTCATTGGATGCATTGTACAGATGAGCCATAACATTAACATCACATAACGTTATCATATACCGTAAACTGGTGGCACGACCCATGGCTCACACATGCACAATGAGACCTTTCCAGTCTGATCCCAGTGAAACACCAACGCAGCACAAATCCCAGAAAAAAGGAAGATGCTGGCCACCGTAGAAGGTGACCAGAACTTCCGGTGCACACACGACCCTGCAGCCCAATGCCCCTCCCGCCGTCATCCTAATCTGATTGGACCCCGGTGGGATGCACTGGCCAAATGAGTCTGATACACAGACATCCCACCCCGTAAACCACAGCACCCAAACATCCTGAGGCCTGCGACCACAGCACACCATGAGCTCTCACACAGAGCTGCCCAGGTGGGAAGGGGAACACAAGGGGAACACAATATTGTGCTTAATGTTTTGTGCTGTAATGTTATGGCTGATCTGTGTATATTTATATTACAGACAGACTTATCTGGAGAAAATTACATTATCTTAGTGAACATCTGTGTCAGTGAGGCTCAAGCAGTGTGAGGAGCAGAATGGCCAGAATTAGCCCTGCAAACATTTATCAACCTTAAAATCAACATTCGAAGCAGATCTCAGTTAAGTTTGTGTTAACAAAGGACATAAGCGTGGTTCTACGACACCTGAATCACAGAGAAGGACCAGATGTCGGACATGATGTCCCAGGAACCCATTCTATAAGCTACTTAGTGGGTTCATGGGGTGATGGCTTTGCTAACTGTACTCCTCAAACAGCACGGAACAGTTTTAGATTTCCTTTCAGAGATAGATCTCTACTCTCGCTCCTGCTCCACTTTACCTCTACAGTTCCTTTTTTTTCTCTCAGCATGCATTCCCTTGCAAACAGTGAAGACATAAACAAGCATGAAGTCCAACACTGCTGCCAGTCAAGGGCAAAGATATGCTTTCACCTCATGTGTCAGCGCCACTGCTTAACACTTTCGGTAGTTCTTGACACTCTCTGCACTTCACTGTGTCCCTTGTGATTTGACTAATGCTGTATTCTGTGTGCGCATGTGTGCGTGTATTCAATAATAATAATAATAAAAAACCAAGTAACCAACAACAGACAAGGCTTAGAGTGAAATCTGTTCTAAATGAGGAATGTTACTGGGGTTCAGGTGGAGATGGAGAGCTGCTTGGTCTTGAGCTCGCGGTTCTCCCTCCAGGTCCGACTCTGAGGAATGTGGGCTTCAGGAGAGTGAACCGTGGCTCCATTGTACTAGCTGAGGCATCCACATGATGCCTTATTTTCAAGACTGCGTGACCAAAAACACAGTCAACAGGGCATGCTGGTCTCAAACAACAGCATGTTTGAAATTATACCATATATAATACATTAAATGATTGTATAGTTAGTATAGTTATATAGTTATTAATCGTTAAATATAACTTTTTAATAGTTATATATTACTGTATAGCATTAATCTGACACCTGTCTGTTTGATATAAAACTCTTTCAGAGATCTATTTAGCATATTTCTCCTAGGTAATAACATATGAGCGGTGTTCAAGTCAAAACGGGACTTGCAGTACATTTCTGGTGAGTGACGAAGCAAACCTGATTTATATTTACAGAAGACTTCTAGCACAGTGCAGTGATGAGACACTTAGCCGCAGTAAAACATTTTAATGGTGCAAACATTTTAAAGCGGATTGTAGGTCTGTGAATAACGATCCCAGCCGAGGTGACTTGGAGTCCACTGCCGTCATTCCTGATTGTTGAAAATCGACAGATAACTTGTTGTTGACTTGAAGAGACTCATCTGTAAATCATTCACTAACACCATTTGCATGTTACAGGCACTCGGCTTGGAGTTATCGCCACGTCCCCTGTACAGTTCTGACCGCGCGCCAAGACATTTCCATATGCTTGGGTTATTAAAGGAGTTCCGGGGAGGCCGGCGTTTCAGACATGAAACTTTGACTAAGAAAACTTTCTACCTTGATGGTGTCCAAGATGGTGTTCTCTAGTGAAACACTGGGATAAGTGTGTTAGTATAGCAGCGGATTAAATAAAGGGAGTGTTTACTCTCAGAACTGTCGTCTGTTTTTCTTCGCAATTAAAAGTCCGGGTTTGACTTGAACACCCCTTGTAATTTCCCTCTGACTGCATAATGGCTGAGTGCTAAGAATTCCCTGAGAATTATAACTGGAGTCACCACCAGGTGTCTCTAAAGAGACAGAAACAACCAGTACTGTATTTTCCTGGAAGTTACAGTAGGTGGCGTATTTAGTTCCGGTACTAGAAACAGAAACACAACCTCATAACTATTGTTTATTGTCTTATACAGTACAGTATTTAAAAACATTACAGTCAGAGTTTTTTGCTCTTTACGCTCACATTAGACTGTTAGAACAGAACTGCACAGTACAGCAGTATTCTGGGTGAGATGTGCATCGCAGCATTGCAGTTATGAAAACACATTAAGACCGAGCGCAGACACCCAGTAATTATCCTCAATTTGGCCACCAATTTGGTAACTCTGCATATCAACACAATAATGAGACACACACTCACACACACACACACACACACACACACACACACACACACACACACACACACACACACATAAATGCACACAGACTGCAGTTTAAACCTGAACTGGAGACAAGGCGCAATAAGAATATATTGCTACATTTTTTTAAATAAATGACTGATGTCCACCAGCAATCCTCTGACCAAAATCATTCTTCTCTTCTGAGTATTCAGATTATGTTGTTGATAAGCATAATGTTGTAGAAAGAAAGCATAATAGTTCAGTCATATGATTCTATAATTATAAATATTCTGGGGTGTTATAACCCCAACACTACGAAATATCACATCATCTACTATATCATATCATAACTATTATCAATATCTGACATGTATTTTAAATTTTTGTTAAGTTCAGACATTCAGATGGATCACTGGTGTTTGTGTATTAAGAAAACTAAACTGAGAACAATACACATTTGTTCTTTTTTTTCTGTTGTTGAGGAGGTTTATAGTGTCGTTCAACAAGTAGGCGATTTTATAACTAGTCGTTGTTTTATCCAGCTTACTAATGTTAATCAATTAGTTATATTTAAGTGTTAATTGTTTATTGATCATTGTGTGACTGCACTGTTGATACACTAATGGAGAGCGTCAGTGGTTTATGGTTATAAAATGGCAGCACAGTGGAGTAGTAGCTCGGTCGCCTTGCACCTCTAGGTCCAGGTTCGATTCCCACCTCGGGTCTGTGTGCTTGGAGGTTGCTGGTTCTCCCTGTGCTTGGTGGGTTTCCTCCAGTACTCTGGTTTCCTCACAGTCCAAAAACATGCAGATTAGTCTAATTGTATGTAGTGTGTGAATGTTGACCGGAGGTCCTAACACAGTCGTAGTATGGGAATAAATACGATGGTAATCACCACTGGCATCCCCAGTTGGACTAGTTGGACTACAGAGGTTCATTCAGTAGATAGATGGATATGGTTATAAAAGTGCAGAAGGATCAAAATACAAACTTGAGTGTATGTTTGTGCTCTGTGTCTGAGGAGTTTTTATATTGTCATATTAGATGTTGTTGTATACATTAAGAAAATATCTTAGAGGGTACATATTTTACTATTTCTTTAACAAAGTTAAAATAGACCTCAAATGGGCTACTGCTGAGCTGGGGAGGGGAATCTTATTATATAACATCACAGTAGGGGGAAATCTAGTTGGCTTGTTTAAGCCCCGGCCAGTACAAAATGGAAAACGCACACTGGAGGCCCATCTAAATGTCTAAAAATTATTACGTTATGCTTGAATATTTTTATTATAATTTTTATTTCATTTTAATATAATAATTGTTATAATAAGTGCACTGTAATTTGGCACACAGTGTGTAGTCTCATGTCACACACCTGCTCTCCACCCTATAATGTAACATTTGCATAAACTGTAAAAATCAGTCGATCACGAAGTGACCAACAGGGGAAATGTGTAATTTGTCGAATGACATACTGCACAACTCATTGCTGACATTTTTTTCTGCTGCTAATCCTCCAGCTCCTCTCTGATCACCCTGCACTGGACCTGTGTGGTACATTCCAAAGCGGGCGTATCTGAGGACTCCAGTTTGTCGAGACTCACTTTGCATGTTTTTTTCGCCTCTGAATGGCAGCAGCTCATAAAGTGAGCCACGGGCTGTTAAGTTCTAAGTAGCTTCTGCTGGTGGTCCGGCCCTGTTCAGCATTACAACTGGTGTGTGGGCCTTCCATGACACTACACGGCTCCTTAGCTGCTTACACACTCTGTCCACGACAGCCTGCAGTTAGGAAGTGCCTGGATATCGGGTTGTTGCTCTGTTTAGAGACCAGGATAAAGTAGAAATAAAATAGTAACAAGGACCAGATTGCAGATATAATAATGGGGTCAAAAAGTCTGAGAATATCTGGGATTTTTTTTTAAAAACAAACAAATTTGTTACATTGAATTTTTATGTAAAACATGATGGCTGACTGATCAGCATGTGATCTGTCCGGTTATACACTAACTTGTGGCATATTAAATACTTGGGTTGGGTATCGTTTGGGTTTTTTTCGATACCGGTGCAAAATCGATGCTTTTAAATCGGTACCGGTGCCAAAACGGTGCCTGAACTGATACTTTGCAAAAGCCACAAAACGATGGTGGATGACCCAAGAATAAATTTTTATTGAACCAAAAATTAAATGCTTAAAATTGAACAGTATATTAAAAGTTTAAGTACTAGCTGGAAAGCCATAATTATAAACAGAATCCATGTTACATTAGTATTTTACAAATCGTTTGACCATTTGTTAGCATGAATGTAAGATTTGCATTTTGTAATTAACATTACATTAGCCTACTACTAACCTGCGAAAAGACTGCTGACGTCATCATAATCGGTGGACTCCTTTTTGCTACTGTTGGTATGACTGGGGCTGGAGTCGTCCACACCAATAGAGCCAGCTGTTGTCTGTAAGCCGTCAAACACGGTGCATGCCTCTGCTTTATGTTTATTCCGTGTGCCCTCAAATGTTTCATTAGATTTGACGTGTTTCCCCCTTTACACGTGTAGCGGTGTGTAATCTGCGTTGTGTCATGCGAAAAATCTCAATACTCCGACATTCTTGCCATCGTGTCCTCGTTTATTGAATCTCATACACCTGGACAACACAAACAGGCAAGCTGAGGACTTGTGCAGCAGTTAAAACAGCGCGTGGCAGCGATGCTCAACGTGCACGCGCGCGCGCTGTGAAATCATATAAAACTACATTCATCAAACAAAAACAAAATAACCAAGAAAACACGTGTGTACATCACTGAGGGACTTAAAATCATAATTATCCAAATATGGTCATGGCAAGTGGAAACACAAAGTACTGTTTTAAAGGCATACCTGCTACACTCCCCCCAGCTGACTTACACTTGCACATGACAAAGGGAAGAAGAAAAACAAAAAAAACAAAAGAAAATACAAAACATGAGATATCAAAATGCTACAAAGTCACTCAGAGAAAAAAAACAACCAGGTACATGCAACCATATTTACAATAGAATAGAGGAAAACAAACAAAATTTCTGCACCGAAGTACCGAAAAATAATACTGTAAAGTGCATGGACCACTAAACATTCCAGTCGTAAGACTATTCTCTCTAGAACTAGAAATGACAGAGGTTTGCAAAGCCTCTAAACACCCATAGGTATAACATGCCTGTTACATATCACATTCATTCAGTGTCCACGTAAACACAGTATTACATGAATACAATTTCATCACCGCCTTCAAAATACTATGACAGATTTTGCTCATTCCCCTATATCATAACATACACCTACACTATTAGAAAGACCCTATAAACAATTAACCATGAGAACATTACAACCCAGACAAAACCTTCTGGTGCATATTCTGGATCAGTCTGATGACCGGCTTAACAATCCTCCCACATTTCGTTCTGACAGTTAACGAACCTCCCTGAGTGGAAAATGTCCTAGAACCTTGTGGTGAGTGGACAGTGTCTGAAAAAAGAAGGGGTTCAGTTGTATCAGCCTGATCTGTCCTATTATTAACACGGGATTCACATGTCAAGGATCTGCCAATCTCTAAAGACTGTTTATCTAGGCTTGCAGGACATGGTGCAATCAATGTAATAGGCGGTTCATCTACATTCAACTGATCAGAATCAGACACTGAAAGGTTAACTTTTTCAGAGACTGGAAGTTCAGACACCCATGCCACAGTCCTCTCATGCGACTCATTGACAGGTTTGCTTGGATCGTCATCGTCGCTCACAGTCACACTTGACTCACTGAAGACAATATCCTCGCAAGTATCGACTTCAGCACCCTCATTCTGAAGAGGCAGGAAGTTCACTGGCATTATGAGATTTCTGTGAACAATCTTCTCAGCACCTGTTACACAGTTTCTGATTCTAAATGTATGAATGTCACTGTTCATTCCTGTCACAATGTAGATGTTCCCTTCCCATCTATCAGCAGTTTTCCTCCTGCCACGCTCGCCCTTATTGGCCAGGAGAACTCTGTCGCCAATAGCCACTGGAGCCCCTTTTTGCTTCTTATTGTAGAGGTTTGCTTGCCTCTGCTGTTGTTTTGAAGCAGAGCATTGGGCCAATTTCATAGCCTGTGCAAGGTCATCTCTGAAAGACAGCACATACTGGTCATAATCCACCACCCGGTCATCAAGCAGCACAGAGTCAAACATCATGTCAACAGGCAGCCTTGGAGTTCTACCGAACATCAACTGGAAAGGAGGATAACTGGTGGTCTCATGAATTGTCGCATTATAACAGAATGTAAGAGATTTCAACATCTGAGGCCATCTGTGCTTAGTTTTAGGTGGTAAAGCACGAATCATGTTTCCCAGTGTGCGGTTGAACCTTTCAACAGTCCCATTACCCATTGGATGGTATGGTGTCGTATGGGACTTTTGGACACCTGAGAGCTGGAGCATTTCAGAAATCAGGTTGCTTTCAAAATTGGCTCCCTGATCCGAATGGATTCGCTCAGGAAAGCCGTAAATACAAAAGAAATTGTCCCATAGCTGCTTAGCAACCGCCTTAGCCGATTGGTTGGGACAGAGATAAGCTTGAGCTAGCTTGGTAAAATGGTCCGTCACGACCAAGACATCCAGAGACTTATTAGAGGAGTCTTCAGCAGACCAAAAATCTACACAAACCAGCTCAAGAGGCCTTGATGTCCTAATGCACTCAAGAGGAGCTCTGGCTTCAGGTTCTGGTGACTTACTGACAACACATCTTTTGCAGCACCGCACATATTGCTTAACATCTCTTTCCATCCCTTGCCAGTAGAACCGACGTCTAGCCAGGTAGAGTGTTCTGTGTTGACCCTGGTGTCCAGCTTCATCATGTACTCCCTTTAAGACTCTATCTCTCAGGGCAACAGGCACAATGAACTGGAAAGTCTTAGTGTTTGTGACTGCATCCTTGGATACACGGTATAGCAAACCCATTCTTACCGACAGTTTGTTCCAGTGTCTCAGAAATCGAAGAACACTAGGTGATTCCTTGTTCCGTTCCCTCCTTGATGGCCTACGTTTTCGCTCGACAAAATTAAACACTCTGCTCAGCACAGGATCAGCATGTTGCAATTCTGTCAGCTCCTGCCGTGACATTACTGGATGATCCAACAGCTGGGATGGAATTATCGACTCCATCAACTGTGGAAGCAGGTACGCAAATGGCCGAACCTGATTTTCTTGTTGCCCACTGCTGTCCAGAATGGCAGAAACATCCTCCTGAGAGACAAAAGATTTCTTAGAGAGAGCAACATAATTCACCTCAATATCTGAACAGGGATTGTCTTGTGCTTGTTTTTCGAAAGGATGACATCACCAGCGAAACACGTCTTGGACATTCTCCGGATTCACTGCTTGAGACTCCTCCAGAAGAGCAGCATAGGGCACTCGAGTAAGTCGGTGGAACAAACTAGGTCGCACAAATGGTTCACGGCTAAGGGCATCTGCAACTACATTCTTAGGCCCAGGAATGTATTTGATGTCGAAATTATATGGAGCAAGCTTTGCAACCCATCTTTGTTCGCACGCATCCAACTTGGGCTTCGTAAGAACGTAGGTCAGCGGGTTGTTGTCGGTCCACACTGAGAACTGCTGGCCCCTTAGCCAGTGACTAAATTTGTCACAAACTGCCCATTTGAGGGCAAAAAACTCCAATCTATGTGCTGGATATTTCGATTGGGCATAGTTTAATGACTTGCTAGCAAAGGCGATGGGGCGGGCAACCTCTTCACCCACTGCCACTTGAGAAAGCACCGCTCCAAGACCATTACTAGAGGCATC
The DNA here is from genome assembly GCA_013621035.1 of Clarias magur. NCBI lineage: Eukaryota > Metazoa > Chordata > Actinopteri > Siluriformes > Clariidae > Clarias > Clarias magur. Next base: position 3,060,013 of record QNUK01000016.1, on the reverse strand, counting down.
GACAGACAGCAGGAAAGGTTTACTAAAATCTGGATGAGCCAAAACAACTCTGTCCAGCAAAGCTTGTTTCAAGGCATTAAACGAATCTCTACATTCCTGTGTCCAATCTGCAGGTGTGAGTTTTCTGCATGTCGTTGCACGTTTTTGTCCTTTGCTATATCTCGGTTTCCTCATGCCTGATGTTAATGCAAAAAGGGGTTTACCGATGCGAGAACAGCCTTCGATATATTGCTGGTAGAAAACCACCATCCCCAGGAACGACCTAATTTTCGCCTGTGACGGAATATTAGTGCCATCTTCCATAAGATCCTGTTCTGTGATGTCAACAATAGCTCTAATCTTATCAGGATCTGTAGCTACTCCCTCACTATTCACAACATGTCCGAGAAACTTAACAGAAGGTTTCATAAAATGACACTTCTTTTGAGAAAGTTTCAAATTATGTGATTGAAGTCTCTGGAATACCATTTCTAGTCGTTCCAAGGCAAGCTGTTCATCAGGGGCGAAAACAAGGATGTCATCAAGATAACAAAGCATGCTCATAAAATTCTGATCACCAAATATGCTCATCATCATCCTCATGAATGTTGCCGGACTATTGCACAGTCCTTGAGGAAGCCTGTTATATTCAAAGAGGCCAAATGGCGTAGTAAAAGCAGTGAACCGCTTGTCATCCTCATGCACCTCCACGTTATAGTATCCTGATGTTAGATCCATGGTGGAAAAGAAAGCGCTACCACCCAGAGCCGCAAGAGCATCCGCTTGGTGCGGAAGAGGATGTGCATCCTTAATAGTGCGTGCATTGAGCCAGCGGAAATCCGTGCATAGCCTCAGATCACCATTTCTCTTCCAAATTAACACAAGAGGCGATGCATAGTCACTTGTTGACTTTCTGATTATTTCTCGCTCTTCCATGTCATCCAGGGCTTCACGCAGTTTCACATAGTGTGAAGGTGACAATCGTCTGTAGGGAAGCCTGAAAGGTTTAGTATCACTTAAACATATTCTATGAACGAAACCTTTGGCCTTGCCACAGTCCAGTCCATGGCGTGAAAATATTGACTCGTACTTAACCAGCAGTTCGGTCAACTTCCCTCTCCAGTAAGGTGTCAAAGAGTCTGAGTCTATTTCAATATCCTGGAGCCCCAGCCTAGACAATGCTGCACTAGTAAGACCTTGTAGTTTGCAGTTTTGTCTTTCCATCTCGCACAATTCACTGCTGCAATTTGCCTGGCTGCTAGTGTTCACCTCATTACGCCTCAAATCTTCTGTTTGATGCAAAGACATGCCAAGACAGTCAAAGTCAAAGTCTTCGAGAGCCATACAAGTGTACACATCAGCTAGCTTACTGTTGCGTTTCAGACAGACAGGCTTGTTTGATGGGTTGATAACTTTAACCGGTGTACTTCCATCCCCCCACAAGGACACAACTATCCTACCCACCAACACATTTCTTGGTGCAGTACGCGCTGTGCTGGGCTCCACAACAACCGTACAGCCTGCGGAAAGATTTTTGTCACTAGCCAGCTTTCCCCACACTATATGCTCTTTCATGGGCTCCAATGTGACAGCGCGCTTCAATTTCACTGTTCCCACTTTGGTAGGCGGATCTGCCCCTTTCCATGATTCAACATTGCACAGAAGTTGGATCAAAGCTTCTGTATTGGAATTCTTGCCTCCTGAATTTAATGTTGTCTTCCAGCAGTCACTTGTTAGTTTCATGTCATGGATAAGATGTTTTATGACATTGCTTCCCAGAATTAATTCGGCATCCTGCCCTTCTACAATTAAAACTGGTACACAGAAAGAGCAGTCATACACTTTCATCTGTATATCACACATACCCAGAGGGCTTGTGCTTTGCCCACCACAGCCGATCAGTGTGAACATTGTTGGGGCTATGTCATTTGAGGTGAGAGCTTTCACGTCCATGAGTCTAGACAGTGCCTGTGTACTCATAGTACAGGCCATAGAACCGCTGTCAAGCATGCCTCGAAGCAGAACAGTATCCTGTGCTATAACATCAGTAAAGAACAAATCATCATTTGTGTTAAGTTTCTGTATGTTTTGAAAAATCACTTTTGTTTTGTCTTCAACACTACTGCAAAACTCTGAATAAATAGATGCCACATCGACGTCTTCACTACTAGGGGACATTATGCATGGCCCTCCACTAATCCCCTCCTCGTGTGGGCCATCTAGTTTTCCTGTTGACCAGAGTCAGGGCTGCTCTGCTGAGCTTGAGTTTTCTGAGCAGTCCTAACAGAACAAGATGATGCCCTGTGGCCAGTGGAGTAACAGTTAAAGCAAAGCCGGTTTATACGGCAGTGTGCCATTGTATCATGACTTGCATCACCACACACTTCACACATTACATTTTGTTTGGTCACGCCACCTCTCACCTTAGGCTGTTTGTTAGGTCTTGTTGCATGCTGCTGATAACCCTGATCCAAAACTCGTTCCAAAAGATGGATCATACGACTCAAGGATTGATCCTGAGTAGACTGCTCAGGAACCTGAGGTGGAGCCACCACAGCAACAGCTGTCTCCAGAGCATGACCATGAGCACACAAAACGTCTACTGCCTGAGAATGGCACGCTATGCCACTCACGTGTGGATTAGATTTACGTTGTTTAAGCTTATTCTCCCTTTGATACTCATCCAATCTAATCTGCACATCTGCTGCAGTCCATTCATCCAGCGGCTTACACCTAAAAATAAGGGACAGCTCTGGATCAGGACAGTTCCGAATGAACATTACAGTAACTTCACGAAAGGGATCATCTAGGGTTTTTCCTTGTCTTTTAAGTCCTTCCCCGGCGATGTCAATAGCATTGTGCAGCCTGATCCAATAGTCGAATGGCTTCTCGTTTTGCAAGGGTAATGTTGCATAAAAGTCAGCCAAAGGCATACAGGAGTACACAGTGTCACTGCAATGTTGTTTAAGTAGGTCAAAAACTGGCTTTGGACCTTTACTGAGGTCAATTAGTGGGTTACTTCTCAGCCCAACTTTCACTACATCACGTGCCCTGCCCCGCAATTTAGTCACTACTTCATCAGCTTGGTCTTTCAAGGGCACCTCACGTTTTCTCAAGTACACTTTTACTGTCTCTACCCATTCATCAACAGAAATTCTCTCTTCCCCATCACCTCTGAAACATTTAGGCTCATTAACATCAGGCTTAACGAATAAGCTAACTTTTGATAGTTCATTCACATTGAAAGTTGAATCATTTTGTCTGTTTTGGCCAAAAATCCCAGATTCAAGACAGGTGACAATGTTCTGGCCAATGCTACTGCCTATCTGTTTTACAATGTCATTAATCAGGCTAACTGGCACAGTATTTAACTCAGATAAATGCACAGAATTGTCAGAACCTGCACAAGCCTGAGACACAGTAGGTGTTTGCACATTAGCACGTCTTGTGTGAACAGGGGTGGAAAAGAGTGGACCAATTTTATCAGCCCCAACCATTTGATTTGTATGGGCAAACCCCAGCACACCTCTCCCTCTTCCCACACTGTTCTGAATATTAAAACCCTCCATTTTAGAATTAATTATTCAAACCACAATGCTTCTTTTAATTGCCTTTTTTTTCCAATAAATAATAAAACATCAGAGTTCTAATAGTAAACACTATAAAATACTCTAATATAACATTTTAAAGTTTTCAAGAAATTACTTCGATTCAAATACCAAAATATTTCAGTCCACTAAGTAGATCAAAAGTCCACACGAATCAGATCTACTGCAGTTCACAATTAGTATTTGCAAATGGCGAACCTCTCCATCCACTCGGTCACGCTTCGGCGGTGTACTCTCTCTTCTATCACCTCGGTCACGCCACCACTCGCGTGCAGCTTCGGTCCCACGTAGAGTGAAGCAACGGTCACGGCACCAGTTGTAGCGGTGTGTAATCTGCGTTGTGTCATGCGAAAAATCTCAATACTCCGACATTCTTGCCATCGTGTCCTCGTTTATTGAATCTCATACACCTGGACAACACAAACAGGCAAGCTGAGGACTTGTGCAGCAGTTAAAACAGCGCGTGGCAGCGATGCTCAACGTGCACGCGCGCGCGCTGTGAAATCATATAAAACTACATTCATCAAACAAAAACAAAATAACCAAGAAAACACGTGTGTACATCACTGAGGGACTTAAAATCATAATTATCCAAATATGGTCATGGCAAGTGGAAACACAAAGTACTGTTTTAAAGGCATACCTGCTACACACGCAACTGCCGTAAAACATTTATTGCACGTCGCGGTGTCGGAATTCTTTCTTGTGAAATATAGCCACACTTTCGACCGTTTAGGTTTAGGCATTTTAACGAAAGTTAATTTAGCAATTTTTTTTTTTTTTGTGAATGCTTTATTCAACAATTGCACAAGTTACATGAATATTAATCTCCATTACAATAATAACAAAATGTGCATTTTCCAGCATTTGCAGGTGTTTTTAACATAAACAAGACATAAACAAGACTCACATCATCACATTTTGCCAGGGGAAGTATGAATTTACAAAAAGATATCAAAGTGTTTACAAACATTCACAGTTTTTGTTGCCTTTTGATTAATGGAATGCTTAATCGAGCTGAGATATTGATTGACCTCATAGTTAAAAGCAAAAAAAGATGTTTTGGAATGCGCAAACTTACACTTGTGAATGTAATATTTTGCCAGCAGAATAATGAGATTGATACTGAAAGTTTCATTAGGCATAGTTTTAGTTCTGTTAAGGTCATACAGGCCAAACAGAACATCCTTCCATAATAACTTGAAGTCTTTCTCAATTTTTTCCGCAATAAAGTTACAAATGTCAGACCAGAAACTTTGGACAAAGGGACAGTGCCAAATCAAATGGGTAACTGTTTCAATGTTCACAGAACAAAAAGTGCACATTACATCAATATATTTTAAAAAAATTTTAACAATATGATCATTAGACGGGTAAAAATTTATGAATTATTTTAAATTATATTTCTCTCATTTTGTTGGTCAGCAGATATCGGCTGGGTAAGAGCCAGACCTTCTTCCAGTCAATGTTTTGCACAAATTTATTCCAGTATGGAACCACATATGGGACTGTGATAATGTCTGTTTTGAACAATGATCTAATTAGTTTATTGTTCTTTCCGTTGTTACAGGAAAAACAAATCTTACCAACTGAAGTGTCAGTCAGTGATAACAAGGTTAGTTGTTGTGTGTCCAATCTTGGTTGAGCTTTACATAACATGCAGACACCATAAGAAATTGCACCAAAGACTTTAGCATAATCTCCAGGAGAGACAGGAATTTTATATTCTTCTAGAAACTCACTATAAGAGTAAATATAACCAGCCCTGTTAAATAATTGGTCAACATAAATAATATTATTCTTAAACCAGTTATCAATAAATAAAGATTTGTGTTTAAACAGTATGTCTTTGTTGTTCCATATATAATATTTGTTGGGGGAAAAGTTATGCGTGAAAATGAGAGACCATGAAAGGAAGACCTGGCGGTGAAAGGATGACATTTTTATCGAGACTTTATCAATATTGTAATTACATGTTAAGAAAAAGCTCAACACACCCAGTTTTGACAGAATATGAGAGGGTATGACATTCCAAATAGAGTTAGGGTTTTTAAAGAAATGTTTTAACCAATTTACTTTAAAAGTATTATTAAGAGTGCAGAAATCAATAAAGTTTAATTCACCCTTTTCATAGTCATTTGTTAGAACAGATTTCTTCACATGATGAGTTCTATTTTTCCATACGAGATAGAGCTGGATATGTCAACCGTGATAAGCCTTCTGCCTTAGACAGAAGGGTTCTGTCTCTGAGGGAGAGATCCCGTAACAGCCATTGGTTCAGCTTTTTTTAGTTCTTTGAATAATAGGGTTGAAGTTCAATGTAGCCCTTTTTTGTTGGTCCTTGTTAATTGTAAGACCTAAGTGAACAAGCTCATTTAGTATAGTGGAATACTACAAATGGACGATTTCATGCAGACATGATTTCACACTTATTGACATTCAGCCTTAAGCCAGAAGCCAAGGAAAATTTTTCTATAGTATTTATCGCAACAGAGACTTGATACTCATCTCTAAGAAAGAGAGTGGTATCGTCCGCCAGTTGAGATATAATAAGCTCTCTACCTAATATATTGATGCCGTTTATTTCACTTGATTTAATATGATCTGGGCTACCAATAGAAAGGTGAGGTGAAGCCGGACACCCTTGTCGGATGCCTCTAGAGACATTGAATCTGGGAGACATACCACATGTTAGTCTAATTGAGCTATTACTATTGTTATATAGACTTTTAATAGCTGAGGGAAAAAAAACACCAAAACCGAATTTTTTAAGAGACTGTAAAATGAATGGGTGTTCAACTGTGTCAAATACTTTGTAGAAATCTACAAACAGCATGAGCCCACCCTCCTCTACCATTTCTGGGTAATCCAACATATCTAAAATGAGCCTAATGTTATTTCCTATATGCCTTTTGTTCATGAAGCCTGATTGTGTTTCATCTATGATGGAGTCCAAAACTGACCGTAATCTTCTAGCCAATAAGATTACGGTCAGCCAATAAATTATAAAATTTTATAATCATTGTTAAGTAAACAAATTGGGCGCCAATTATCTAAAAGTAATTTGTCCTTGTTTGGTTTAGGAATTAGGACTGTTATTCCTTGGGTCAGAGAAGTGTTCTCAATTCGTTTTCAATGGATTCTATAAAGACTTTTAATAAGAAAGGGGACAGTTCAGCGATAAAATATTTATAAAATTCGGCAGATAGCCCATCACACCCAGGCGATTTGTTGTTTTTTTGTTGATTAATAGCTTGCTGTACTTCTTCAAGAGATATAGGCATGTCACAGTGCTCTCTATCAACTTCGCTTATCGTCTTCACTGGAAGGGAGTTTAAGAAATTATCAGACGCAGTTGGGCTAAATTGAGAGCTATACAATTCTTTATAGAATTTTGAGCAAAACTCTGATATTTTACAATGATCTTCAGTGATAGCTCCATTAATATTTAACTTACTGATACTGTTGATATTGCTGATATTTCTCTTGACTAAAGAAATAATGAGAGTTTTGTTCGCCTTCTTCTAACCATTTAGAACGAGATCTGATAAAGGCTTTTTGCCGATACATTTCATAAAGTTTAATTTGTGAGTGAGATAGCTCTTCTTTTTCCTCCTTTGTTAGAGAGTCAACACGGTTTTCTTTATTTGCGTTAATTTAGCAAGTTAAGATAGCGGTAGATCACCTGCTGACATCAGAGCGAGTGTAACGCAAGATGCCTTCACGTGCATCTCGGATGGTCTCATTTCCCGATGATTTGTGCTTTTATTTATTTATTTTTATCTAATGTAATAAACCTTTAATCAACAAAAATAAAATGGACAGTAGCATTACGGCAACAATGTTTTGGATTTGTATTATCAAAGCTTTCTGAAGTCCTCAAGAGTTTAAGTAGCACCGAAATGAGGCACCTAAATTCGCGTTCTGTTTCGGTCCGGTACATACCGGTTATATAGGTACCGGTGCCGTATTTGCACCGGTTTTCGGTACCCAACCCTAGTATTTACTCATTTTAATATTCCACTTTTCGCTCGATAATATGAGACTAAATCAAAAACATAAATGTACTTTGACATTTGACTTTTGACTTTTTCGTTGTCATTGTTGCAAAGCAGCTTTATACAAGCAAAAGAAATTATTGAAGTTTGTAAGGAATGTGAATGTGTATGAATCAGAATGATCAGATCGTCCCTGATGAACGAGCCGAGGGAGACGGTGCTGAGGGAAAAACTCCTTGAGATGGCAGGAGGAAGAAACCTTGAGAGAAGAAGAGGAATGCCTTGTGAGGAATGCCATGAGAATGTATGTGATGGAGGCAAAAGCTGCAGTTGAACATCTTCCACCCTTGAACATTTATTCCACCATCATTTGCAGTGAAACCATGTGTGTTATATTATAAAACGCCAAACAGAAGCATTTTCACTAGCACTCTCAGACTCTTGGACCCCACTGTATTGTATGTACCAAACCAAATATTCCACCTAATGATATCAATACTAAGAATCAGTGTCTATAAGACTGGTGGGATGTAATTAGGCACATATTTGATTTTTAAGAAGAAATAAAGCCACCCAGTTTTCTCTAAAATTCAGCTTGTGTAACTCAAACTTGCAAACCTTTGTTTTCTAGTTACTACCTGAAACATCTCCTCGTCCTTTTGTTCCTTGGAAAGGCAACATGTGGGTATCACATCGAGTGTGGAGAAACTGGTCTGTCTAAGGTAAGATGAGGAAGACGGATAAACGTTGGCGGAATGCCCTGCTCAGGGGTGGCTCCTGCTTTTAATGAGACTCTGATCCTCCAGAACTTTGTCTACTCTGAAGCAAATCTAATCCTGCTTAAGACATCTAACACTGAAGGAGGCTGTTTGTGATGCAGCTTGGATTGCCTTTACGTTCCTCTGTGGGATTGTTCCTGCAGTGAAGGGACCACTCGGCGTCTTTTCTTACCTGTATGAAGGCTCACAGGTAAAGCACAGGATTTATGGTCATGATAACAAAGCAGATGTGTTTACCTTGGAGATTTATGCTCACTGGGCTGTCATTAACTGTACAACTGCTTTGCTTAGGTCATGTTAAAACTCGCTTGATGGAAATTTTATCCCTGGAAACTCTTGATTTCCCCCCGCAAGCTGCTGTTACTAAAAAAGTCACAGTGAGACATTGTGAATGCAGGTGGGAATTAGAAATTAATTTGAGAAATAGCAGCACAATGAAACTCCACCTTCTCCAAGGTAAGTTTGTGTACACTATCTCTACCAAACCTCCTAGGCTAACCTCTTAAACTGTAGGTGATGACATGAGGGTAGACACATAGCCATGTTTGAATGTCATTTGGGATCACAAACCGAGGTTTCCAGTTGGATACAACGCCTGCCATGGCAACAGACCAACCCCTGGACCACCGCTGTCATCTCCTTGAAAGGAAGTTTAGTCAGCAGAACTAAGTATGCAGCCTTGGAGAAAGAGTCTACTATCCTCAGTTACCCAAAGTTACCTTCTGTGAGCAACCCACTATGATGCAAGAAGAAGGTTTTTAGGGGTATGTACAGCAGGTCGGCGGGAGTTTGCCTTGTATGGGGCTTATAGACAAAGAGCACAAGGCTGTTACTCCTCCAATGTACAACTAGTGGCAACTGAAGTGTTATACTGATGTAAAAGATCATCACTCCTGAAGTCAAAACAATAAAAAGAACCAGGGCTAATATAATCTCATATTTCCTTCCTTAGATATTGGAGATCAGTCCATTAGCAATTGCTATTGCATATTACTCTTCCCACTACCTCAATTCATCCTTCATCAAAAAGTACTGTTATGTCTTACATTGTTGTGTCTGTCATGTACCTCTTTGTTTGCACATTTGCATGTGCACTTTGTCTGTTGTGTATTTTTGTATAGATATTGATAGTTCTTCTTTTAGAGTAACTTAAAAAATGTAAAATGTATGTTGTAAATTTATGTTGTTGCATGTATGTAGCACCCTGGTCCTGGAGGAACGTTGTTTCGTTTCACTGTGTACTAACTGTATATGGTTGGAATGACAATAAAAGCCTACTTGACTTGACTTGACTTGACAATAGTTCGACTTTCAACTCACCAATCCGAAAATACATTATCCCAAATGGCTCTGCAGGTGTTCCTTTTGGTTAGCAGTGGTTTTCTTCTTGCAGCAGTATCATGAATAACATTACTGCCCAGTATAAGTCTAATGGTGGTGTTAAGAACACTGTTCATGAACTAGAGGCAAAGGTTCTCCTTGGTGGACTCCTTTTTCTTATATCTTCCAGAAGCTATACTGATTATGGCAAATAGGGCTTGGGAAGTGATGTTTAGATTTAGTAGAGCTGGTATATTAAATGTCTTTCTAATTAAATACACTTGGTTGATTGTTTGATTGAATAACTAAACTTTTCACACAGGGGCAGCTTGTGTTGGACAACTTTTCTCTCCTTCAAGGAATAAAATTTAAAATGGGTTCGTATTTAATAAATGGCTTTGTTTTTATACTGGTTTACATGGAAAATCACAATTAAGAAACAATTAAGAGAGATAAATGTGTAAAAAAAAAAGAGGAAGAAAGAAATCAGGAACATGGCACATGGCAGTGTATATATAATGAACAACATACATACAAGATACATCAATATTTATATATACAATAATAATACAACAATAATATACAATAATAAGATAATACACATACAACAACATACATCATTAAGATGATTGAGGTAACATCAGTCTGCTCTAATAAAAATGAACCTAACGTGCACAAGTGAAGAACAATGTAAGCCAGCATGGCTTTAATGTTGTTACTCAAATTCATTAAACTAGCTTTATTAAACACTACATCTAAAGGTCATTTACTGCTTTTTGTTCCAACAATTGCATTGTGTGCATGAGGGTCATGAGGTCCGGGGTAGAAGACTTTATCCTAGGCGATTTTATCCGTAACCAATTTATAATGCACGTATGTTCCATATGATTAAGTCCGCGCTGACATTGGATAAGCCAGGTGGCATGACTGTTCCAAGGGCTCAGCAGCAGCCAGGTTGCACGACGTCATATCCCTAACCTCTTTAATCGAATCAGATGAGCCACGTTTGTGGATGCAGATGCATATAAGAAACAGAAGCTACCAAATAAGAAAAAGCTGCTTTCATAATAATAAAAAAAAAAAGTTCTGCTTTAATTGGTTTAACATCTTTAGGAAAATGAGGCCTTGAAAATGTGTGTTATCAGAAGTGCAAACTGTCTCCAATTCACACTTACCAATAAGTGTTGTGCAGGATAGCACCTCATATCTGGGGCATGTTCTTCTCTTGTAATACCACAGTAATACGTTTAATAGAATTTATGATAAGCAAGTGAGACATGCTGCCCTTTTTTAATTTAACTCAAGCTTTAATCTGTCTTTCTAAGAGACACCCGAGCCTTTACTGAATGCACAGGGCTACCACTCTCGTATTGCACCCCGCCTTCCACCACCTGTCTTCTGAATAGTTAGTAAGTAACCCTTTGTTTCAGTGCTGTAATCTTGAATTCATTTCCTGTCTTGGTTATTCACATGCAGGATATTTGTAGGTCAAGTGGTCAGTCACAGAGCTCCTGAGGATCCACGACTCCTTCCCTTTGATGTCCAGAAAGGTCTCCATGAGCACCACTATGGAGAGAAGAAGAATGTAGTTTGGTCACCATGGTGGCAGCTTCCTGGTTCACATTGAGGTCAGCAGACGTCCTGTGCTGAGGTTTGACTAATCAAGCTAAAGCTTTGGAAGCATACATGATTTGATTTAAAGCTATTCTAATTATCCCATAGAAACTGTTGTTTTAATCTAAAAGCAAGTAGCAAGTAACAGTCTTTGTCTTTTTGTTCCATTGACACTTGGGAGGTGTTTGGACAATAGCGGATGGGGGTATTCAGGGCTTAGTTTTGAATTTTGCAATAATGTAAAAGTAAACAGGAAAACTTCCTATAACTGAAGGCCTTCGCACTGCAAACACCCAGGACACTTAAATAAGGGAGGCAGTAAACATGTTAAAAGGCAAGGTGTACTGCTCACCAGCAAGAATTGATTTACATAATCCATTTTTAAAGTCAGAGGTTTCCAAATAATGTTCTCAGATAAAGGCTAAACCGTTTAAAATTGAGATGCCGGAAGAACAAATTAAATGTAACAAACTGAACTGAATTTAAAAGAAAAGTATTATAAAGAAAAATAATCATAGAGATTTGTTGTTTTTTAACTTTTAAAAGCAAGAATAAATTGTCTGAAAATTGAAAACATACTCTATGTCCAAGTAACAAATGTATTGATTCATCTTTAGAAGAAGAGGAACCTCTTAACCACTTCATACTGGTCAGGGTCATGGTGCGTGCAGAGCCTTGGGAACGCTGGGTGTGAGCCAGGATACACGTCCATCATAAAGCACCATGCCCACACAAAGGTCGGATTATTCACACACACACACACACACACACACACACACACACACACACACACACACACACACACACACACACACACACACACACACTCATACACGCATGTGCACACACACGCACGCACGCACGCACGCACGCACGCACGCACGCACACACACACACACACACACACACACACACACACACACACACACACACACAGGTGAGAGGAACCAGCACTACTCAAGATCAGTGCTGCAGAGGATCAAATATTTATTTTGTCTAACTTGACTCTATTTTATATTAAACAGTTTAATTGGCATTACATCATTTGTGGAGTTATAGTTGTACTTTTTACTTATTTAATACTTGTTACATTGGTCAGAACTCAACTCACTCTCTCAGTAATGTCTTTACATTCCATATATCAGAGGACCAGAAACTAGACTCAGATGTCTGTATGTTTGCCCAGACAGATTTGGTCACAGCATCACTCAAAACTGGCAGGACTGAATTTAAATGTTGAGTAAAAGTGATGTTATGAACAGTTATGTGTGGGATTTAATAATCTACTTTAAAATAATCTACTAATGCACTACTGTCTCAATGTAAACAAACAGCTGCACCAATAGATATTAATTAGAAAAGATAAACTGAATATTTTTACTGGGATTAGTTCATATTTTCACTTTGGCTGAAATAACAGCGCTGAAGTGGTATAAGTGAATTTTAACACGCTGGAGTCGTTTTAAGACAAAACTTCATCTTTATCCGATCGACTTTTTCCATTTCTCATCTGTGATTCACTCTCCGATTACTGAACAGGGAGTGTGTTTGTCTGACCACCAAAGAAGTACAACTTAGTGTAAACAAGGTGTAAGATACTCAACCTTACAGAATGTGATTTCTGTGTATTAATAAGTTAGACAGAGAGTTCTGCTGTACAGAAAGACACACAGACATGTACCTGAAATAATAATAATATTATCACTGATTACATTAAAGATCAGCAGATAATTTTTAGCTTTAATTGTCAGTGATGCGTACTTACCTAGTATATTACAGAAGCTGAGCAACAAGATCATAAATCTGAACAATTCTCTGCAGCCATAGTATAAACACCATCAATAAATATGACTCTGGTGTGAGGCGTAGGCTCAGAAAAACATTTCTTCATTTCTTTCCCTGACCCTCATGACTCCTAACATGAAGCTATGAGGAACAACATTCCTAAGCACAAAGACTTCCATACCTGGTCTCACAGTGCAAATTGCAAAGAGGTTAGATCTCGTGTGGCCAAGGGAAAAACACCTTAGATGACTATTTTACCATTAGAGATTTGCTTTGTGTCCAAAAGCCAGATGGCAGTGTCCCATCCAAACTACCCCTTTTACACATGGCCTCCAGGGGGCGTTGCTGCAATCAGTGTGAAGACCTCTGACGAGATGAGTAGTGCAGCTGTCCAAATGTTATTTCAGTGTTTTCTCAAAACACACAGAAACACACTGTTTTCGCAAGGATCATACACAGCTTGCTCGTATCCCACTGAGACCAGAGAACATCTTCCATGTTGGAAGTTTGATAAGCAGGTAACCGAAATACATACATGAGGTGTTCTTATTTTCTCTGTTCTAGAAAATCTATACCTCTACATATTGTGTACTCATGTTACTTAAATCAACAAAGGGCAAAAAAAAAAAAAGTAAAAAAAAAAAAAAAGGAAGACATCACTCCGCTGAAGCTCCTGTCATTTTTTTTTAGGAGGATCCTGTTACTGTTCTGAAAAATATCCACGGAAAAGGAGGAGCTTTATCACATGCCCTGTACATCACAAAACGCAGAATGTGTTGATGCTGCTGACCTGACTTGGATAAGTGTATATGCATGTGTGTGTCTGAGTGTGGATAAAGCATATCCCTCTGGCTTTAATTCCAAGGGGGATATTTATTTGGGAAGCAGAACACATCTGGGAGAGCATCTGGATTCTGATGCCTTCAAGCAGACGATCCAGCTGCCAATCCATTACAGGGTAAAATAATGGACAGTTTGGGAACACCAATTAGCCAATTGAACCCAAAACCTACTGTAGAGGTGCAAGGCCAAAATGCTAAACACTAAGCCACTGTTTTTACACACATTGTAATTTTTTTTCTTTGTTTTTTTTACACATACACCCATTGATCTATATACAGTATGATCAATGAACGTAATAAATGCGTGTTGCAGTCAAACCCTATAACAAATACAGCATGCTGGTCCTTTCTATCCATCAAGAATTCAGAAACCTGTATTAATGGATGGATGAGTACAGTATATGCAATTCACATTTAAATCATTAAATCACATTAGATCACAGCTCAAAGCAGTCGCGCTCACAGCCAGGGGGCAATAATGCATGTTTAGACCAGAGGTATTTCATAATTGTATCATTGCATTAATATAATATATTACAGAACAGAAAAATATAAAACATAGATTTCCCCCCCTGTGTTAATAATGCATGAACAAATCAATTACTGAACTCATATTGTAAACTGTACATGTGACTGGAAGGCTTCCTGGAATATACATGATCATTACAGAAACTGTGCTTTTTTCCCCCAGAGGTATTTCTGTAAGCTTTCCTAGAAAAATCAATCAATAAGCTGTTTCTTTGGAAATATTGTTTCTTGGTCGTTTCTTTGAAAAGAGGGCATATAGTGTATAGCACTTTTAACAATTGTCATTGTCGCAAAAGCAGCAACGCATTTACACAATCCAAAGAATGATTTGAGTTTGTATGAAATGTGAACGTGTAATTGATTGATTTTGATGTGAACTGACAGACTGAAACTATTAATAACAAGCAACAGGTATAAAAAAATATATAACCCTTTATACTCTTATTCTTTGCACATTGTACTTTTGTACTTTGTTTACTGAAGGACATGACAACACTGACTGCCTGACGCTGATGTAAACATTTCCAAATGGCTTCCAGGAAAGAGTAAAAAGTTTCTAAATGTGCCCATGACACACATCCACACTTGTTCTGATTACTAAAGGAGTTGCTCAGAAATGTGGATGATGCAACTTTTGGGTTGAGGAAACAAAACATCCGGGATAAAAAAAAAATAAAAAATGTAAAAGCAGCCATGATGCAATGTAAAATGTATTTTAGAGTTATACTGGGTCAGAGGGAAAACACACACCGGAAACAACACCAGTTTACTGCAGGGAAATGCAGAGAACACACACACACACACACACACACACACACACACACACACACACACACACACACACACACACACACGCACATGATCAGTCCATATACTGTATTAAATGAACTGTGTAACCCCTCCATGATGTTGTGATGGCACTCAAATCAGCCACACCCCTAATTATGCTTAACTTTTTAATGATGAGTTGCATAAAAATGTACCCCATGTACAGTTGTCATGAAGGGGAAATTTAGTGATAGAGACCAAAACAGGCTGTAAACATGTTTATTTCTGGGCCTCTGGTGACACAGTGGCATAGTTAGCACCAGGGTCACCGTGCTTGGTAGGTTTCCTCCGGGCCTCTGGGTACTCCGGTTTCCTCCCACAGTATATAGATGAACGTGTGAGTGTGTGAGTGTGTGTTGCCTGAATTGGACTGTACCCTGTATCCATGCCTCATGTCTCCTGGGATAGGCTCCAGGCTTCCCATGACTCTTTATAGGATAAACAGGATAGAAAATGAATGAATGAATAAACATGGTGCTCTGTGGGGAGTTACTCACTTTTAGAGGTCATTCAAGGAGCTGCATGTTTAGGCACTTTCCACGCTGGACTCATTTTTCAGAATTGCACCATGATTGACAGTAAGCTTGAAGATTTTGGTGCATCTCTGTAATTCTGTGTGATTTCCAAACAGACCTTCTAATATTTACTCCTTAATTAATAAAGTACTATTTATTAAGTTAAATACCAAATTCCCCATTAATAATTTGCATCTTCATAAATTTCACAGCTGTGTCGTCTTCAGACATCAGATTACAATTCTTTTCGATGGTTGAGGTGGTTGTTAGGTTAGGTTAGGTCACTAATGTTCCTTTCATAAACCTTTAGCATTTTCTTTGGCTATCCTTTTGGATGTCTGCTAGTATGCAAAGGGTCTGATCTCAACTACAGAGTTACTTACTTTTCTCACATAAACAGAACTATTTATAGCTATTCATTGTTAAATAATTCATTAGCTAGAACCAACTGTCAGTCACATATTCCAATATTTTTGATCACTTGAAAAATGTGTGTCTGTGATCTTCTACGTTGTATAATACATTGAGAAATACTGTAAATATCAGAAAAATCAAAGCTGGACTTCTGTTATTTCTTCTCATGTTTATCTTTTGGTCTCAAAAAACTGGCCATGTCATTCCAATACTTTTGAAGGTGAGTGCATATACTGCGAGTACTGTACTGTAGATCTGTCTGTAATTAGAGGAATGACAGGGTTTATTTCACTTCACATTTAAATGCTGTTTTGCTGCTGTTATGATGGGTCTGTTTGCTGCTAAACGATGGCGTATGACAGGCAACACCCGGGTGTTTACTCTAACAGGCCTGCATTTATTACATCACAGGACGTCCTCGTATCCACATAAAGGTTCGGCAATAAAACAATTATAATGTTATCAGCCACATGAACGTCCACTAATATAATCCCATATCAGGCTTTATTTGCTCTTCATTGCACTCTGTCTGGATTTCTTTGTTTTATATCATGCTATCAGTGGATAAATGCCTGATTCTTTACTGCATGATTTATTTTTCAAACCATCATCCCTTAAATGTTTCATTTATAGCATTTGGCAGATGCCCTTATCCAGACCGACCCTTTTTAAAAAAATCTCACCTCTGAATAGTTGAGGGTTAAGGGCCGTACTCGAGGGCCCAACAGGGCCATTACGGTGCTCATGGGTCATGGTGGCTTCTGAACCATAGCGTGATACCTTAATCACTGAGCCACCACTGACCCCCAAGATGTTATGGATGACATTTGCACCTTGTGTGGATAAAAACTGGAATAATGCTTACAAAATCTTCTTTAATTAACTTCTGTGCAGAAACTAACTGAGGCCTTGTCCGGATTAAAGAGCAGCATTAGTATCAGCACCACCAGGGCAATACTGTTGAGGCGACTAAGATGTAAATTCTTCTGTGTGAGAATAGTCAGCTTACTGTTTAGTCTTATCTGATGCTGCAGTGTGAGGGCTGGGGGTCGGGTCTGGTCATTGTTCTGTCTCTGAAACAGGACTTCTGTGTCACCCACTCCTGTACAGCTGCGATACTGAAACCTCCAATTGCTCTCTGTTATGTAGAAACTCTAATGACATGGCCGAGTTCTGTTGAGCAAAAATGTACTCTTAATAAAACTACATGACATAACTGAAAACCCAGATACACAGTTAGATGTCTGAAGTCTCTCCGCTAACACACAGTGGCAAGGCTTCCATATAAGCACATATGGTTAATCATTATTGCCCTATGCCGCGCTGCTGGCACGGATTTGTGGCGCTTGTGTTGTAAGGGATATTAAACCTTGTACTTTGGTCATTACCATTAGCCCAGGCCATCTCTTTTTAATTTGACCGCAATCCTGTTGAGATGTTAGAAAATATCCAATATACAGAACACTTTATGGCCAAACATCACACCCATATTTGGTTCCTTTCCAAGCTGTTTCCACTCACATACAGTAATTGCATTGCATGTCTACATACTGTAGCATTACCGTTTCGCTTCATTCTCCTCATCAAACCTGTTCCAGGACGACAGCGTGGACAAAGCGAGCTCCACTGAGACATGGTGTGTTAAGGACGTGTCGAGCTGGAACAACTTGAATGACCTGCACAGAACTCCAACCCATTGAATACCATTGTGGTAAACTGGACTAGGAGCCTCTTCATCATCACCAGTGCCTGAGCTCAGTCATGTTTCTGAAGCTGAATGAACACAATCCAGTCACAGTCCAAACTCTAGTTGAAAACTTTCCCAGAAGAGAAGACTGGATCTTATTATTACAGCAAAGAGGGAATCAAATCGAACATGATGTTCTACAGGCACATATGAGTGTGATGAGCAGGTTGTGGTCAATTTGACACTGTTGCAAATGTGATTTTGAGTGTTGTTATTGTTTAGTGAGCCACTTTGACCTGAACAGATCCAGCACAAAAAGCAATAGCAGTCATGCCGCGAGCGGCAGCCGGCCAGTGAACAGAGACTGATCTCTGACTAATCAACACACTGATGCCAAATTCAACAAGTCTTTCATTCTGCAGTGACTCAAGTGTCCCTGTAATACTAGGCATCCAAACGTAGACATTAACGTCTGCAAGGGAAAAAAGTGGGACAAGTGTGGAGGAAGGATCAGTCACACCGAGTCTGTAAGTGTGTACACATTAGATAATAATGAGCTCACTAGTATTTTTTCTAATAATAGTAGCTTTTGTTACTTTTTATGGGGGAAAAAACACCATAGAAAACAAACTAAGATGTAATCTTTTGTGCGGTGGAAGCATGTCTTTACAGCGTGTGTGTTGTTTGCTGCCTCATGAGGAACAAGGTGCTTGTATGGAAGCCACCAGATGAACAATGGAGATTAGCAGGGCCTCAAGGCTGAAGAGGCCCACAAAAGGGCTTGAGCACAACTCAGGCCACACACACGTACATACGCACACACACACGCATGCGCACACACACACACACACACACACACACACACACACACACACACACACACACACACACACACACACACACACACACACACACACACACAAAACCCAGCAGTCCCATCAATCACACTATTATGCACTGTTCACTAGACATCAAAAACATATAACAGCTCCAGGATGATGTAAGATCATTCTTCATGGTTCATAGTTCAGCAGTCAACAGACTGAAAACACAACATCAGCACACACTCCAGCTCAGGGGCATTAAGGTTGACGGGCCTGTTACTGATAAGGGCAGTGCATTTAGCCTGGCTCCAGATCCCGTCGATATGGAAACACTAAAAAAAGCCAGGAGCCCCATTAGGTTCGGGTCAGTTTGATTCACCAACATTTTAATGTTGAGCCGAGACCTCAAGTGAAAAGACCTTTGTCTATTGTATCTTCTATATCTACTATAACAAACACAAGATTATTAAACTTCTTTATAGACATATTCGACTATTTTAAAGTAAACATTTCTTGTGCTGCTGCTGGCAGATGCGTTTGCCTCCTTTTTTAGAAATAAATTGTTTAAATTGTCTTAAATAAGCGCAATCTGTGTGTTTCTTGCTCTGTTACCATGTTGCTTGTTTTCTATGGAGAGATGAATAGGACAATATCAAATAAAATAAATAAATAAATAAATAAATAATGTATGTAATTTAATATATATTATAAAGCATTGAATAATTAAAAGTTGAAATTTAAACTAACTTAATTTAATTACTATTTTTATATGTTTAGTTCATTATGTATTTCATTATTTATTTATTTCATGATTTTATCTTGTTTATTTTATTTATTATTTGATTACAGTATGTATTTTTCCATGGCTTTATCATGGTGATGGATATTTATTTAATTATTTATATCATGATTTAATTCCATAAATATTTTTAATGATTTGTTAAATTATTAATTCAATTATTTATTTCATCATTTATTTTTCATGATTTTTAATGGTTTATTTATTTGTTTATTTAATTATTTATTTAATTTTCATTATTTATTTAATTGTTTATTTCATGATTTATTTATTTCAGCATACACCTTTACCTAATATTAGTGATATTTTGAAGAAAATGTCAAAAATAAATTTTAAAAAGTTCTGCCCTGGTACCCATTACTCCCAAACTTACCAGACATTGCAGAGAAGTGTACTTGGATCTGTGCCTGGGTGTGTAGTGCGAAAGCTCCCTTACTGACACACACTTGCAGCAGCATGCACCCCACAGTCACCTCGATTTGTGTGGAATATTTCAAAACCTTTTTAGCATCTCATCTTATAAGAATATTTGTATTATTAAATAGTAATATGTGACTAATGGCTTAGGACCATTCTTACTGAGAGTGGCCTGGAAAACCCAACTCAGGTTGATGAAAATTTTGTTAATACAGAGGTTTGAATTAAAATGTATATTAATGAGCAAGACAGAGGTGATGGTGAGTTCCCTAAAGAGGACACAAAGTCACCTTGAGTGGAGCTGGCCTTGTCGGGTACCTCCGTGCTGTAGAGTTAGAAAGTGCTCACAACTCAATTAAAACAAACAGAAAATCATTTTTACCTGCCAAAATTCAGCCATGACATCAGATGATTTTTTCAAACAAAATAAAACATCCATGTGCTCATAAAGAAACTGAACAACTTGACTGTCCGTGTTCTTTAGAAACCTTCGTGTTCCTCCTTTGTGGTTGAACCATACGTGCGTGCTACATACGTGACATGTGACAGCACTGTGGAAACATATGGAAGTCTTCTAACTGTTTTGTAATAGTAATTTGTGGGAAATGTTGGTGGTTTGACTGGCCTTAATTTGGTGTACCACACTCCTACTAAGGTGGATCATGAAGAAAATGATGGCTTTTATTTATAAGAAGAAGGTCAGTACATTTTCATGATCAGTAATAATCTGGATTGCAATTATCAGATTAAGTGGTCGTGTAAACAGTAAAACTTTGATAAGCTAAATTGGATACAACTGGAGTTTAGGGATTTTAATGTCTGGAAATACTCAGACACCATTAGAGGAATCGTGCCTCCATAAAAAAATAAAAAAAAACTCTCTACACTGCATTCTCTATGATATTTAATCACTGTTAGCTTTGATTACGGTGCTGGCCAACTCATGTGAAAATGATGTATCATATGGCGTGTGCCATCAGGGAAGAGGAAACCTCCATAGATGTGATGTGCTGGTGATTCAATACATTCAGGTGGTCATCTGGCTTCATTTTATTGCCACATAACGTTGCTGAGTCTTGACCTGAGACTGAAACAACCCCAGATCATAGCACTGTCTCCAGAGGCTTGTGCAGTGGACACTATGCATTATGGGTGCATCGCTTCATGCGCTTCCCTTCTTACCCTGATACGCCCATCACTCTGGAATAGGATCAGTCTGGACTCATCAGATCACACTTTTCCATCACTTCAAAGATTGGACTTCTTTATGCTCTCTAGCAAACTGAAGCCTTTTTCTAATGAGTCTCACTAACAAGTGGTTTTCTTATGGACACACAGCTGTTTATTCTCAATCGTTTGAGTTCTCCTCATGTTGTGTGTGTGTGTGTGTGTGTGTGTGTATGTGTGTGTCTATTGTTTATTCTATGATGCAACTTCACCGATTGTATATATTGATCTCTGATTACGCTCATTCATGATTTATTTCTGCTCACACTCACATATAAAGTTGATGGAACAGCGCTATCCTTGATTCCAGTAGTGTTGATGTTTTCCTCACTTGTTGCAAGCAAATAATTTGACCGCTCTGAAATGGTGACCTTGTATTTGGCAGTCTAAATCCCCTTAATACCTAACTAGTGCAGACTCTTTGTGAGAATTTTATTGCCAGAATATTCCTACCAGTATCTCTTACTCAGGTTATTGTGTACATATAGTACACATTCAAAAATAATACTCATGACAAATAGGTTGTATATGATAAGCATACACTGCAGAGGATCTTTATAAAACATTTGTACAATATAAAACAATTGAAACATCAGATGCATGGACAGATGCCATATGACTCTATATTCCATACACACATTGTAGTTTCTAGTAGTTTTGTAAAACCTCTCCACTCTGATCTTATTCCAGTAATACCAGATCTATACACGCTGAACCCTGGGTAAAGGATGAAGTCATTCAACAGCAGTCTGAATCATTTGGACAAAGCAGGTGAAACTGGAAAAGTATTTGATAGTGTTCCAGCAGACACCTTTGTTCACACAGCCAAGTGGACTGAAGCCAGATGTTTCTAATAGCAGAGGATTCTAGTGCAGATATTCTCCACTTTAATGTTCATGACTAATTGTGTTGCTAATGATTACGCAAACATTATTTACAAATAATTCTAAAATAGTTCAAGAGCAGTGCTGTTTGAGCAGTTCGGCTGGGAGGCAACGCTGGGTCTGTTGCTGCTCTATTAAGACTCGGTCGGAATTATACAATGCAGCTCCAGTCTCCCAACCTCAGCTCGCTGAAGCTTTTATCTCCAACCACAAAGCAACACAAACACCCCAGAGGCAAAGAGGAACACTTAAGCGCGCGCACACACACACACACACACACACACACACACACACACACACACACACACACACACACACACACACACACACACACACACACACACACACACACACACACACACACAGCCCAGAGCCAGAAATTCAGCTTAGATCATTGCCTGGACGTAACAAAACAAAACAACCAGGCTCAACACTATCATTTCACTGGAAGCAGGCAAAAGGTCAGGATGTCTGCAGGGAGTAATGTAAACCTGACAGCATCAGAGGAGGAGACCTCATTTGTAGGGTGGAGCAAAGTGTCTGCTGGCTTTCAGGCCGGGATTAAAAAAGGAAACACTTTTGAGTGTCCATAAACCTGTGGTCAGAAAGTGATTACAAATCAACACAAATCAACAAGACTGCTCACAGCAACAACAGTAACACAAGTCGCACCTCTGTGTAACACCGATCTCACTGTATAGGATTTATTATTTGAGAATAAAAACACGTGATCCTGATGGTTAATACTGTATACTAGTGGATGGTGGAGGTTTCCTGATTTTCTCCTGAATTGAGATTAGAACGATTTTCACCCAATAGATAAAAGAAAGGGTTTGCCTGTACATTGGTCATAACTCACTCTCTCAATAATATCATACATTCCATTCATTGGAGGACCCGAAACTAAACAGAAACAATTCTGTCTGTCTGTCTGTCTGTCTGTCTGTCTGTCTATCTGTCTGTCTGTCTGTCTGTCCAGCCAGATTTTGTCACAGCATCACACAAAACTCTTCCAGTCCATATCTCTCTGTCTGAAGTTTAACCTGCACCATAAGTGAAATCAGTATGTTGAGTAAAAGTGATGTTATGAACAGTTATGTGTGGGATTTAATAATCTACTTTAAAATAAACTACTAATGCGCCACTGTCTGAATGTAAACAAACACCTGCAGCAACAGATATTAATTAGAAAAGATAAACTGAATATTTTTACTGGGATTAGTTCATATTTTCACTTTGGCTGAAATAACAGCGCTGAAGTGGTTTAAATGAATTTTAACACGCTAGAGTCATTTTAAGACAAAACTTCATCTTTGTCCGATCGACTTTTTCCACTCTCCGATTACCGAACAGGGAGTGTATTTGTCTGACCACCAAAGAAGTACAACTTTGTAAACAAGGCGTCAGATACTTAACCTTACAGAATGTGTAAAGAAAGAAATATTCAGAAAGAAAGTTCATACAGAAAGACAGACAGACATGTACGTGGGCTTCAACCTGAAATAATAATAAGATCACTGATTACATTAAAGATCAGAAGATTAGTTTTAGCTTTAACCTTTTAACTGTTTCTATAAACTTTTTTCCCGTCAACAACAGGTACTTACGCTAGTAGTATTTATAACCTTCCATCTGGGGATGTTGAATCTTAACATACACTTCTCACAAGACATGTGAAGCCACCGAATCTATTCAACCTGCTACTGCTACGGGGCAGCGTAGTACAGTACATGCCTCTGTCCTGAGTCCCAGGTGGTGGAATAAACTTCCTCTAGATGTCCATCCAGCCAAGTCACTGGCAATATACTGTACATGTGCCAAATAAAGACCCTATCTGTTTTTTAGGTGTTTGGGTTAAATAAACCCCTAAATAAACCCTTCCCAACAGTGGAGACTGAGACTACGTATAGTTAGTAACCTGGTAACCCAGTGTAAAGATCTATCCAATGACGGAAACTGCAAAGAACTTTTGTGAGTCATTCTGAATAACAGCATCTGCCAAATGCCTGAATGGAAGTGTAACCGTAATACTCTTGAAGGAAAACACTGTGGCTATGTTCACATTACAAGCCACATTGTTCAATTCAGATATTTTGCCCAGACTGGATTTGCCTGTCATGACGGTTCACATTCATAATTACAAGTGATTTTTATGTGACTCTATTGTGGACGCATCTGTCCTCTGAAACAGCACGCAGGCACGAGGGTTGCTCGAGGGTTAAAGCACATCATATTTTTGTGACCACTCATTAATTTCAAACAATGGATGTATATTCAATCTATGACCACATAAGAAAGTGACTCAGATCCGATCTGAAAAACAGCCATATGTCACAGATTAAGAATTTGGAATGGAGTCACTTTAGGGTGCTAATGTGAACATAATGTGTGGTAACGTAGCACACACCCACCACTGCCTGTGATCGAGAGGGAAAACATTATATACCCCTCCCACTCATAGAGCACACAATTTCTAGTAGTTTATCGCTGTCCTGCAATGTCGATGGTTATACAGTATTCCCGCCTCGAGTCTGTGTGCATGGAGTCTGCGTGCATGGTGGGTTTCCTCTAGGTGCTCCGGTTTCCTCCCACAGTCCAAAGATCATGCAGATAAGGCTAATTGTTGTTCCCAAATTGGCTGTAGTGTATGAATGAGTGTGTGTGTTCTGAGATGGATTGGCGGGGTGTAACCCGCCTCGTGCCCTGATGCCTGGGATAGGCTCCAGGCCCCTCTGTGACTCTGTATAAAGCATTATAGCACTTTTAACAATGGCCATTATATCAAAGCAACTTCACAAAAGTAAAAGGAAATTATGGAAATGTGTATGACCGAGAAAAATGTGTATAAATCATCATAAATAATGATCAGATTCCTGATGATCGAGCCGAGGGCGAAAACTCTCAGGGAAAATCTCTCTGAGATGGCAATAGGAAGAAACCATGAGATGACCTGGACTCAACACGGAACCCATCCTCATTTGGGTGATAACAGATCATCATACTGTGTGTTAGGAGGCTGGAAGTTCAGTATAACAGAAGATGTCTAAGTTAACATGGAGTCCAGTTCGGCACCAGGACCGGTCAGACAGGTGCAGAGGGCAGAGAGGGTCTGGAGCACTGAGAGCTCAGGAGCAGCAGGTGTCGTGATATCATCATCATGAAGCAGAATCCTGCTGGAGGTGGTCCTCCTATGGATGCCTCATGATCCTTGCAGGTTTGGCAGGTTTTTACTGGAGCTGGCACAATCTACACATGCGGTATAGACAACGATTATGACCACGACAATGAAAGACTGCCAGTTACAGCATCATCAGGATTGCAATAATAAAGTGTTTTTCCTTTCTTCACCTCTCAGGAACCGCAGATATGGATTAATGATTTATAATGTTACACATCTATTGCACTGATTCATTTTAATATAATGTGTGGCCTGAAACGGGCAGAGCTGCGATTGTGATTAAAGAGAAATCTTCTTTTAAATGATGAAAATATCCATGTACAGAAACTTTTTCTATTTAGAAGGTCAATTTTGCCTTCATTAGTGAACAGTGAGTAACTTCAACATAGTAGACGTCATGGTAACCAAAACGCTTTCACCCTAAAACACAGACATAGAGAAATATGCATAATAATGAATCCAATCAGCACAAATAACCCATGTACAGCCAATTCTATGGTTGAATGTTTTCATGTTGAGTAAAAACATGAAAATCATCTGATCGTATCACTTCTTAGTATTAGGCAAGAAAAAGGTGTGTTAACCTTTTGGAATTTCAAGGTTTTCGGCAATAAAATGTGATCTGAGCTTCATCTAAGTCAAGACAAGTATTAACAATTGTAATGTGCCTAAAATAATAACACGAAATACATTTCTGATCTTTCATATATTTCATATATATAAAACCATAAATAGTAGCTCGTGATGTGAATCCTTGAGTTAATAACCTCAATTTTTCTAGCAAATCTTTTTTTTTTTTTTTTTTTCCAAGTTCAACCAAGCTCTCAGACTGAAGGCCTCACACTAGTATATGCTAGTACACAGAAGAGTTCACGGTCAAGGTGCCCTGGTCATGTGACTGCAATAACAAGCCCAAATCATCACCACTTGACACTGGGTATTACCTGTGCATAGGACATTGTTCCAGAAGTCTTGTGGTTTGTCTTGTACTTGATTGTGTAACTTAGTTTGTGTCTTTGTTAATCCCGTGGTTAAAAGTGGACTGTTGTTATGTTTTAAACACATTCACACATTTGTTCACACATACCCATCAGTTCATGTAGGATGTAATTGTTCAGTATGATGTGCGCAGACCTGCTAGTGCACTTCTTTGACATTGGGACATTCAGTAGGGAACATACTGTATAATGATAAACCGAATGAAAGGGATGTTTTATATCTCTGTATGTTTCTTTCAAAGTTTGGCACTTGGGAGACCAGGAGACAATGACTTCAAAAGGGAGAAAGGTTTATAGTTTATATGTTTAAATTGCAGGCGATCCGTGTTCTCAGGAGGAAGAGGAAGTCATGCCACCTCTTAATGGTGCGTGAGACTCAGAGAGAGAAATTCACGCTCCCTGATTCATATACCTAGTGTTTAGTTTCAAAAATGTATCAGTATGAAAGATAAATCTTCATTATAAATGATAAATGATAAATAGAATAAGTTGCTACAACTGTACAGGTACATGAATTATTTAAAACTGTTACATACTCAGGCTCAATTATACAATAGGTTCAGGGGTACCTAAGGCTTATTTATGTCTGTGGAGAGCAAGGTCCAGCTTGTCAGGTCTGATCCCACAGAAACGTCAATGTAGGTGTGATAGAAAGGTTTCTGAACATCACATCACATCTCGCTGTGCTTATCAGGCAAAGAGCTCAAGCGTGTTGATCCGGCCTCCAAATCCCTCAGATCTCAATCTGATCTATCATCCATGGAATGTTCTTAACAAACTGGTCTGATCCATGGAAACCCCATCCTGCAACTCCGCACTTACAGGATCCGCTGCAGATACCACAGCACACCTTCAGGACAAATCTTCATTATTTGAATTATTATTTTATTCACTTTTCTTGTTGTTTCCAAGTCTGATTTAGCTGTGAGTGAAGATCAGAAACGTTTCATGCTGCACAATAACATTTACCTTCACTACAGTCTGTGATTTTATACAATTACGTCAGACGCATCTTAAGCCCATAATAATTCTATGCTGTTTCACAGGACAGTCTTGATGATCTTCACCAGTCCACCAGAACTTCTACAGAGAGAGACAAATTCCTCAACTGACTGTTCAGAAAAATATACAATCTAAAAACCCATCTGTTTCTCTTAAGGCTATTCATGGTATTGAAAACATGAATATTTTTCTGAAACCAAACAGCATAAGATGTTTTTGTTCAGATGAATTCACACACACACACACACACACACACACACACACACACACACACACACACACAGAGCCTTGGAAAGCTCTTTTATGGATGCTAAGCCGCAGGGTGTAGGCACTGTTCCAGCAAGTCAGCGAGACACCCAGAAGAGCTTCAGAAATCCTGAATGCTTTAATGAAAGCCAGAACTGCACAGAAAGCACAATACAGCAGTACTCAGACTGAAGGACTTTTAATAAGCACTGTCTTTAGTGCTGATGGGCCACAGTCCCAACAGTAATAAACACAGGTAATGACACTAAGGCTGATAAAAAGTAAAGCAGTACAGCTTTGATTACTTCTCATAGGTGTGGCCTGCTACAACATATCTCAAACTAATTCATTAATCTTATCAGCTCCATACAGCATACAGTTTCTCAGCTGGAGTCGACCTCTATGGGAGTACACCGGAGCTGGATATTATTATAATAATATTTACTGCGTGTCCAGTTCCATTGTGTCCTTGTTCATTAGGCACCTGTGCATAACAGTTGTGCAGTCCTAATGTTCTAACTATAGCAACTAGATGCATGCTGTGCCATACGATACACACAGGCAGAGAGAAATAGGAATTCCACATATAAAAACATGTGGACTGTGGAATTATCACTTGCTAACTGAGAATATAGCAGGTTTATGTATTTTGGGAGAACACTGGAAAAGTAGATGTAGGAGCAGATGCTGGTTTACAAGATCAACAAGTTTCACTAGTGCTTCAAAGGTTTTTCAGCACTCCGCCTGAATTGATGGCCTCCCAGGAACTCTGCACCAAGAGCAAGGTCAGAAATGTAAGGAGGATGTAGCAATCACGCCCGGTCGAGGTCCTGTAATGTGCAAGTCTGTAGTGAGAAGGATGATGTCCTGAAAAAAAAAATAGATCAAACCAGGCATTTTTTTCCATTAAAGGTCAGGGCCATTAAAGGAGTTATTGGGAAAACTGAGAAAACTTTCTATCTTGATGGTGTCCAAGCACTAGTGAAACACTGAGATAAGTGCATTAGTGTGGCAGCGGATTATATAGAGAAATATATATGCTGGCTAATGCAAAACAATTTCTTGAGACTTATATAAAATGTTTTTCTGCATCCATATCTTCATGGTTGGTTTGGAGAAACACATTGGTTATGTGAAGACACAACTGCTTGTTTTTTTTTTCTTCCTGCAAATGTGTTCTTTAATTTATTCCTGGATGATTTTATTCAATTTCAAGTTTACTTTCGATTCAATTGATTTTGAAAAGATTCAATAGTGTTAATGTATACTGTCTTATTTGTGGCTGGATTTCTTACAGGTTTTTAAAAAGTATCTAACATTAGAATGCTGTGTAACACGTGCTGTTGATTTCAATATCATATCTCCTACAAAATGATTATCTTTTTTCCTGGCAATTATTTTGCACTGCACTCCAGGTCAGTATGTGGTGGTATTTATGGGTGGTAAACTGGTCATAATATTAAAAGTAGAAAAAGATATATTCTTGCAAAATGCAACAGATGGGTGTGGTTTGTGAAGGCTTTCTTCAAAGGCTGATTTCTTTTTTAAGGATTTTGTTAATTGTGTAGAGTTAAACATTTTCCAAGTTTTCCAAATGGTTATCAAAATGTGAATCGAATACTGGCTCTACAATTCACACAGCCTAGTGCACAGTTGGCTACTTTTGCTGTTTCCCGAGCAGCAGGAGAAAGCGATTTAAACCTGCAATTTTTGGATGCTCATGCCACCCCGAAGCTAAAACTGTCACATTTTGTTGTGTATGAATTTGAAAAATGCGTTTGACATATTATTCGCTTTTATAACCAGGCCTAAGAGAGTTTGCATGAAAGAGCACAAAGGCCATGTTGTGTTGCGTTGCCTGACCCCTAAGGACATCCAAGAGTTATTGTTTCGTAGGGTTCACCAACTTTTATAGAGATTCTGTAGGAATTCCAGTCACTTGCTGTGCTTCTGAAAAGGTCTTAATGGAAGATCCCTGAGTCAGCATGAGCTAAGAAGGCAACTCTACATGAGGAATGTCATGGCATATGGAGAGCACATAAACAACATGACTCATCTAAATGGAAATATCTATAAGGAAGGCAAAATGATCTGCCACTAGTATAAGAAAGTTAAAAGATTGAATTGAGCAGAAATGGCTAGAAATTTACTTTTTAATACTAAAAGTATGTGCTTTAGTGTAGTCTTACAATAATAAATGCTAAATATTTTAGCACATTTGCTAAATCATGATAATTCTTACTGGATTTTTAATTGTTCATGTAAAATTGTTAATTGTATGTAAAGGTTAAGTCACAATGCCACCGAGTGGTGCAGTGGTGCAGTGGTGCAGTGCTAGCCCTATCATCCGGAGACCGCGAGTTCGATTCCTGGGTGATGCTGTAACCTCTTGCAGCCAGAGGTCTAGAGAGATCTGATTGGCCGAGCTCTCTCAGAGGGGAGGAATGAGAGGTACTTAGTGCTCCTATATTAATCACGACTCTACAGCCAGTCAGGGGCGTCTGTGAGCGCACGCAAGCGGAAGGAGCGAATAGCGCTGTCCTCTCCACCCCCAATGGTGTGTGAGCGAGCGGTTCGAAAAGAAGCGGTCGGCTGGCGTGACGTGGTTCGGAGGAAACGTGTGATAGTCTTTGGCCCCTGCGGCTGAGTGGTAGCCTTAATGTGGGAGCCCCCTAGTGACGGGGAGGAATTGGGGGGAAAAAATCCCCCCGCCTGAAAAAAAAAGGTTAAGTCACAGTATGTGAAGCCCTCCTGACCAGTGGCAGACACATTTTATATTTTTTTATATAAGATATATATATATATATATATATATATATATATATATATATATATATATATATATATATATATATTCTTACATAATGTTTTATATTATACAATAAAAACAAATAGTTGGGTGTCATTTTGACTCTGTGAGTTAGTAGGTAGAAATCTCCAGTGATGTACAGTAATGACTATCAGGATTATACCTGGATGGAGATTATCCACAGGACAATGAAAGAATAAAGCCATTTGCAACAGATTAAAATTTGATTACCACTTCAGCAGATGGGTCTAATTATAGCGGGTTTATTTAACAAAAATGAAACAAAACAAACTAACAAAAAATCATGTGGCCAATACTAGAAAGCCCTTTACTGTTTTTACATGATTTAAGATGGTAAGTTGCAGCATGGTGGTCATCAGCCCTTGATTAATTGATCATCAGCAGGTGTTCAGACCTCTATAAAAGTTTTGGTAGTTTGATTCCCAGGATTGGACATCTCAGCACGTTCACCTCAAGTTCAGACTGTGCAATGCTCAGAGAAATAATAAAAAAAAAAAAGAAGCTACTTCTTAGACCCTACAGGCCTCACTGAACACATTAAATGTTCATTAAAAAGTTAATGACAGCACAATTAGGCAAAGACTGGACTAGTATGGTTTGTTTGAAAGGACTGCCAGGAGAAAGCCTCTTCTATCTATAAAGAACATGAAAGCACGACTGATTTGGACTTGTTTTGGATAGGACAGGATCTTGCTTTATGGACCTTGCAGTCATGTTGGTACAGGAAGGGGACGTCCCCAAACTGTTCCCACAATGTTGTGAGCATGGCTTTGTCCATAATGTCATGGTATCCTGAAGCATTAAGAGTCTTTTTTACTGGAAGTAAGGGGCTGAGTCCAACCATGCACCAGTGCACAAAGTAAAGGTCCATAAAGACATGGATGAGCAAGTTTGGTGTGGAAGAACTTGACTGACATTCTCAGAGTCCTGACCTCAGCCCCATAAAACACCTTTGGGATGAAATAGAGAAGAAACTGCGAGCCAACATCAGAAATTCTTCTGGAAGCATGGTCAAAAATTCCTAAACCTTGTGGAAAGCCTAACCAGAAGAGTTTGAGAAGCTGCAAAGTGCCAACATCATATTAAACCCTATGGATTAAGAATTGGATGTTACTCAAGTTCATAAGCATGTGAAGGCAGGCGAGTGAATACTTTTGGCAATATAGTGTATACTGTATATATAAGTATATGTTTTAATGCTAAAACATTTTATTTCTGTTTATTTATTTTTGGAACCTTTTTTATACCCAAGGCTTACAGAGTTACTAAAAGCCAGCAGTAGTGTTATTGTTAGAGATTACCTTTCATGTTTTTTCCATGAGAAGCTCTGCTTGTCTGCAGCTTTTGTTTTGAGTAAATACGGGTTGTCACCAGGAGCCACCAACTCCAGGCTGGATGAAATGAAACATGATCGCACTTGCTGACACAATGAGAACTGGGCTTTTGGGTTAATGTCTCTATGTGCAACAAAGAGTCAACTGAAAAAGAAATAATTTTTGGTTACATACATCCCTTTTCTATATTTTCTTATTTATTTGTTTATTTTTTATTGGAACATGGTATTATTCCATACACATTTAAAACAGCATCGTACAAGAAAGGTTTCATACATCTAACATTTGGATAATTTTTCTTATTACAAGTTAATTAAGTTCCATATCCCTAACAGGTAGAAGAGAAGTGAAGATTTGTCTTCATTCAGCTACAAGAGCATTAGTGAGCTCAGGTTCTGATGTCAGAATGTCAAGGAAGCTCCAGTTTGTGTTTATCCCAAACGTGGTCAGTGGGGCTGAGTTCACTCCGGACACTCAAGTTCTTTCACACCGACCGTAACACGCCTTGTCTTAAAACACAGTGCTGTGATGAGAATCTTAGTCGGAGAGCAAAACGTTTTAAAAAGGGCAGTCGTTCCTGTGAACATTCAGAGAGTGGAACATCTGATCCTTGAAAATCGATGAGTAACATGTCGCCAACTTGCGGAAACGACTCATCAGTCTGGGAGAACTGTACACACAAGCGATCACCAACACCAGCTAAACTTACAGGAGCTCGGCTGGAAGTTATTGCCATATTCCCTGTACAGTCCTGACCTCGCTTCAAGACAATTCTACCGGTCTGGGTCATTAATGGAGGTCCTAGGAGGCCAGCATTTCAGACGTTTATGCAGGCAGTCTTATCATGGCTCCAACGTACTGAGAAAATTTTTTCCCTTGATGGTGTCCAAGCTCTAGTGACACACTGGGATAAGTGCATTAATGTAGCAGCGGATTGTATAGAGAAATAAAGGGAGTTTTCACTCTCAGAACTTTCTCTCTATAGTGTTTATTTTGTACAATGTCTTCACTTTAAACCGTTTTGCTTCACCTTGAGTTTGCATTCAAACGTTTCTGCCCCCTAACTTGTTTGAAGTGTCAATGTTTAATCAGCAATAAATATCATATATATGGTGGATTTATGTTGATCTCCAATAACATTTAAAATGTATTCATTCATTCAGTCATTTATTTATTCTCTATATCATATCAATACCTGATGAAACCCAGCAATCACGTGAAAAAGATGCAAACATCACAAACAGAGGCGGGACGCAAGGCTCATCTACAGTCCCATGTAGCACACAGTAGAACTATTAGTAATTAATCACCGTTATCCGTGGACTTACTGTTCCAGATAAGCTGCTTTTCTGGGCCTTTGCATAGCGCTGCTGTATTTCACCATTGCTCTGTCTTTAGTGCTTCGTGTCAAAAAAGCTTGCAATCAACAATTTTATATTATTATATAACATATTAAAGAAAAAACAATAGAAGATTTGTGTAAACGTTGCCGCTATACAGTAATAATAATAATAATATATTTTTTAATTATTTTGATTGAAGAAAAGGCAAAATATATATTTTTTAAATGGGACTGGAGACGTAAAATTTTTTTTTTATTAAGCTCTGTTTGTCTTAAAATAATTAATAACAATAAAACAATAATATACCCTGGTTGTAAGCCATAAATGGGGCCCAAGCACCTGTGCCACCGTTACCTGGGCGCATCACACAACCTGTGTGCTTTCTGAGCATGTTAAGACCAACATAAACCACCAGATGCTAGGAAAAAAAGCATCATTCTATGATGTCACTCAATGTGATGTCACTCTGGACGTTATTAGTCACATTTCTTCATAAGTTTGAGGCATTGCCACAGCTGAACCATTTGAGATATCAATACTGTATCATTTTGAGAAAAAATACTGTATATTCCCTAGGAAAAGTATATCAAATTTCATTGGGTGCCTTTTTGTAAAGAACCCAACATAACTGACTTCCTGTTGAGTTG
Source organism: Clarias magur (assembly GCA_013621035.1). Classification (NCBI taxonomy): domain Eukaryota; kingdom Metazoa; phylum Chordata; class Actinopteri; order Siluriformes; family Clariidae; genus Clarias; species Clarias magur. Next base: position 3,026,387 of record QNUK01000016.1, on the reverse strand, counting down.
AGCCCCTGACATGCATAATAAAAGTTATGTTCAGCTTAATGAGATCTAAATGTGTACCGGGTTTTACATGCATACTTGCAAGTGTGTATGAGCTATGCAGCAAAATCACCAGTGATGGCCCTGTGCCACACCCAGTGCCCAGCCACTCAGGCATCCTAATGACAGCAGATTCCAATGTGTGTGAGTTTTTTTTTTCTTCTAATCTCTGTTCTTGGCTTGCAGAAGAGGAACAGAAGTAAAGCGTGTTGTGGTCATCTTCTGGTGTCACCCATGAACCTCAAGTGTTGATGTTTGGTGTGTTTCTTAGATGATTTTATTCTCAAACCTGTATTAAAGAGTGATTATTTAAGTTACTAAAGCCTTCCTGGATGCTTTAACCAATCTGACCTTACTAATCATGCAGGTGTTTCCACACACAACTGTCACTTAAACTAGCAAGACTGAAGATTTCAGAAAATACTGATCTCTCCATCCTGCAACTCCGCACTTACAGGATCCGCTGCAGATACCACAGCACACCTTCAGGACAAATCTTCATTATTTGAATTATTATTTTATTCACTTTTCTTGTTGTTTCCAAGTCTGATTTAGCTGTGAGTGAAGATTGTACTAATCAGAAACGTTTCACGCTGCACAATAACATTTACCTTCACTACAGTCTGTGACTTTATACAATTATGTCAGACGCATCTTAAGCCCATAATAATTCTATGCTGTTTCACAGGACGGTCTTGATGATCTTCACCAGTCCACCAGAACTTCTACAGAGAGAGGCAAATTCAGTCAAATGACTGTTCAGAAAAATATACAATCTAAAAACCCATCTGTTTCTCTTAAGGCTGTTCATGGTATTGAAAACATGAATATTTTTCTGAAACCAAACAGCATAAGATGTTTTTGTTCAGATGAATTCAGACATAGGCACACACACGCACGCACGCACGCATGCACGCACACACGCACGCACACACACAATCCAGAATGTCTAGCACCTACAATCATGCCCCAGTACAAATGACTGACCTCAACTAAAATAACCTTTGTTGCGTGTCCAATGCAGCGGGTAAGGGAACCTCCTTTGATATCTTTGCCATGAATTTGTCATGTTAAACACTATATACTTGATGTCTTTGTAACACTGTTGTAAACTAAAACAACCTGTTTGGGTGTGTTTTCAGGTGTCTTATAAAGATTTATTTTCTTTACATGTTGCAGTCCTTCTGTCACCATGGAAAAAACTTACTGCTCACAAGTTACTATGGACAAGTCCAAGTCAACAGTCATAAAGAACACGTTTGTTGTTATGAGACTTAAGTGTGACTTGGACTCAAATCACAAGCTCGAGTTCCAGTCTCTGCTCTGTGTTTTCTCCTCCACTTCTACACACACATAAAACATATGGGAGCTATTTGCATGGGGATCCTGAGTCCTCTCTCGCTCCACGCCCACCAAGTTGTTTGCCTTGGAGAAGCTCCACAGATCTGTTTGCTGGATGTGTTATGTTTTCATAGCAGAGCTTTTGGCTTTAAGGTCTGAGCATGGATTCCACAGCCAGACATGTGTCTGCGTTGCTGAGAGCAGATAGAGTCTTTGTGCTATCTGCTGACTGTGCCAAGCCTGCTTCAACATGTTGAGTCAATAATCAGCTCTTCACATTTCCAGACCCTGTTTTTAAAATTCTTCCCCATGATGGCCCTTTGGTTTGAACACCCTACCTCAGTTAAATGCGAGATATGTAATTTGGGACAATTGCAAGATGTAACGGTTTTATTATTTCTTTAAAATTTGAACACAGGGTGGCACAGTGGCATAGTGGTTAGCACCGTGGCCTCGCACATCGAGGATCAGGGGTTCGAGTCACGCATGTGCACGGAGTTTGCATGTACTCCTATTGCTTGGTGGGATTCCTCAGGGTACACCAGTTTCATCCCAAGGAGCCAAGTGCCACTGCTGTTAAGAAACGCCCCTCCAGTGAACGGCACAGCTGAGCAAACATGCAGGGGGAGGGGGCTCTTCTTATTTGAGGTCACAATGGAGGGGAAATCTAATTGGCTTGTTTAAGGCTCAGCCGTAAAAAAAAGGAGATCCTCCACATAGGGTCATGACCCCTAGTTTGGGAAGCTCAGAGACTATAATGACCACTGCAAATTGATGATCTATGACTAAATCTTAACCTCAAACAAAAAGTGGGCTGAATTATTGTTGTACTTTGCAGATCGATTATGCCATCAACATCACAAAAGCCCCAAAACAGATTCCAAACATCAGCCATTTATTACGATACTCTACAGTGAATGTTGATGTGTTTACTTGCATGTACAGTAGTCAAACATGCCGATGGTGTTCATAACTCAAAACACATTTTTATGCTTACCGGAGCACAATAAATTATTCTGATTAGAGTTTTAATGATGCGTCAGGCACTTCATGTTGTGGCTTCTTTATTGACATACTTCCAAAGATTACTACTGTTTATACACAGATCAGCCAGGAAATTAAAATGCAAAACAGTACGCTCAGAATTGAGTAGGGTTCCCTTGTGCTACCTGGGCGGCTCTGGTGCATGGCTTCTCAAAATCTCTGGGGGTGTGCTGTGTTGGCTGGCACCACGACTTTGGTTGTTGGGAGTTTGGAAGCGCGGTTGCGAGCCTCTTTGCCTGCTGGGCATCGTGAGTGGTGGGGTGTGGTGCGCTGGTGTGATACCTTTCTATCATTGACCAGGATTGACTGTGTGCTGCATTGGCTTTTCAGTGGTTCGACCACACGTGTTGGTCTTTAGTCCTTGTGGCCATGGGTGAGCCTTGGGTGCCCATGATCCTGTCACCAGATTACTGGTGTGTAGTTGATCAAGGTTAATGTATTATTGTCATGGCTGATTGATTTAACGTTGAACATTTTACTGAAGTACAGGTAAAGGTACCATTATAAAAATCTATGCAAGTAAAAGTAAAAAGTAGCTCATAAAAAATTTACTCAGAGTAAAAGTTACAGAGTTACTTTTTTTAAATTAATTTATTTATTTTTTTTAACAGCGGGGTGGGATGAGGCATTCTATCATAGTTCAAAAAAAGATGAGCAGATATAAATCTCAAACTAGTTGTTTTTAACTGAAGGAACATCTTTGCATAATAAAGCTGTTGTCTTTCTTGTGCTTGAAAATCAAAGTGGTCACTTAAATATGGCGTTACGTCCCAGTACAGCAAAAGAATGGTTCAGGGTTCTATTTTGGTGTGTTTGGGTGTTGGTGAATTACAAACTGTGCTGGTCACTGGACCTCCAGGACTGGATTTGGATATTTTTATTATTTTTGCATTTTCATTCGTTTTACTCAGTAGCGAATATGATTTAAAATGTAGCGAATTACAATACTTCAAACAAAACATACTTAAGTAAAAGTAAAATTACAGATTTTAAAAACTACTTTAAAAAGTAGAAGTCCACAAAAAAACTACTCAATTAGAGTAACGCGAGTAAATGTAATTCGTTACTTTCCACCTCTGAATGGGATGCTGCTTGCTAGACCAATTTACAAGTAACAACACTAACCCTGTTAGCACTGTGGCCTTGCACCATCAGGGTCCGGATTTGATTCCCGCCTCAGGGTCTGTGTGGGTGGAGTTTGCATGTTCTCCCCGTGCTTGGTGAGTTTCCTCTGGGTTCTCCTGTTTCCTCCCACAGTAAATGGTTTAGATGATGAGAGAGAACACTAAGCCTTATAACATTGCTGCTATTTATTACATGTCATTTACATCTTAAATTGGCGTTCTGAAAACATTTCTTATTTTAAAAAAATAAGTATAATAAATAATAAAAATAAAAATAGTCTGATCGGAATCCTTTCACCATAGTTCAATACAAAATAACAGAGAGGATTATTTCCCCCTTTTTTTCAGAGCTACTATTATAATTAGAACTCATGTAGAGCATGCTTTTGTTTTCTACAAGCATGCTCTACATGAGTTCTAATTATAATAGTGAAGAAAGGAACTGCTCTTATGACAAGTCTAGTCAATTTGTGAGAAATCTGAGACGTTTACAAGTTTAAGCAGAAAATATCTGCACTCCTGAAGGGACGCAGGACACTTTTGTTGTTCCAGGGGTCGTTCATCTGGATATGTGTGCCTCACACAGTAATATGAACTCATTTATGGAAAATGTTTTCATAGAAAAATGCCATTGTGTTCATTCTTTTTTCCTTCTAATTAGTTCAGGATAAAGTCATGTGAGCTCTACTGATGTGACTTATGATACAAATGTTTAGAGACAGTTCAAAGCATCCTTTGTTGTTGTTTTTTTCATTTACTACTATTCATTTCTGTGGTGTCAATACTTTTGCAACTTCTTATGAATGAAAATGTAAAAGGAGAAATGCTCTAGTTGTCTGAGAGGAAAACAGCATGACGTCTGAGTTATTTTCTGCTGTTCTTTTCTCGGTTACTCTGGAGTTCAGAGGGTTCGAACATGTGTTCCAGAGGAATTATCCGAAGTTTTAATTCACATGATAAAGCCCTCTAAATGCTTAACTGGATTATGAGTGAGCTGATTACTCTCACGCCCGCCTACTGTATCTGTCTCGGCCCTCACACAGTCTGTTAATCGTGACCAGATGAATGCATTTAAAACTGAGCTGTATTTATTTAGAAAACAGTGATGCTTGACACGTTATGATGATGATACTTTGCGACACACACTGCTGAATGTAACCTGGACGTGCAACGAGGAGGCCCGCTGATGCCTATTTAATACAAGGAGAGGGCTTTTTGTTTAACAGGAAGAGAAAAGCAGTGAGCATTCCCAACAGGAGGAAGTCAGGAATCTCTGTGGATTCGGTGGGAAAAAAACAGGATGTTATTCTTAGACCAGATTCAAAACCACCTCCTACTTTCAAATGGAATTAAACTGTGCATTAATATCGGTTAATAGGAGAGAGGACATACAGTGTAAAGTAACAGGAATGAAATTAAAATAGGTGGCAGAGGTGTATGCAGTAAATCTTTTTAAACTTTGCATCCTGTATAGTGTGAGATGGGAAAGATGCCGCAGTCGCTGGGTCTGCGTTTGGACATGCATGCCACAGAGGTATCAGCCTGCTTCGCTTACATAAGGAATGTCTCCTTGCAAGTAGGATGACACACGCTTGGATTCATGCCACCATGTGTGTGGAAAGTTGGATCGTGCACATGCAGTGAGTGTAGGAGTGGGATTTAAACTTTCTTGCATGAGTGCACATCTAAGTATCAGTATTATGTTTTTTTTTTTTTCCTTTTACAAAGTGACACACTAATCCACTGCTAACCTACTTATGCATGCATACACACAAATATGAAATGTGAAAGAATAGCAGTCTATGAACATAAAGAAAATATTTTGTTTGCCAGAAACTTACACTTACACTTAAAAAAAAAGTCTCTGATTCAGAAGTGTCCAATTATTAGCAAACAAAAAACAAAAACAAACAAAAGCAAAACAACTGAGGGCATTGCTGAAATTAAATTACTGAAAGTGAGTATAATACAGAAAATGAGTGTGTCAAAGAAGTTTATGAAACATGAAAGTGACCAATCTTACTTCTATAAAAAAGTTCGAGTTGCTAACTTCAGTCGTTTTGGAGAGATGATTTTATATGGCAATTCTTCAGCGTTATACTGTCTCACTTCAAACAATAATTGTTTAAAATGCAACTTTTTCATATTTCTTTATGAATATTCATACTAAAGTTGGTGTAAGCTTCTAGAAGCAATAACTAACAACAGTGGTTTTGTTTCAATGCTCCAAATTAGACACAAAATCCTTTTTGTAATCTGCCCAATAATTATTAACATACCATTATATTATGCCCAATAATTACACATACTATTATAATGTCAGGGCTACCTCAGTGCTTTGCACGTAAAAGCTTAAAAAGTGAAAAATCTACAATATTTTAACAATTAGCATTTTAGAATAATACACTTTTTCAGGTTTATGTCCTTTCATGTGAAATCTAAATTGGCCAAATTTCATCTGAATGATAGTTAAGATCATTAAAAGATAAAAAAAAAGTTACAGACACTACATACAAGGGCAAGAAATTGTATTTAGCAAATGTGTTTCTTTTTAACTGATAAAAATGTAAATGTGTATGGATATTTACAAATAATGAAGCATGGATTGGGAGATAAGAAGCATAAAGTAAACACTTTATTAAGATAAACACTTGGTGAAGTTGTATTGTTAAAAACTGGACAGAAGAAATGAGTGAAAATCAGCTATCAGTGCAAGCTGCAGAAATTGCTAAACTAGGGACGGTCAACCTGGGACATGGGATGAAATTTCTGGTGAATGAAGGCGTAAAAGTGATTGACATTTACAAAAGACTTCAGGCACAGAACGGTGATGAGACTCTTAGCCGCGGTAAAACATCTGAATAACATAAATATAGTAGGTTTTACCCCCATAACTGTGTTCTTCTATTCTTTACAGTCAAAAGTCCCGGTTTGACTTGAACGGCGCTTGTAGTAACAGATATATGTATCAGTAGCAGTTATGGTGTTAATAAATATCCTTTCTCCTGCCATAGATTTGCATGAGTGTCAGAGTAAACTGTTAAATACCAGTTCCAGGATATAAATACAACACAAACACAGAAATTCATAAATACATGGTAAATCAGCTGAAATGCCTCACACACATTATTTTGTGTGATATTCTGTGTGCTACCGTCTGAAGTGTTATCCCTGGTGTATACCAAAACAGTGAGGGTGTGAATATGTGAAACGTGTGTAGTAGTGTATAGTGAGTGCCTGGTTCATTGATGGCTGCAGGAAAGACGCTGCATGTGAGAGAATATGCAGCTCATCAGTATTAGATGGAGCAGTGTTTTGGGGGTGACTTGGTGGTTTTCTTTGTCCCGATGTCAAAAAATACAAATTTATAAGACCTCATTTGTTTCTCATAACCTTCACACACTTCGGAGGGGGGTATATGGAGCATATCCCAGGAGACTTAGGGCATGAGGTGGGGTACACAGTGGATTGTCAAAGGGCACACACACACATTTACTGTATAGCTATATTAATTAAAACAACTACGTAGCAAATAAAATGCTCTGAAAACTACACACACCAAACTCCAGCCAGCTTTCATTGCAAATGCACAGTGTCTGTACTCCTTATTTGTGTATAAGCAAAACAGGTGCGGACAAACTGGCCCAGCGTACTGATATAATACGTTCAGTTATCTACAGTGCAGTTGTAATGGAGAAACGAGTCACACTAGTCTATTCTTCTTCCAGGCTTTAAATACCTTCCGAACATAAAGTAAAGTAACACATTAATTTTGATTATGCAAGCTTGCTCAGGATTATATCCGTCTCCATGCCTACATGCTACACCCACCTTTCAGAACGCAGATGAATCATTGTCTTACTGATGGCTGCCACCCAAACAGACAGAAATGGAAATATGTTCAGGCCTGGTGTGACAGAAGCTAGCTGTGTCATGAGGGTTTCTAAAGCTCAGTCAGACCGGCCTATCTGATGTATGTTCGGTCAAGAATACAGTACACTGCACGTTGATAAATGTTGATTCATATATATTTGTTTCTGTATGCTTGTAACAGTTTCTTAATTTCAGTTTCTTTATTAAAATAATAGTCAGCTTTCTAAACACGTATGATGCATAACGTAGCAAAAAAAGTAAATAAAGCAGCAAATTCTGTAGGCACAAACACTCAGCATTCATCTCAATGAGTAGAAAGATGGATGAAAAACAACAATAACAAAAGAATGATGGAGGCATTGCAAGCATTTTTGCCCCAGCATTACACATCATTACACAAGGTCATAACAAACATCATAGAGCTGGAGCAGTGTCGATGCGTCACAAGCGCTAGGAGCAGAATTAGTTGGAATAAAGATAATAATGATGACACTTAAGAAAAACATGAATGTGATTGCTTAAGCAGGATGTGCAGACACAGCAGCAATAGTGCAAAACCGAAGGAGGCTGCACACACACCACTGTAGGGTGAAACTAAAAACGTGGGAGATACAGTGCCTTGCAAAAGTATTCATACCTCTTGAACTTTTCCTCACGTGACATTTTGTCACATTCCAACCACATCACACGTTTTAGATTTTTGTTTGTAAAATACATTTTGAAAACCATTTATAATTTTCCTTCCACTTTACAATTATGTGCCACTTTGTGTTGGTCTGTCACATAAAACCCCGATAAAATGCATTTACGCTTGTGGTTGTAACGTGACAAAATGTGGAAAAGTTCAAGGGGTATGGATACTTCTGCAAGGCACAGTAAGCGGAGACTTTTCCATCCAGATTGCAATTATAGAGCTAACACTACGTCTAGGTTTGCATTTGTCACTGCAGAAGTCTGTCGGCTTAATTGGAGCCGCTGCACTAATAATCTGACTGCAAGTCTGACCTCTTCACTCTGCAGTGACACGTAAGGCGTCATCTACCTTTGTATGTTTCTAGAAATGACTGTGCAGCACAGCTTGTCACAGATCACACTGTTCATAAAAGTGTTTGATGTCGACTCTTCTGTGATCTTTGCCATTTCTTCACATGGCGTTGCGATCAACAAGCCTGTTATTTCATTCCAACATACTCCATCAAACAGGAAGCCCTGCAGAGAGCATCAAAAGGCCAGGGCTATGTCTGATCTCGCTTCCTTAGGATGTACCTGTAAGCTTCAAATCAACTCAAGGCTATTGTATGAGAGGATTTCTTTTAAGTCTTAAAGGTCCCATATTTTACTAGTTCTTTAACAAGTTAGTACAAGTCTCAGTGCTCCCCCAAAGTGTGTGTGTTAGTGCTCCAGCTGAAATACCCCTCCTTATACTTCAAGTTTCCTTTATTTCACTCCTCCACCAAATGCGCCATTTCAATGTTTATGTAAATGAGGTCCTGCCGAGCCACCAGTAAACAGTTGAGGTGAAGAACAAGCCAGGGAGGGTTTCTCCATATCTGAGGTCATTTTACAGTTACATTTTATTTGTTAAGCGCATTTAACAGCGGTCATTGTCTCAAAGCTGCTTCACAGAATTTAAATGAAAATTATGTCTAAGTTAACATGAAGTCCAGTTAGGCACCAGTGGTATAATGATGGCACCAGGAGGAGTCAGACAGGTGCGGGGGGCAGAGGGGGTCTGGATCACTGGGAGCTCAGGAGCATAGTGATATCCATCATGAAGCAGAATCCAGCTGGAGCCGGTCCTTCTCCAGATTCCTCAGGATCCTCGCAGGGTTGGTGTCTGTCTACTGGAGCTGGCACAATCTACAGATGCCTCGGGGTGGGTAGGAAAAGAAAGAACAGGTGGGAATGAATTAGCGTAGCTGCCGTTCATGATAATAGCAGCACTTGATAAGAGTGTGCATTTGAATGCGAATTATCTGCATGCTAAGGTAAAGAGTTGTGTCTTTAGTCTACTTTTAAACTGGGAGACAGGAAGGCTGTCCCAAAGCTTAGGAACTCAATACAAAAACGCTCTACCTCCTTTTCGTGGACTTTGATATTCTACTAGATTTTGTGGAGTTAACACTAACACATTTTTTTTCCCCAAACTTTTTTTGAATTTATCATAACAGGTGCTCTTTAAGGAAAACCAATGTACTTCCATAGAGCTAGCCTAGTCCATGAAATGTGTGTCTCAGAGCAGTAGTGTGAGTGACATCTTTGCTTATAGAGAATAAGTGAGAGGTTGTGTAAGTACAAGGTAAAGACCTGCAGGGATTGCTCCATATGGCTCTGTGTCAGCTGTTGACTTTAGAGGAAGGAAGGCGATATTCTGTAAAGCGTACTTTTTTATTGATGGACCCTTCCTTCAGTCTCCACTTGTCCTTTCCTTGCATTTAAATCTGACAGCAGGGAAAATACAGGGACTTTAACCATCAGTGGATACAGGATGGCTGGATCAAGCTCCCAATAAAGTTGAATCACATTGTAAGTGAATTAATCTAAACCTCATATACTGTTTGAACTTGTGAAAAGTTCAGCCTACAGCCATCGAAGCTTAAAAAAAAACCCACCAGCATGACTGCTTTAATCTACTAAAAACCCACCTGCTTATATCTACCCACATTACTACAAAAGAGAAAATATCACAAAAACTGCGCTTCACTGAGCACACTGCCCTTTCATAGTCATCCTGGCCAAGATATATCGATAAGAATGTGTACTTCTGGTAGAAAAACAAAATAAGCCATAAGCAGTTTTATTTGTCTAACAGTCCAACCCCCTGAAAAGCTTCTTATTCATGCAGATTTTTAGAGCAGAACAATCCTCATCCTGTCATGCAGGCTCATTCTTGATCCAGTCTCAAGCCCACATGTTTACCTCTCAGATTCCAGCATAGATAAAGCTGCAGACCATTCATCAGCCAATTTACAGTCACTATCGTAAGCTAGATAATATCATCATGACCGTATATGGTTAAATGCAATACAGAATAAATGGGAACAGATGGATGAGATTCCCATAAATGGGCGTTAACACAGATGAAATATATTTTAGTTATTTTTACATGAACTATTTGACACCCTGTTGTCAAAAACAAGTAAATGTATGTGAGTGATGAGGAAATGTAAGTCATAGAGGAAGTACATGTCCCTGAAAATATGATGTTTGTAAGTATTACACCATTTTTACAATCTGAACTCCTTAAAGATCCCGTATCCAGCGTCTCCCATTATCACAGATCACAGACCTGAAACTAACGGAAATATATACAAAGCTGAAATATATATTAATATATATATATATATATATATATATTATATATATATTATATATATATATATATATATATTTTTTTTTTTTTTTCTTCTTACCTTAAACTTCCTTTATATAAGCTGGGGACGAATCTGACTGTTATATCTGTCTTATATGAGGTCACATGAGGGGAGGACTAACTGGCTTATTTAATCCTGGCTGATACAAAAAATGGAAAGAAAAAAAAAATCAGGGAAGGTTGTTTTTTCTCCACACACACTGGAAATTCATCAGAATGTCTAAAAAGACTAAAAAGTCAATTTATCACTACAGTTTCTCCTTAAATGTCAGCAGTAAAGTTGTAGCTTATCACTCACATATTAGATCAAATTACCTGGCTTTGTAACAAATAGGAGATTTTATTTATTTGCCTAACCTCCACTGAAGCTCCAGCATTTTCCCGTAGGATAATTATCTCACCAAACCAGCACTATGATAATACCAGTACTGGACCAGTTGAATATGAGTGTTTAATGACGTTTGAACGTTGATACTCTGGCGTGGTTGGCGTGCGAGTCTGCTACCAATCCTTATCAAGCAGTAGGAAGGCCATCTGTCTTATATCTTGTTGTGCTATCTTCTGTTCCTATGTTTTACGGGTGTACCATCAGCATAAATTTCATCTCACCTCCATGCCACAGTTGCTGCAAGTCATGCCAGACAAATGTATCTTTATTACAGACTAAACAAATAATACTGATTTTGTTCCATCATGTCTTGACTGTTTCAATCGAGTTGTAGTCTGTGCATATTCATTTGTGTGTGTGTGTGTGTGTGTGTGTGTGTGTGTGTGTGTGTGTATGTGTGTGCATTTCTGTTTAATTGCTCAAAGGTTTTCATAGCCATAGTATTAGTCATAAGTAGTCATAAGCATTAAAAATCTGAACGCCTTTTGTTTCAAATCTACATTAAAACCTGTAAATGGAGTCATAAGAGGAGTCGTTTACCCCAGATTTGACTCCCACTGAATTGTGGGGAAGGCCGTTATTAGTCTGATGTGGCATTCTGAAGAAGAAACGATGCATCAGTGCTTTGTGTAGGGGTTAGGTTTAGAGATACGGAAGGCAGTTTCTGACTCTGACACCGACTGTAACCTTAAGAGATTAAAACATCAAGAACTGTAACAGTACGCACACACACATTATAATTCATTTTAAGTGGTTTAAGCAACTGTAGGCAGTGTTAAGAAAAATAAAAATGCCTCTGAGCACAATTGCGGTAAGTGTAAAGTGGTAAATACTAGTGACATTTTATGGAGGAGTTCTGAGGTCTCTCTTTATAACACTCGCTTGAGTCTTCCATCCTGCCTTTACTTAAATGCACTGCTTTGCCCTGTAATTAGTTGGCAGGATTGCTAGGTAAAGGTGGTCGGGGCTGGAATTAAAGGAGCTCAGCTTTAAAGTGTGCTGTGCTGAATTCACTCTGTTGTGCTGAAAGCCTTTGCTGAGACTCAGAGGTGTGTTTGAATCGGCTTCCTCGTTTATATAAAAGACAATAAAACTCAGCTCACGTTAGGAAGGACGGGAAAAAATACACATTAATGTTCTTCATTGTAGCGTAATAATAAAATACAAACTTTATAATTGACTGTTTTCTTGACCAGCTCTGTTGTCATGGGAACGCCTCAGGAATATTATTCTACCTGGCCTGTGCTCAAAGCTTTACTGTATTTACAGGCACAGATTCAATGTTCCCACCAGCTCATTCTCTACAACAGGATACTGGCCGGAGTCGCTTTCCCACTTCCTCTTTAATACAGTCCATTATATCAACAGGACTTTCCCAAAAAAACAGATTCCCTCTTTTAAGAAACAGGGATGCAGTATTAGACCTGTTAGGCTGTAATGGGAAATGGTAGATGTTTGGCTGTGTGTGTGCAAACAAGGGTTGACATTTTGAGATTATATAGATGAGAGGAAAGAGATCCAGTGAAAGCTACATAGTTACGTCAAAGCAGGCATAAAGCCTGGACGTAGGAATCATTCTTCTTCTTTTTAAAAGAAGGGTATTATTATTTGCTCTTTCAGAAAAATCACAAAAATGGTTCAAACCAGGATGCACCAGAAGATCAAGCTGCCTTTTCTCACTGGGTCTATATTTTGCTTTTACTGTACTGTATTTGATTCAGTGAGATGTCGTAGGCCGTAACCTTTTAGTCTTAAAGTTCTCATCTGTCGTTTAACATTACATATAATGTCATAATATAAAAGATGTTAACACAGTCTCTCTTGGAAATAGAAAAAAATGCACAATATTTTCAGCAAACATTGATGCATAGTTACATCTTATACCTTACATTGAACAAATATAAAAAATAAAAACATTATTATGGCTCTGTGCAAAAGTTTGGTCACCCTAAGAGTTCCAGAGTCTCAGATTCTTTTTACAAGGTTTCAGATGTTAATCAGCTCGTTAGCTCTGATGCATGGCAACAGCTCTCATTAGTAAATGCCCATTTCAAAGCTTTACAAATACTGTACTTTGACTCTTCAAACCTTGTGCACACACTTGCAGACACTCAACCATGGGTTCCTCATGGGTTTCATGGTTCCCCTATGCATGGGTTCCTCTAAGCAGCTGTGTAAGATTGAAAATGAATCTTTTTTGATTCCCACAATGCAGGAGATTCCCACAATGCAGGAGAAGGCTACAAGAAGATAGCAAAGCGTTGTCAGGTTGCAGTTTCCACAGTGAGAAATGTAATTAAGTGATGGCAGTTCAGGGGAACTGGGGAGGCCAAGATGAAATCTGAAGGCCAAGAAAACCCCCTGAGAGAACTGCTCATATGCTGGTCAGAAAGACAAATCAAAACCCCCATTTGACTGTAAAAAAACCTGCAGGAAGATTTAGCAGACTCAGGAGTGGTGGTGCACCGTTCCACAAGAACTTCATGGAAGAGTCAGCAGAAGAAAACCTTACCTATGTCACCATCATAAAATCCAACATCAGAAGTATGCAACAGAACATCTTCAGTAGTATGATGTTATTTGGAAATAAGTGCTGATCAAGTTAAAATAGAACTCTTTGGCCACAATCAGCAAAGGCATGTTTGGAGAAAAAAAGGAGAAGCATTTCATGAAAAGAATACCTTGCCAACTATTAAGCATGGGGGTAGATCTATCATGCTTTGGGGTTGTGTTGTAGCCAGTGGCACAGGAAACACTGCACGGGTGGAGGGAAGAATGGATTCCACTAAATACCAGCAAATTCTGGAAGCAAACATCACACTATCTGTAAAAAAGCTGAAGCTAAAAAGAGGATGGCTTGTACAACAAGACAATGATCCTAAACATACCTCGAAATCCACTATGGAATACGTCAAGAGACGCAAGCTGAATGTTTTGGAATGGCCATCACAGTCCCCTGATTTAAATATCATTTAAATTTGTGGGTAGATCTTAAAAGAGTTGTGAATGCAAGGCAAAGAATATTACTGAACTGGAAGCCTTTTGCAAGGAAGAATAGGAGAAAATCCCAAGTACAAGAATTGAAAGACTTTTAGCTGGCTATAAAAAGTGTTTACAAGCTGTGATATCTGCCAGAGGAGGTGTTACTAAGTACTGATTATGTAGGGTGCCCAAACTTTTGCACAGTGCCACAATAGTTTTTTTTTTTCATCTTTGTTCAATTTATAACATAAGATGTAACTATGCACCAATGTTTGCTTAAAATGCTGAAAATCCATTTCCAAGAGAAATTGTGTTAACATCTTTTCAATAAAAAAAAATCACCAAAATCTGTTGTTTATCAAGGGGTGCCTAAACTTTTGCACAAGACTGTTTCAGTATTACTGAGAATATAAAAGATATGCCATTGGGGAACATTAGCCGTTTCTTAAAAAGGTGATGAGTATAATAGTAATAAGGAGGTGAATATCAGGTTAAATTACTTCTTTAAACTCAGACACAGCCGGCGTAATAATAATATGCACCAAGTGAAATATACACCTTCTTTCTTTCAGCTCATACTCACAGACAATCCATTGTGTTTTTAATATTTTATATAAAAAACAGAATCCTATTATACACATTATGCATTATGATTTAAAATATTGTCAGAAATTTAGAGAATATGTTAGATACATGTGTGAATAATTTATGTATGATTTACAGAAATTACGATGAAAAGTAGATTATTATTTATTTATTATACCCATCTGTTTTGCTAATGAAGTAACAAAAAGATTTCTTTAAACTCTTGAAAAAAATAAATTATTCATACTTTTTCAGTTCTTACTATTTTAAATGGAGTGGAAATTATGCAGAAATAATAAAAATATTACAGTGAAAGCTTTGGCTCAGGGCGGCATGGTGGTGTAGTGGTTAGCACTGTCGCCTTGCACCTCCAGGGTCCAGGCTCAATTCCCGTCTCTGTGGGCAGGCTCCAGGCCCTCCGCGATCCTGAAGACAGGATAAAGCGATATAGACGATGTGTGAGAGTGAGTGAGTTTTGTCTCAGAGCAAATTTATTATTTAGAGGGAAAACATTGTTTTGATAACCTGACCTCCTGTGCAATTGAATGTTTGTTCATATTTGGAATGATGTTTTGTCAGACATTTTATAGCCACGCCCCAAACTTGCATGTTTATAGAGTTGTTACTGGGCTTTAAAGCAGTTGGACGTCCACTTTTGTTTGAAAGTAATGCCATGGTAGTCTTTGTTAATGTAAATTAATATTGCACAACCCGAGAGTGTGTTTATACTAAACGTCAACCGATATTCTTACTCATGCAGTATAGTGCTGCAACAACTAATCGATAATTATCGATAATGAAATTCGTTGTCAACGAATGCCGTTATCGATTACTTGGACTGCCCACGTCACTGAGGAGCTCGTGGCAATGGAGGTTACAGAAGCGCCTGCAGGAAAAAGCGCGTGCCTATGGCGTTATATTCCTGCCACAATTCTGAGCAAAGCACTCTATGCGCGTGCAGTGTCTGCGCGCTCAACAGCTCGATCCTGCGCGTGCAATGTCTCCCCTGCTCGCGCGACTTCTTGATTCTGGGCGCGCTTGACTCTGCCTTCACGAGCAACCAACATTTATTTTCTGGGCGCGCTCAACTTCCAGTCCAGTGTTACAAACCCAGCCAATCACAGACTTCCACACACTACTTCTGATTGGCTGTTCTTTCTCCATCAGCTGGCAATAGCTGCAATTATTGTAAAAAAAAAAAAATCTGTATTTGGCATACTCAAATGCTGTTATTTATCTATTTATTTATTTATAACATATGCTATCCAATATAATAAGTGTACATCGATTGTTTTGCTTTTTTATTTACAGTATTTATTTATATTTGGGATATTTAGAGGAGTTATACTGTTCAAAAACAAATTTTGTCTTTAATTAAAGTCAAAATTAAAGATCATTAAACTCTATGTGTGGCTTTTGCATTTTTTAAAGTTTAGTTTTAAACATAACTAATACCCTGATTTATGGTTTTATATAGTTATAAGCAAAACATCAAATTGAAGAAGCATTCAGTTTTTATCCGATTAATCGATTAATAAAAAATAAATAAAAATCGCCCAACTAATCGACTATCAAAATAATCGTTAGTTGCAGCCCTAATGCAGTATTCTTAGTTCTGAGACAAACTACTACTGTTGTTTTGCTCATCTTATAACTAACTTGCATCTGTTGCGAAGCTGCTTGTTTCATACTGATGGTTGGAATGATTTCTCTACATTTGTATGCACAAGGATGTGCAAAATTATTTCTCTTTCAGTTAAAGATGTAGATTTTTATGATGTTTGCCACACTGAACAGAATAAATGGCTTGTGAATCTTGTGAATTCATGTTCTCAACCCTGGTCCGGGAGAACACCCTGCAATGCACATGTAGTGTTTTCTCAGCTCCCAGCACACCTGATTTAACTAATCAGCTAATTAACAAACTTTGTAATAGAGCAGGGAAAACAAATTAAATTATGGGGAACTCCCCATACCTATGTTTATTATTTTTGAAAATGAGTTTTAATCTCCAAATTATATACTGCTCTAGTAATTCTAAAATAATTAGAAATAAATTAAGTGCTTATGGAGTTTTTTTTTTAATCAATTTATTCAGATGATTTCAAGCTTTTGATCCTCCAAGATTTTGAAATAAGACACATAAAATACTTTGGGTACAAAATAAATACCCCACACACATATAAAAGTTAGATTTTCGTTTTGAAATGAGAGTTAAACCGTGACATTGACATGAAAACAGAATTATCGCAAACAATTAATTTATGCAATGTGAATTTATGTAAAAAACTTTCACACTGCTGTCCTATGTGATCTTTACTTTGATTAAATTTTTTACATATCTTTTTACATGAAAACATTTTACATGTCTTTTGTGCAGGACCTGTTAACTTTAACTTGTGTTTCTTTTCAACTCTGTCAGATATGCTTCTTCCAAATATTATCATAAGCCCTAGTCACGTGACTAAGTACACCTTTCTGGTGCATTAAAAATACTTTTTTAAACGCGTTTATTTGAGTGGGAGTTGTCATGTTTTACACATTTATTTAACTAAACATGTATATATTATGTTGGTTAAACATTCAGCCATTAAAATGATTATGGGTCATAAAAAAATTCCTGAAGTATATTTCTTATTTCACAACTGGAACTGCTTTAATAGCAATACAGTAAGTTACTTTTAAACTTTATGAATCCACAAAATGTAGTGCTTTTCTTACACTTAATAACTGGTGTTACTTCAATGGTGTAACACCAATGACAATTTGGAGAGAAATAGTTACTATTTAAAATGGCTGCCTCGCCTTTTTCTGTCGTGGTGATGATGGGGTTTTCCGCTGTGAAGATTGTTGTTATGTCTCAGGGTCGTACACATACACCCACGTATTGTCATCGGTAATGATTCTCAATATGCAAGACGGGTCATCCACAGCATGCAGACGGAGTTATTGGCTCGATGTTGTGACTTTGACGCAGTGTTCTATTTTCAGCAGAAAGAAATCTTGACGACCTTATGACGACCTGAGCCATATCTGTTTCTTCAGTAATTGGGCTAAACCGCCATCCACCCCCCCCCCCCCAAAAAAAAAAAAAAAAAAAAAAAAAAACAAAAAAAAAACATAAATTAAACTGAATAAAAAACTTCCCAACCATGTTTGACTACTTAGTTAGTAATCCAGTGTAAGGACCTATCCAATGAAGGAAACTACAAAGCACTTTTGTAAGTCACTCTGGATACAAGTGTCTGCCAAATGCCTAAATGTAAATGTAAAATTTCCATCTGCTCCTGGATCAGCAGCTTGGAGATGAATTTGGCAGCAAAACAGCACATGTTCAAATCACACATGAGGATTGCCCGGACTTTTCTGTATGACACACTGACAGTTGCTGAACTATGGAATGAAATCACTGTCAAAAATAATTGTGCGTAAAAAAAATGATTTGTTTGTAATTCTGTGTTTTGTCCAAGTTGGATTCCAAAATCTACGGCCACGACAGTTTACAGATATGAGATTTTGTGTGTTTGTTACAGTACAACCTTGAAATATAAGACGTTTTTACAACTCCTCTGTTATATGGACGAATTGCGTAATTACGCCCATGAATGTAGTGTGTTACACCATTGTCAAAAATACGTCATCAAGGCCACATGCACAGGCATTATTATCCGAGGGAAGAGGAATTGATTGGGTTTAAAATTGTGGCCGAATCGATTCCTCATCACGGCCTGTGCATGTGGCCTTGACTACATTCGTTGATGTAATTTCACAATTCGTTCGTGTAAGAGAGGAGTAAAAACGAGTTTTGTTTCTGTAAACAGTCAAAGTCGTATAACTGTAACAAACACACAAAATCTCGTATCTGTTAGCTGTCATGGCCGTAGATTTTGGAATCCAACTCAGACAAAACACAGAATTACACACAATTTATTTTTTTTAACGATTATTTTTGACATTGATTTTATTCCATACCGAACAGCTTCGGCATTTTCAGGGTTGAGCTCATTAAATTCAGCAATGTTCTTCCACGCTTGAGTCATGTCAAACGTTGCTGAAAGTGTAGATTTGGCCAGTTTCATGCAGAAGTTCACGTTCGCTCTTTGTTCTAACTTGTTGTACATTATGAAATAGCAGAACAAAATAAATAAAAACAGGACGGTGTCTTTTGGCACACTGACTTATGAAGGCCGGTGCTCCCTGCGACTGTGCCTCTGTAGGTATGTTACAAGACAAATCTCAAAACCTTTTGATACCAGTTTGAAAATGTAATGTGTCTGTTATTGAAACTATTTTGAATGATTTGGGCATCAGCAAACCTAAGTGAAAGCACTTTCCACCATTTTTTGTAGAATGACCCTCATACACTTGTAATTATTTGGAGTAAAATATACCCACAAATACACCTTTAAGATACTTCATTGTTCCATTTTTGTTTTAATGTGATGTTTTAATGTTCAAAGTATTTTTTGTGGGTGTGTGTCTACTACTGAGTGCCCTGGTCCTCTGTACTGTATCACACACACAGCTGAAGCTGTAATAAAGCTCGGGGTGCAGGGGGGTGGGGGTTGTTTTTCGGAGAGTCGAGAGTTTCTTGATCCTTATCGCCCCGCCCATTTTTTTGCTCCTCTTGTCCAATCGGCGTGCGGCATCCCTGTCGGGCCTCAGCGGTGTGCGTGCGTGAGAGAGAGTGAGAGCGCGAGCGGTGGGGGAGGGTCACGTGTGTACACACGGAGCTCGAGCGCGTAGTAAACCCGCCTCCATTACCGAGAGCGAGCGTCCCGCGCGGGACGGTGTGAGTGAGAGAGAGAGAGAGAGAGAGAGAGAAAAACACCGAGTGTGTGTGTGTGACGGGATTTACGGTAAACACACACACTTTACACCGACTTCCTCCAGCTGGGATTCGTTTTTACGAGAAGTTGTGGAGTTTGGTCACACGGGAGAGCTGTGAGGATTCAGGAGAGGAGAAATGTCAGGGGAAGTGCAGCAGGACCCGAAGCCTCCATAGGAGCAGGAAACAGTCCTGTGGGTGAGTGTGTCCTCTTACATCAGTGTGTGTGTATGTGTGTGTGTGTGTGTGTGTGAGAGAGAGAGTTTTACAGTGATCTACAGCAACATTCAGTCCTAGTTGTTTGACTAGAGAGGTTCAATTTTAGTATGTGTGTATGGGACCTTCAGTGTTATGTGAGCCATTAAACATAAACATCCCCAGCTGGAAGAGGAGTTAAGACCTGGTTTTGTTTAGGACTCACCTGTCAGGTGCTCAGTGTGATTATAAACACCATACACCATACCATAATACTGTTTCACTTATACCATATTCACTTCTCCTGAGTGTTAGTGGTGTTAGTTATAACAGGTTAATGACCAGCTAACAAGAAGACAAATAAAGATTTGAGTCGAGGTGTGTGTGAGATCTGTAGTGTGCTTTAACTAACACTAATATTTAAACATATTTAAAGAATCTTATTTTTTGATATGCGGGTATTAACAGAGATGTTTGTACACTGTGTTAAACAAACACCCTTAAATTAAACTTATTGCTAATTAAAAAATAATTGATAAATAATCTTACGATTATAGTATGACGTACTGTAAGGTTATAATACTTTATACCATACTCACTTCTCCTGAGTGTTATTGGAGTAAGTTATAACAGGTTGATGACCAGCAAACAAAAAAGGAACTAACGATTCAGTTTTGGAGTGTTTGAGATCTGTAGTGTGAAACAAACCATCAATATTTAATAGAAAATATATTTAAAGAATATTTTTTTTTGTATTAGTATTAACACAAATGTTTGTACCCTGAAAAAACCAACCACACCCATTAATTAAATGAATAATTGGTGAATAATATTACATTTATGTTAAAATTGTTAAAAACAGTTATTTATACAATTCTATAAATTTTCAGACATGATCTACTGAAAAAAAGCTACACGAGGCCAGAAGCATGTTAATGAGCCTAGAACCTTTTCAACAAAAAGAAAAAATTATATACGTTTAAGTAGTCAGGCTTTTATATGTGATGAGTACAATATTTATTTAAATGCAGTACAGGTTTCAAAAAATTTCGTCTAAAAGTGCGCATTGGCTGCTCAGTGGTAGGTTTCTCACTTGTCATGCTGAAGGCCCAGGTTTGATTCCCACCCAATACCCAGGTAAAATGGGAGGGTTCTGCCAGGAAGGGCATCTGGCGTAAAATCTGTGCCGACTTGTGTGTGGATCGGGTCCTCCGTAGCGATCCATCAGACCAACATTTTGTAATATCATTGATTAATCAAATATCCATCTATCAATCTATCTATATTAGGTAAGAATAGTTACATTTTTATATATGATGAATATAATACTAATTTATTTATTCATTTAATTTACATTTAAATATACTTACATATATATTTTTTCGAAAAGTTTGTTTTTATCATTTTATCTTTCCTGACAAGGGATAATTAAATTGCTGTTCGATCAACACAACACAAGACATGAGATACTCCGATAAATCTAAATATCTGATCTCTGAAAAAGGTGAAAAACTCAATATTGCATGAGGTTCAAACAGGGACACGATTCTTCCGGTGTTCCTCACATTCAAACACCAAGGCCAGGAGACGTCCGCATGGCACAATGGCTTTAAAACACGGCGAAATTTCTTGCCAGCTGTTTTCATCATCACTTCTGTCTCTTGCTTTTTATACTGTGACATCATCTCTGAAGTCAGAATATGAAATCTAATAAAGATGTGCGTATTGTGTGCAGATGTTTTGGATTTTTCACTCAAAACACACCCGCCATGTTTCTGACTCGGTTACTGTTGTGTGTTGCTCATGAAGTGATGTGCTTGTGGGACCGTGTCTGGGTCCACATGAAAAGGTGTGCTTGGGCTTGTGTCAAATCAAATATGAAAGAAAAGCAGAATGGTGAAGTGTTTGGAAGTCTCTGTTTAGAACGCAAATTGACATCTGTCTGCTCCAAAATCTCACAGCACAGCCTTGGCTGATAAAATGTTACATGAAAGGGTCACTCTTGATATATTCAGCATAGCATGGAGGTTGACTTCTTCTTTTATGTGTTTATTGCTGGCTTGTAAACTATTTAGGCGCTCACTGCCACCTACTGTATCAGATACACAAATGTACTCAGGTACGTAACATTATTACTAATGCGAAAATGGGACAGCAGGTCACCTTCGAGAGAGAAGTGGTCTTGAGTATGATACAGCGTACTTGGGCACAGATTGGATCAGATATAGAGGTAAAATTGTACTTGAAAACAGAAGTCGATTGCTTTTATACGTAACGTAATCAGTCATCTCTTTCTCCGAAATGTCTGTATGTGCACAAAACGCACCAGTCTCATCGTTTGACAGCCATCGCTCTTCATGTTTTTCCCTGAATGATCAAAGAAAGATCATTCTCTTCTTCTCTTTTGTTTGGCTCACAAACCTGGTAAGTGCATACTGCCACCTGCTGTATCGGAGAGTGTAAGTACTTGAGCACCCTGAGGATAGAGAACGAAAACTATGTGAACGCTGGCCAGCGCGAAGGAGGCGGGGGGGAGCTTTCGTTCCTGGGTACGGTACAAATTGATTGTGAGTAATGTGAAAACGCCCTTACTCATGCGGAGGATGGAGCAATCATCCCTAGTGTAAAAAACTGTGTAAAAAAAAGTAATTTGAACCATAAACAAACTGAGGATTATTTCATAATACTCTATGTAAAAGGGTGAAAAAACTATTTACTCAGAATCACGATTATTATTTTAAAAAAACTTCCATAAAACAATTTTATTGCAGACCACAGAACTCATATGTTGTACGAATTAAGAAGTAAAAGCAATGATGTGTGAAATAGAAATGCCTGCTTGTGGTGACAGCAAAAAAACCTCTGCTGTAAATATTATATACTGGTGAATTTATTAAATAATCACTCCAGGGCATATGTAAGATATATAATATGAGCAAAAAAACAAACAAAAAAAACCACACACATTACTGGTTTAAACACTCGGAGGACACTGGACATTCTTGGCATTCTGATTTGGCACGTGCTAGGACAGTTCAGCCACAGATTTTCTCGTCTGACTCATGACAGGTCCACTTAGGATTTTTTTCAATTTTACGACAATGTGAAAGTAATGCACAGTGTGGGCCAAAAGTTGTGAAACAAAAGTTAAATTCAGTTTTTTTTATATACATTCTCAAATTTTTTAAATAACTATAATGAAGATCATAAGAATCAGTTGCTATGTTACGCAATTACGTTACGTTATAGCAATCAATATAATCGATCAGTATGAAGTCTGCAGATTATGGTTCCCTGTTTGCTCCCCAGTTTTCTGTATGACTCCGTGGCTACGTGGCTCCAGAAGCCGAACACCCTCATCACATAGCCATTTTTTTACTACTTTTTCAGTTAATTACTAATTAACTGTTAATTTCCTTCAGTTAATTAACTCTACAGCAAGAACTAGTCTAGAATTAATTAGTGACATGCACAGGGAGAACTATAATACATGACTTATGTTGTCTTAATACTATAAGTCATCACTATAAGTGTTTTGTGAATGTTTAATGCATTTTGTGACAATATCATTCCTTCTTCTGCTTTAAATCTTATTGGTGGGTGGTGCAGTGGTGGTGGCTGCACAGACAAAAAAATAGAGTTTAGAAATTTTATTTTCATATGTTTGTATTTAAGGTGGTGAAACGTTGCAGTTCCTCTCTAATCCTACAGCTGGCGCACTCTAAACTATTCACAGATACGCATCCTGTGTGGTAGGAGCAAATGATTTGGTCTAAGTTTGTTTAGAATAGTAACAAAATCTCAAACAGTTAACAGTGAATGAGGATGTTTATAAATTTGTGGTGCTTACAGAATTGCTTGAGGTATCGTGATAATATAGTATTGGGTAATCTGTGGCAATTCCCATCCTTAGTTTTTAAAAATTCAAAACCCGTAAGAAATATAACTCCTTTTGATAAATCAGACAATAATCATTAGTGCTATTGAATCTATTCATCGGTTTCCAAAAGACTCACAGCTCTGATCATTAATTAGTTAATTTCCTAGTTTTCTAATCTAAAATGTTACTAAACAGTGTCGACAACATCATGCTACATACTGAGCACACTGTATACAGTAAACAACACATACTGTAAGAAATCTTCCTCCAGCCAGAGCAGTTGGAAATAGATGGACATTTCCTTGTGAAGGTGTAAAAATAAGATTAATTTCTGATGTAGTGTAGCTGATAAACTACATAACTAAAACATGAGCTTATGCTTTAAATATGCTTGAATTCAATAATCAATTAGCTGGCTAGTAATGTTAGCAAGCTGGTTGCCTAGTTAGCTTTAAAAAGAAATTCGGGACAGTTCTTGGTTCAATCTCCACATGCCGAGGCTCTGAAGCGCAATCACGTGACCTTGGCGTACATTCCAGTGGGGATCTGACGAGGCTCGTGGCTGGCTTATCACTCACCTCCCATCATACTCACTCAGCGTCACTCCCTCGGCCCTGTAGACGTTCTCTACAGGAGCGTGCCTAGATGAGTTCCCCCCATCAGGGGGTGCAGTGAATGACGCAGGGGGCAGTGCTTACCGCAGTCCTACTCTGGAATCTGTGCTTTAATCGCGCTCCCTCATGTGAGTCAACAGCTCTGGAATGCTTCTCCGAATGAGGTGTTAAACAATGCGCCGGAGAAGATGCAGCGGAGCAGGAAACACAGGGGGCGGGGTTTGACCCAGTTTAACGTCATTTCTCACTTAAAGTACACTTTTACTGTTCCGCTATAATGACCTCAGATTGAACGGACTTTACAAAAAGATGGATTGTTGCTTGCATGGAAAGTCTGGGAAAACTTTTGTTGTGTTTGACTACAGGTCACAAGTTGTATTTCACGACCTCTGAGTAGGAAAAAATAAACTAGCACTTTGTACCAGGAATGCACATGGATTGAAATCAACATCATTCCAAACACAGGATTCCTGATTCCTTTGTAAATAAGAGCCAGTGTTTACACCTGTGCTGTGGTCTGGCGGCGGCACGGTCAGAGCCGTTTCCTGCGGTATCCGTACCATCTTCCCCCTCGTTTGGTCTTAATCAGGATCAGGATTCCAGAAACAGCAGAACTGAACTGTTTTTGACGAACAGAGCACGACCTCACCTAGAGCTGTTTATCACAGACTGGGGATGTAGCTCAGTTAGACCTCCATGTGAGATCAGTCCTAAAAATAAGTTTTTGGCTCTGTGTCTGAGTGTGCACGCTTCGAGGTGCGAGGAACCTGAGGATTATAGCCCGGGGCGGGCAGAGGCAGTGTACGAGCTGTGCGGTGGTGTTGGTGGTGTTTGTCATCAGGCCAGAACTTTTCAGAGCGTCTCTGCAGTCAAGTTATGCAAGAAAAGAGGAAAGAAAAGTATCTTTCCTCCACAGTATGTCTGTTCCGGTGCCGTAAACAACCCAAGTTAACAAATGCTCGCTTACATACAGTACATCTGCGTATAAAAGATGTTTTAACAAAATGTATTTCTTAGTTTAAAAAAAAATCCAGTTTTTAAACAGTTTACACATCCATACAAAAGAGTATTGTATTATAATAATAAAAATAGCTTTATAAAAATAGCTTGTGCTACAGGCAAAATAACGAGTACAAATACTTTTTTATTTGTTTACATCAACAAATCAGTTCAGGACTAAGGTTGTAAGTTTCACACATTTTTCTAATGCATTAGCTGAAGATGTCAACAATCGTTACATAATTGATAATGAATGTTAATAAACAATTCACATTCTCCCCAGATTTATTTATTTATCAGTTCAAGCAGCACAATTTCAACAAATTACTTTTGCTGTCCCTTTTCCACCGAGGTTCTGGAGCTGGATCAAAGCCGGCGGCAAGTTTAAAACTCGTTCTTTGTTTTACACGCACCAGGCCTCAGACAGAAAAATCGCTTTAATGGTGGCACGAACACTTTGCTGGGTTATCACAAACAACTAAAAGTTTGTGATCGGCATCTTCAAAAAAATGGACTCTACCTGCACTGGACAGCTCAGATGTTTTCGAGTAATGATAATGGCAGGAGAACTGCTCGCAAATTGTGCTTGCTGCAAGCATTTTTTTGCCACTAGAATTTTTTTGCTGCTAGCATTGCCGCTAACATTGCTGGGAAAGCAGAGACTTTCACGGACATATACAGTGGCGTAATGACGTGACTCTCCAGCCCATGGAAAAACAAAGCTTTTTAGGAGGTTTGCAGTTGAACTTGTTCTAAACTGGCACGAGCACCAGACATGAACCATCACCTGGTTCACTTCAGTGGAAAAAGTGGTTGTGAGACAAATTAATTAATTTGTCAGAAAAATACTGATCTTGAACCTCTGCCTAAAGAGGTTAATAGATATGTGAGCTACAGAGAAATATTTTGAAGAACAAGCATAATTGGTTAATATTAATCGTTAATATGACTGTTTATAACTATGTCACCATGTTTATTGCTGCGTTAAGCTAAGGCTTATTAGAAAAACAAGATAAAAGTCATGTCTGCATTTCCTCAAATTTTAGCAATTGATTTCAAATCAACATGAAGCAGCACCTCGTCCCTTTAAAAAAAAATTTTTAAGTTTTTTTTTTTACAAATCGTAGCTTGAGATTAATCAACATACAGACACTTGTTCATTTGTTAAACATATTGCACTGACTGCAGCTCACTGATGTGAGGAGATAAATATACTTTGTTTACTCAGTTATCAGCCGAACACGGAGGCGTCAGTGTTTTCCTTCACTTCATGGTTCGAACATAAGGACATCAGAAATAGCATTGTTTTTATCTTTCCGCTTCTGACGTAAGTCGGGCTCATGGGAAAACAGCATGACACACCAACACGCCAAGAGCGTTTAGACTTGTAACTCACAGAGATGTTGGTGCTTTTGCGTGGAAGAGCACTGCTTCGAGCAATGTTTGATTTGTTTTTCATGTGAAACAAGAACAGCTCACGCCACAGCTCACTGTTACCATAGCAACATGACACAACTGCCTACCCAGGCTGGGTGAAGCGCTTTATAAACGCACCTTCAGGCCAGGTCACCTAGAATTATCCTCACAGGGCAGATAAACTTTGCTGGATTGTAGCAGCGTTGTCCAGCTGCTAGGATCAAGAGTCACGAGTTCCTTGTGCGATATTATCGATTATCATGATATAATAATATATTTTTTCTTTTAGGCAGCTCAGACTTGATGCAAATACTGATATTGTTACATAAACATTTGGCAGCGCTGAGATTTGAGCACTCGACCTTCTCGTTAGAAGTCTGCCACGGTAAAACATAGAGTGATAAGACGAGCAGGCTGCGATCGTACACACCGTATCAGAGGTGAAGCATTAGCCTAGGAGGTATGTGGCCTAGTCAGTCTTGTGACCTTTTCATGAACGCTGACCTCTCAGACCCACACACGACTCCCACTGTGATGCATCATATTTCACCCCATAAATCCCCTTAACCTTCTGCTTTAGAGAGAGAGAGAGAGAGAGTACAAGTCTGAAGTGTCCCAGTCTTTATCCTGGGGGTCTAGATCAAACAGAAACGAGTTGAAAGCAATGTCAGTTTTAATGAAGCAAACATGTCTTCATATGCAGTCAGGTAAATCATAAGTATTTGGACGGTGAAGTGAGACGTTCTGCTCTCTTTCAAGGGTTTTAACTCTTGACATGATAATTCATTACAGGTATTTATTGATTTCATCTGCTCAAAATTACTCGGGCAAGCTAACTTAATTGATTGATTAATTAAGGGAATGTATTAATAGAAATATTTTCATACTTCTACACTTCTTTTTAACACTTCTAAAAGTGAACCATGGTTTAATTTATTCAGAGAATCTTTAATCTTAAATCCAGAAATGATTCCCAGCGACGTCTGATCTGGCCTTTCTGTTCCTGTGAGTGTTCCCAGTGGGTGTATCTTGACCCAAACCATCTGTATTTGCGTTCACAACCGCATTTAAAATCTGAAACGTGGAGCGTTCCATTCACGTCAGAATTCATCGTCCTACTGGTATCAGCAGTCACATCATCAACAAACACCAGCGTCCACGGTCCCGCTGGCAGCCGAGCGCGTCCGATATAACCAGGTAGAGGATCGAGACTTTGGGAATCTGATCCGAATGTGATTTCAAACCAGAGATGGATGTGTTTCAGATCAGATTTGCAAAGAACTAGATTTGTTGTTTTTTTATTGTTCAGACAACATGAAAGCAAATCTGATTCCGATCTGGATATGACGGGAAAAAAAACAATCTGATTTGGACCGGCAGTCTGAACAAGGCCTTGGTTTCATCTGTAGAAAGAACCTTGTTCCAGAACTGCTCAGACTTATTTATATACATTTGTGTTAACAAAGTCTAATTTATCCTTTATGCTCTTGAGTGTTTGGGCCTTGATCTAAACACCTTTGTGTTTCCGTTCATCCGGGCGTCTTTTGATCGTAGACTTCTGTTCTCCTCATGTCTCCTCCGGAGTGTTCTTACCCTGCCTAGATGTTGGATGAGTTTTTGTTTGCTAGGGAATAAACTCTGAGATCATTCACTTCAGTTCATTTCCATAGTCCTCCAGGGTTTTGGTGTTCTCTGAGTGCATTCCTTCATTTTAAGAACGTACCAAATGGTTCACGCCAAGAGATTTTGCACTCTCTAATTAATTAATTAACTTTCTATGTCCTCTTTCGTTCGCATCAGCACCTGTAGCGCATTTATCTCCTTAATTTGTCATGAAATAACAAGGAAATAAGCAATGCTTGGCCTTCAAACTGTTTATCAGGCAGTTGTTTAATTAGGTTTGGAGGGACTTTGTAAAACATGGCTGTAATTCGTAAATGTTTAATCTGGTCTTTTTGTTTACAGCTCTATTCCAAATCAGTTTAAATCCTGGTGTATGGAGGCACAAATACACAAACCGTGTCACTGTCTGAATACTTATGACAGTGTGTTTCCTGAGTTAAAACATTCCATGTCCCCAGAAACATCAGGAAACATCTGTCTTGTATCTGGAGTAAAGTTTTCACATCTAGCACAGTAATAACATTCTGCCACTATGAGAAGGTTGATTTGATGTCGTTGTTTGTGATTCCTCCTGCAGTCGATCCAGCGAGCCAGAGCGGAGCGACGAGGTTCGCTCGCCATGTGGAGCTGCATGGTTCATAATGAGACGGAAGGCAGCACGAACCTGGCCGTGTGCTGGGACTTGGGCCTGGCTTTGTCCGTCTTCTCCTTCTTTTACCTCATCGTGTGCTTCCCCGTGGGTTTGTGCTACAACGCGCTGTTGGTCGCGGTCAACCTCTCCAACAAGATGTCCATGACGATGCCGGACGTCTACTTTGTGAACATGGCCATCGCCGGACTGGTGCTGAACCTGGTGGCTCCGGTCGAGCTCTTGGGGCCGGACTTTACTCTTTGGCCCGCGTGGGAGCATAACGACGAGGTCTACATCACCCTCCTGATCCTGTTCAACATCTCCTCTCTGGTGATCATGTACTCGACGGCGCTGCTCAGTCTGGACTACTACATCGAGCGGGCGCTGCCACGCACCTACATGTCGAGCGTCTATAACACCAAACACGTGTGCGGCTTCATCTGGGGCGGCGCCGTGCTCACCAGCTTCTCCTCGCTGCTCTTCTACGTCTGCAACCACGTGTCCGCGAAGATCCTGGAGTGCTCCAAGATGCAGAACAAAGAGGCCGCCGACGGCATCATGACGCTCATCGGGTACGCCGTGCCGGCCGCCGCCGTGCTCTACGCCCTCTGCTTGATCCTGCGCATCCGCAAGGAGGCCACGCCCTTGGACCAGGACTCGGGAAGGATGGATCCTTCTATCCACAGACTGCTCCTGGCATGCGTGGGCGTCCAGTTCGTCCTCTGGACGCCTTACTACACCACGCTGCTGCTGCTCACGGTGGTGGACGTGCCGCGGGCGCAAACCGTCGGCACCTACGCATTCCTGAGGGGCTTCTCACAGCTGCTTGCCTTCTCCAGCAGCTTCGCCATGCCACTCATGTACAGGAAGATGAACAGAAACTTTGCCCACAGGCTCCAGAGACTTTTACGCAGGCTGCACTGCGGCAAGCAGTCGTGTCCTCACGAACACTCGGTCATACAGCAGGTGATCACGTGAGACGCTCAAGCTCGTGTTGCTCTGTCTCGGCACTTCCTTCACAAACCACAGACCTCTGTTAAAATGTGAAACTATGGAATCAATCTCATGTAGAACTTTTTCGGCCGGTTATGTCTCCTTGGAGAAGAAAATCGAGAAATCCCGACTCGCCCTGCAGTCTGGGAAAGGAAACTTGAACTTGGTAGCGTTGTGTTACAGGATGTTGTGATTTGATTTCAGTGCTTGTTGACCAACTTAAACTCATTAAGCTGAAAGCTGTGTACATCTTCATCAAGGCTAATTACCCATAATGCTAGTTTCCGAAGCAAGCGTTACCATGACACCTTTTTTTTTAAATTATTGTTATTATTATTATTATTATTAAGGATAACCAACTCATTACTTTATGATATTAGCAAACACAATTAATTAATCAAAGCCGGTGAAGATTACATAGAGTTAGGCTATGTGGTGAACATCCAGTGAATCCTAGCTATGAGTGTGTGTGTGTGTGTGTGTGTGTGTGTGTGTGAGAGTGTTTTTTCCTTTCTGCAGCTGAATCATTCATTTGCTAAATCAAACCTAATGATGGATTAATACAGGCGTGGCCTGAACATCAGCAGCGAGTAGCCACTTCCTGTTTGTTACCCCATCAGTGGTGGAGGAGCAAAAACCCTCCTACAAGCTATTTCCTTTCATTTTGTGAATCTGAAAAGAAACGGGTATTTAGAGACACTGAGAGGTGCAGTGTTAAACGTCGGCCAGTGTGACGAGATGCTGAAGGAAACCCAGCATTCCAGCTCAGTTAATCATTATTCAACTCTGACCAAAGTCTCATCGATTGTAGTGGAATAGTTTAAGAGCAAACATTGCTCAGTCCAACGCCATCGGGTCTAAACAGGGGCAGGAAAGGTGAAGTCAAGACAGAGACGAGAGTCACCTGATGTGTTACAAAGTGAACATACTGTACGCTTCTCTAACAGACTTATCTGCTCGTACATGAACTGGACCCAGAGATCCGTGATTCTTCTTCCCGTTCATTCAGAACTCTTTGTTGATTAATTAAAAACTAAATCCAATGGGACGTAAAGAGACGAGCACTTTTAGCACCAGGACAGAAGTTTCCTGCAAACAGTGTTCCTGCTTGCGTGAAGAGTTTCACTGTGTATACAGTACTGTGCAAAAGCCCCCTCATTTCTTCATATTTTGTTTTGAAAGACTCAGACTTTCTTTTATTTTTAATACAGTCTTGAGGAATTAGTTGTCCAGGCTTCCTGAAGGACTTTTTTGTCTCTCGTCAGTTTCAGTCCAGTTTCAGAGGAATGTATTTTTGTTTGTTAAGACACACGCTGACCTATGAATCATTCAAGCATAAAAACTTGCGGCATGAAGCAGTGAGAAACAGCTAATCAAGCCGGTGGTTAGTACACTGCTGAGGCTGGATGCTGACTGCTTGGAACAGACGAGAGGGGAAGTGAGGTCGCTGCTGAAATGGTTACGTAAACAACCTAATTTTATTTTTGGAACAGACGAGAGGGGAAGTGAGGTCGCTGCTGAAATGGTTACGTAAACAACCAAATTCTATTTTTAGGCACTGTGCAGCCTGTCGCAGGAAAACATTTGTTCCCGTTTCTTTCATTTAATCAGCATCATCTAATTTCATTTAGCAAGACGAAGACGTTTGCGCAGTGCTGTACATGTTATATTCCTCTTCTCATCTTCTTGGTCATGAGCCGATACATTGTTACTACAGGAAGAATAAAAATATTTTCAAAACAGTACTGTATATGTATTGACAGAGCAGATCATCATATCGTTTGAATAAAATCCATGTACGTAAACAGAGCAAAGAAAATATTTATGTCTAGCTATCTAACCTGTAAACGATTAAATGCCAATCGTGAAACTATGATCGTCGCTAGTGTGTTTACACGCCCGGTGTAGTAAATGTATATATGAAATATATGTGTATATATTGTATGTCAGAGATTTTACAGGAATAGACATAATTTCAGAATGACAGTATTGTTTCTCAGAGATTTATGTAGTCATGATCAAAGTCGAATATAATAAACTAACATGAACGTTACGCTGCATTCTGCCTCTGTTTCTCAAAGAGAGTTTTACAGTATTAAAGCATGATGTTGTTATTATTATAGTTATATAGTTCATTATGAAAGCTGAGGACGATCATGTATTATATATAACTAAACACACTCGGTCTCCTTTATTATTCCTTTTATTAGTAAGGTTGTGTGTAAATGTTTATCTAAGCCTTACTGACACAGCTCATATGTGTGTCATAAGGTAAAGAGAGCTAGGAGAAGGACATGAGCGATCAGAGGAAACAAAATACACAAGAGGAAGATATTCTGATTCATATTATTATTTAATAATAATAATAATAATAATAATAATAATAAGCGGTAAATCATTACAGCTCAGACTGTACACTTCTCCCATTTGTTTTATTTCCCATCGTTTTGGAGGTTGCTTTCATTCTCATCTCCTTTAATAAAATATCTATCATATAAAATGATTAATTATATCCAACATCTATTGCTCTCAGTGGATCCTGACCTGGCGATCAGGCATGAGAATTTAAAATTTTTTATTTTTATTGTGACTATGAAAAGTTTCTTTAGTCAAAACAATGATTTAAACTAAACAGTAAATTCTACAGAAGCAGTGTAGAGAATGCAAGTGAATGTTCTAGATATAAAAGTGTAGAAATCCATGCAAGTGATACATCTTGAAGAAGATGGACCGATTATCTAACCACGAAAGACTGCAGTTTATTACAGTAATATACACACAATCAGTTTGCCAATAATTATTAGTTTACTGAAATTCAAGGTGCTAAATAAATATTGTCAAACCATCATCTTAATGTCATCATTTGTGCCATTATTTACTGCTCATAGTTATAAATATATATCACAGTTTAAATCATAATCTCAGTGTGAGTTTTCTGATCGACCGTGCAGCTCCAGCCTGCTCATTAATCAATCTGTTATTATTAAGCTTGACACACGCGGCCGTGTGTGTGTACGAGGTGCAGAAACAGACCAAAAGCATGCTGTTTACTGGAGAGATTTAACTTATACACTGAATAAAGCACAGTTAATGAAGTTACAACACTGCTCAAAGCTCAAAATAAAAAAAAAAGATAGAAAAGAACCCATTTCTTGGACAGTCTGATGTTTTGTGGAGATGATTATTAGATATGAACGTGTGTAATTGTACAATGTACTGTCCAAGATTGTACTGGGATTATTCTGTTATTCTGCTCAGCAAATAAAGTATATTTGTTTAAGTTAATGTTTATGTGTGTGTGTGTCTGTGTATGTGTGTGTGTGTGTGTGTGTGTGTGTGTGTGTTTCCAAGAAGTGTACAATAGCTTGGAACATGCACTGCATTTTATTGCCTTTTATTATTTCTATTTATACCTCTGTCAGTTCAAAACAAAACCATTACAAATATGCACACACACACACACACACACACACACACACATGCACACACACACACACACACATATGCGCGCGCACACACACACACACAAACACACAAAACAACCATTAATTTAAGGTTAAATCCATATTAATTATTAAAAACATTTTACACTGTTGAAAAGCTGTTCAACACAGCGCTCATGATGTTTTTGTTTGTTGTTGAATAAACTGCACACTACAGGACGAATTCACGAGGGGTGTTCAAGTCAAACTGGGACTTTGATAACAGAACACAGTTCTGAGAGTAATAACTCTTTTTATTTCTCTATATAATCTCCTGCTACACTACTGCACTCGTGCTTGGACACCATCAAGGTAAACGTTCTCTCAGTCGTCCGCAGTCGTGATCGGACCGTCTGTCTGCTTCACGTCTGAAACGCCGGCCTCCCAGGAACTCTGTAAGGGGGACTGTAAGGGGGGGGACGTGGCAATAACTCCCAGCTGAGTGCCTGTAATCTGTGAGTGGTGTTGAATGAGTGTGTGTACAGTCACACACACAGATGAGTTTCTTCTGCAAGCTGGCAATTTTCCAGGATCAGGCGTTCACTGGATCGACTGCAGCGCGCTCTGCGCCACCTCGGCCGGGATCGTCATTCACGGATGTACGGCCTCCTTTAACACATTCACACCGTTGAGTCTCATCACTGTAGTGTGAATTTATATTCTTATACTTGATAAATCCTAGATAATCCTACATCCATATATTCTGATATATATTCTGATATATTTCGATTTGTTCGATCTCACTTTACTAACAAAACTAAAAGAACATTCCACACATTCTGAACATAGTCTCGACTTCCGAACGCCTACCCCATGGCAATATTGCCGGGTAAGAGGGCGTAAAAGAGCCTGGGCGGGTGTTGGTATTTGGGAATTCGCTGTGGCATTTGCAGAGAGAACAAATGACAAGCTGTTCAGTCTGAATAAACCCACATTCACAACAACAATCCAACCGAGGGGAAGATCGGGTTATAATTATTAATTTATTGGTTGTACTGTGGTGGCAGGGTGGTGTAGTGGTTAGCTCTGTCGCCTTGCACCTCCAGGTTCTGTGTTCGATTCCCACCTTAGGTCTGTGTGCATAGAGTTTGCATGTTCTCCCCATGTTTGCTGGGTTTCCTTCGGGTTTTCTCCGTTTTCCTTCCACAGTCCAAAGACATGCAGATTAGACAAACTGGTGTGTCCTGTGATGTATTGGCACCTTGTCCAGGGTGTACACCGCCTCATGCCCTAAGACTCCTGGGATAGTCTCCAGGCCCACGCTCTACCGCGTTGCATTTCATTTCTTGTCTAAAACAAAACCTGGAGTCCCGGATCAATAATTTATATTACATTTTTTTTTTAATGTTTACGTTTAGACTGAACGATAGATTTGGTAAGCTACTGCACACACACACACACACACACACATACACACACAAACACACACACACACCTGCACTACAGCTTCAGATTCAGCAGGACGTCAGTGTGTACATTTCAGGCCATGCTGCTCTTGCTAAAACCCCACTGCCTGCACATCTGGAAATAATATGATAATGAAGCCGAATGGAGTTGTTGCCATGGATACAGTTCCCCGCTGATCGTACACAAGCCTCGAGGCTCGGACTGTGAGAGTCGCATTTTCATATTCGGTTAAAGGAACTTAGCACAAGTGGGATGTGACGATCAGCGAGGCCCTGACCATCATCATGCCGTTTTGGGCGTCGTGTTTTCACATGCAAAGGAATAAATGTGATCATGAACCGCAGTTCGCATGCTAGTCTGTAACATGATGTCACACTGAAATCTCTGGCTCTTCCTGTTCTCCTACTTAACTGCACTGTATTCTGGCCTCCGGCTGCAGGCGTCCTCTTTAATTCCTCATCCAAAAACACCGGCCTGCTTCCAGACAAGCGATAAAGTGCGTTCGTTTGTTTTTCTTTTTTAAACGCTGCACCGCCCACACGTCAAGGTTTACACGCCGGCCGTTAAATCTCGACTCAGTAAGACGTCCCTGTTCTGGGTGCGAGCTCTTTCCCAGCGAGATCTCCACTGGTCTTGCTTCAAACAGTTAAAAAAAATTGCTGTTGTTAAAAAGAGTAAGAGGTCTCAGCATGGATCTGCGTGACGAGACCACCAAAGTAGCAGGCACGTTTGGTTTGTTGTACAAAGTTTGCGTGTTTAAGTTGGCTTCTCCCCCAGATCTCCGAACAAAATGTGCACAAAGATTCCTGTTCCTGAGCCAGAGGCAAGCGAGGCGAAGCCACCAATCCTTTCCAAAACATGATAGGTTCTTCAGCATGGCACCGAATTCAACACGTGCTGGAGATTTCAGACTCGTACCACACACACACACACACACACACACACACACACACACACACACACAGTACCACACAGATGTTCATCAACAGTTTCCTGAATTAGTTTGATCTGATTTCAGATTTATGCTCATTTTATTCCTCTTCTTCTTATTATTATTATAGATTTTTTTTAATAGTGGTCAATTGTTCTATAAAAAATGTTTCATGAAGTGAAGTGGGCGTGCAGTGTGTGTATCGAGCCCAGAACATGACTGGAACAACAACTTTGACCAAAGACTTTGAGAGAAGCTGAAACTGAATAATAAAGCTTAATGGCACGAGGCGAGACAAATCTCTGATGTTTTCTTTAATACTTTCTGGGTTTATCAGTGGCACCCGTGTCTCAGCTTTGAACATCTTTCACACCTCTCTGTTAGACGTACGGTGTCTAGCCTCATTTTCAAATTTTCTCATTTTCACTGAATTTTGAACAGTGAGACCTCTCATATGTGTATATGTGTGCTTGTTTTTAATGATCAAATGGTCTCAGCGGGAGGATTATACATTACTGAAAAAGCTTTAAACTTGAAAGAGTCATACACTAATAAAATAAATAAAATGAAAATGGTTATGATGCACAGTGTGGTGTCCAGTTCATGTGTGTGAGAATGATTCCTCACGCTCTCAAACTCGCTCTGTCACACTCTGAGTCCGGGAATATGGCGTGTGCCATCAGAGAAGAAGAAACCCTCCATAGATGTGATGTGCTGGTGATTCAGTACATTCAGGTGGTCATGTGACTTCATTTTATTGCCACATAATGTTGCTGAGTCTCGACCTGAGCGACTGAAGCAACCCCAGATCATAACACTGTCTCCAGAGGCTTGTACAGTGGACACTGCATGATGGGTGCATCGCTTCATGTGCTTCCCTTTTTTCATCTCTCCAAAGTCAAGTCTTTATGAACCCTAGCAAACGGAAGCTGATGAGTTTGCTTCTAATCCACTAACGAGCGGTTTTCTTACGGACACACAGCTGTTTAGTCTCAGTCCTGTGAGTTCTCAGAACACTACGGGCAATTTGGGAACGGCAATTAGCCTAACCTACATGTCTTTGGACTGTGGGAGGAAACCGGAGTACCCAGAGGAAACCCACCAAGCACGGGGAGAACATGCAAACTCCCTGCACACAGAGCCGGGAATCGAGCCTGGCCTGGCGGTGCCAGGCGACAGTGCTAAACAATATACCACCATGCCGCCAAGTCTATTAATAGGAAATAAATATAAAAAAGAAAACAGATGGTAAATTTAACTAGGAAAGAATAAAATGTGTACAGTACAAAATATACAATATAAGAAACATATAAGAAAAATACAAGAAAATATAAGAAAAACCTAGCTGTACATTATAGAAAATACAGAATTTAGGGAAATTGGTGCAGTCGAAATTGGTGATGGCTCAATATCAATTTTATTTATTTATTTATTGTTTGTTTGTTTGTTTGTTTGGCCAGGCAGTGCATACTGTGTTAAGTATATATTTCTTGAAAGGAGAATAATAATCTTAAAAAAATATATTTTTAAAGAAGATTCTGAAACTTGACATGCAGGCTCCTTGACGTCGGCGCCTGAAACTTGCTGATATAAATGTCATGTAGAGTGAACTGAAAGCTCGGATCTCCAGAAGCCCACACTGGCGCTGATACACGGCTCTGGTCGCTCAGCATCGGTCTGAAGATCTCGGGGGGGTTTTGAGGTGGACGAGAAGAAAGAACGCTCGCTTTGGGGAAACGACATGAGACGCAGATGCGCGCGGAGGACGCCTCGCCTCGCCTCGCCTCGCCTGATCAGATAACCTGCCGGTGCTTTTGTCAGCAGATGAACTCCGGCACAGACCTCACGCGGCGTGTCATTAGCGCGCGCGCATCCTGTTTGTGCAGACAGTAAGTCGAGGCGGCGCGCGATGAGAGGAAGCGTTTCTGCTGAACGGCTGATTGATTCGGTCTGATTACACCGCGCTGAATGTTCGCCGCGCGTCTTATTTATCTCTCAACAGGGAAATTAGTAATAACTTTAAGCGGTTGGAGATCCATCATCATTAACTGGAGCTGGTACACAAACAGTCCGTGTGTGTGTGTGTGGTAGTGTCACACTGACACCTGGGTTCGAGGAAGACAGCAGGGTGGCAGGCATCCTGT
Organism: Clarias magur; assembly: GCA_013621035.1. Taxonomy (NCBI): domain Eukaryota; kingdom Metazoa; phylum Chordata; class Actinopteri; order Siluriformes; family Clariidae; genus Clarias; species Clarias magur. The sequence continues at coordinate 2,988,498 of QNUK01000016.1, read as the reverse complement.
TTTTAGGATGAACAGCTGTAGTCATGCCTCCTCCATTCTCTCTCTCTCTCTCTCTCTCTCTCACACACACACACGCACGCGCACAATCGTCTCACTACCCTAGACATAATGATGAATGTTGCTAATTAATCTTTCACGTACACTCCAACCCAATGACCAACTCTAACGCTTCTTCTGAAGCTCCGCCCCCAATTTATGGATGCTCGGTTGCCAAGGCAGCGACACTAACACGTGAGGTAGGAAACCAGCGTTCATATTAAACAGCAGGGAGCGTGTCACTGCTGTTTGTCTGGAGCAGTGCTGTGTGCAGTGGTCTTCTCCCAAGTATAAAATGAGGCCTGTGTTTCAGCAGACCAGTTGCAATATTTTTTTATTCGAAATATTAAATGAGGCTTTGCTTAGTGGCCTCGCACCTCCAGGGGCCGGGTTTGATTCCAGCCTCAGGGCTGTGTGCATGGCATTTGCATGTTTCCCCCATGCTGGGTGGGTTTCCTCTGGGTTCTCCGGTTTCCTCCCACAGGGACATGGAGATTAGGCTAACTGGTGTTTAGAAATTTCGTGGAGTGTGTAAGTGAGTGTATGCTTGTGTGCCCTGTGATGGATTATCACCCTGTCCAGGCTGTCCCAAGTCCCCAAATTGCTGGTAGTGTGTGAATGAGCGTGTGAATGTTGTCCATCGGCCTTCACGGTCCCCAGTTGGACAGCGGTCCTTGATGGCTGGAGACAGATCAATAGATAAATAAGCAAACTAACTCTGCTGTTTACTGTCTAATGTACATTCATTGCGCAGTGTGTTTCTAAGCGATCACTTTAATCTTGTCCTCAGCAACCAAAATAAACAAATATATTAAAAGTAGGAGCCAAAGGCAGAGCGAGAAGGTGAAATTGCATCATTATGCCCCCTCTCCTTTCACCCCTCCTCTCTCGTCCTTCAGCAGTCACAGGTGCATGAAGGGTCATGACAAAAGTCATTGACCTGTGACCCCAGTGCAACTCGACATGTTTAACAAGCTTTCCAGAGCTCCTGGCTTGCGCTCGTGTCTCACGTTGTCCTCGACTGAACCACACAGTTCTTAAAAATCATATTAAAATACCTAAATTACCCAGAAAAAAAAAATCTGGAACAGCTTTCATACATTTACTAGCAATTGTTACTTATTCATTTTATTTTTCATAAGTACACGTTTAGCCCATTATTAGCACATGGGCGCCTCCTGGTGGTGAGATACGGAAGGTGTTGTTGTTTCCTCGTCCTGTTAAATATAATAATAATTTAAAAAATGAACACAGGATTCTTTACGAGTTTAACCAAACTTCTTAGGAGGGCAGGAAAACATATGATGTCATGTTAACAATTATGTATTTTTGGTTACACAGCTACACTTTTGACCCACAAAGCTCTAGCAGTGATTTATTTCTACATCATCTGTATATCACCAGGTGGGGACGGGGTCGCTTCTGAGTCTGGTTCCTCTCAAGGTTTCTTCATCAGGCAGTTTTCCCTTACGACCATCACCTCTGCTTCACTCATCAGGGAGCAAATCAATAAAGTCATACATTTATAGATCTATATATTTTTGGTAAAAAAATGTTTTTTATAATATTATATTATATCTGCTTTGCAACAATTGTGCATTGTTAAAAGATCTATATAAATAGCATTGAATTGGACTGGAGGAAAAAATCCCTAATTTGGAATTCAGAACATTAATCACACACACACACACACACACACACACACACACACACACACACACACACACACACACACACATACACACACTAGGGACAATTTATAGCAGCAGTTAACCTACTGCTTTCTTGGCAGGAGTAATTTGACATCCTCTGAGAGTGTGTGAGCGTGGAGTGACAGAAAGCAGAGCTTAGGATTGATTTTCACACAATGTCCCGTTTGATTGGCTGATTTTATTATTATTATTATTATTATTATTATTATTATTATTATTATTATTATCCATCCATTTATGATCTAAGTATCTGTCCCGCTTATCCTGTGTAGGGAGGCAGGGGACACAGAGTCTGTCTGGATGTGGGGTGATAAGGCACAAACAATTACACACTATGGGCAATTTGGGAAATCAGCATATAATGTCTTTGGACCATTGGAGGAAAAACAGGAGTACCTGTAGGAAACCCACACACACACACACACACACACACACACACACACACACACACACACACACACACACACACACACACACACAGAGCAGAGGTGAGATTTGAACCCCCGACCCAGACGGTGTGTGGTAACAGTGATAACTTCAAACACCTCATGTCACATTATCATTATCATTATTATTATTATTATTATTATTATTGTTATTATTATTGCGACCTTTAGTAAGCCAGTCAAAGTTAGGTTTTCTTATATAAATATAAAACTGATTATATGTTTCACCCAACAACAAATCTCTGATGAATTTCAGCACTAGAATCTGCAAGAAAGGACAAAGGCAGAGAACTCCTTCGCCTCCGCAGTCCCTTTTCCATTTCCATGAACCCCATTTTCTGGATCCAGTCACTGTCACCAGGGCTTTGAGACGGCAGTTTAATTGACGGAGCTTTGTTCCAGCTCGGTTAGAAAGGGGATGTGGAGGGTATGTTGACACAGTAACTTTAATCTTTGTGTTAGTGACGCTTCCTGTCATGTCTCTTCTCTCGAGGACTTGTTTCCTCCTGCCACATGGCTCCTGTCACGCTGCCACGAACGCAGAGTAGGGCTTTCATCCCAAATTCACATCACCGTACTGGTACTAATCATGCAGGAGGGTGGAAGGTGTTTTATGATCAAGCAGCTTTGAAAGATAAAAAATAGACGGTGGAGTTACTGTACGCCTCACGCTGAACCGCTGACTTTTCCTTCTTCATTAAAGTGCAGCATTAAATAACAACAACATGAGCGCAGCCTTCACAGAAACACTCGTCTGAGTAATAATATCTCAAACACTTCTCAAATTATTTAATATTTGCTTATTTTATAAGATTCCAAAAAATAATATAGATTATTAAAAGTATTCCTAAACACGGCTACTAATTTCATGAATAATAATAGAATACTTAAAGCTTTTTTTTTTATGATTTATTGTGATGTAATAATATGTGATACTAGAGTAGATATATTAAATATATATTTAAGATATTTGCACTTACTGAGATATTTAAATGAAATGTCTGTTTGTTAAAATTTTACATACTGTATTTTGACATAAATTTGTTGTAAGTTGTTTCCATTTGGAAATGTTTGCTAAAGATATTTATTATTATTGTTATTATGATTATTATTATTATTATTACAAGAGGCGTTCAAGTCAAATCGGGACTGAAATTTGCACTGAATGGCAGCATAAAGCTGATTGACTTTTACAAGAGACAACAAACACAGTACAGTGATGAGACTCCTAGCCGCAGTAAAACATCTGAACGGTGCAAACAAACAAAAAAAAAGGTGTACGTCTGTAGATGACGATCCCGGTCGAGCAGTCGTTTCTGTGAACATTCAGTAAGGGAAACGCCTGATCGTTGAAAATCGACGGATAACTTGGTGGCAACTCGTGGATGAGACGCATCCACTCATTCACCAACACTACTTGCACGTTACAGGAACTCGACTGGGAGTTATTGCCACGTCCCCCCCCATACAATCCTGACCTCGGCCAAGACATTTCCACATGTTCAAGCCATTAAAGGAGTTCCTGGGAGGCTGACGTTCCAGAGGACATGAAGCAGGTCGTATGATCGTGGCTCTGGTATACTGAGAAAACTTTCTACCTTCTTGATGTCCAAGTACTAGTGAAACACTGAGATAAGTGCATTAGTTAGCATGGGATTCCCAGTCTCAGTTTGACTCGAACACCTGATTATTATTATTATTATTATTATTATTATTATTATTATTAGGAGCTGCAAATCAGCAGAAGAGTGAAGAGTGAATCAACAGAATATTATTATAAATCAAATTGTCATGTGCAAAGTTAAAATTAAATATTACCTTTATAGACCCTGAGCACACAGTTTACACACGTGTGTGTGCCGTAGCCATGGAGTTGCCATGGAAATATTTATTAAGAAGACTTGTTTACTGGATGTGAATTTCACTGTTATTGCTTTTTTTTTCTCCTTTTCCTAATTGCGCCCCTCTGGTGTCTGCTTGTTTTTGATTAAGCTGATGTGATGGACGCACGCAGCTGGTGACTCCAGGCAGGGACAACAAATCAAATCTGACATTAGCTCTGTTTAAGCTTGACATGAGATGAGCTAATGACACACGGACCTGAGGTCCTCAGTCCCGGCGACTTCCTAGAATCTCTGTGTGTGCTGTTGAGCAGCAGCTCTGCGGGCGTTCAGTGAATATGGAGAATTTATTTATATACCAGGTTTGCAATAATAATGCTGAGCTACGGCACGGCTTCGAGTCGAGCATGGAGACGGACACAAGTGCAGGTTGTCTGGATTTATTAAAAACCAGTGGAGCGGGAAGAAATGCAGGATTTAATGCAATTTTATTTGCGTAGAACCTTTAACCATTTTTTAAAAATAAATTTGTTCAAAATTAGCTGTACAAATAGATTTAAACTGGGAATATGAATTGCAAATGTGCTAATTTATCCCTAATTAACCCCCACAGCTGGGCCTTGAGCAAAGACTTGGGTACACTCCGGGCCTGCTGAACCCCTGGCTGTACCCAGTGTTACGAACATACACAAATATTAGACCCATGTATTTATTTTTAGAGGATGGGTTCATAGCAGTCCTGAAATTTACTATTCACACCCCAAGATCACCCAGGGACAGTCTGATTCCTCTCAAGGTTTCGTCCCTTTTGCCATCTCAGGGAGTTTTTCCCTCAGCACCGTCGCCCTTGTCTCGCTCATCAGGGACGATGTGATCATTCTGATTCATGCACATTTCCTCACACATTTCCATAATTTCCCTTTGATTTTGTGAAGCTGCTTTGCGACAATGATCATTGTATCAAATATCAGCGGTATATAAAATTGAATTGAATTGAATTGAGGAGGATCACCTGACCATTGTTGCTCTGTGATGATCTTATCATCTTGATTCATTGATCATGTGAACAAACCTGACAGGCCACTGAAGTGTGATACGGGTAACTAGAGAAGTTCACTAGCAGACTGCATGTAGCAATCGCATTACGTTTCAGAATCAGAATCATCAGAGTTATAATGTAAGAAAATGTACATTGTTTATAACTGTACTTAAGTAGAATTTTCACTTATCTCTACTTTATTTTGTTATTTACTGTATATTTCTTGCAATGTTTACTCCGCTACATTTCCTAAATTTAACTTAAAATTTACATTTAGATGATACATTTCCTCTAATCATCTTCATCACTCGTTTGAGTTGAGACAGGATGCCTGTCGTTTGCCAATCGAACACAGACAGCCTCCATCGCCATCACTGCGGAATCAACGATGACTGATACCATCATGGAAGCACCTGCTGCAGGCTTTCTTGCTAGCGTTAACAACTCTGTCTACAGCGGTGAACTCTGTGAACTCTGAGCAGGCGACGAAGATAACGTTATACACCAGTGACTTTGTTTGCAAGAAATAATTTCATGCGATTGAAAGATTCTTCCTACAGGACGCGATGCTGCTTATGTCTACTGAAAATCACTGACATCGAAAACTCTACATCCAACCTGAAACATCACACTGAGCTCAGGTGGCTTAGTGGTTAGCACTGTCACTGTGCACAGTCAGGGTCCAGTTTTGATTCCTGTGTAGGGTCTGTGTGCATGCAGTTTGCATGTTCTCCCCGTGCTTGGTGGGTTTCCTCCGGGTACTCTGGTTTCCTTTCAAAGACATGTAGATTAGACTAATTGATGCAAATATATATAAATAAAAAATGTGTTTAAAAAAATTTCTTTTGGAATCAGGGTTACAATACATAAATTGCCACATGAAAGATTTGTGATACATCAGGTTTATTAGCATTGCTATTCATGGAATTACAAGGCATGGCACCATCCTTTCTCCTGCAGGAGAAAGTGCTTCACCGTGATGGCGGAGGGCAGCGGCCCGGTCAGTGGTTTTCTCCATGTGTTGGCGTACGATCGGGAGCACAGCTTGAATTTCCGTTTGCATGTCTTGTACATACACAATCACAGAGCAGGAATGGGGAGGGCTGTTCCTCCCATACCTCCTTTGCCACATTGAGCAATCCATGTGGGCTTCTCTGAAACAGAAGCTCATATGGGGTGAATCCGGTGGATGCCTGGGGTGTTTCCTACCGCTAAGAGCACATATGGGAGGAGTTCATCCCAATTCTGAGCATTTCCATTTACCATGTGCTGCAACATTCTCTTTATTGTTTAATTACCAGCTCGTCTGTTTGAGGAGGTTAGACCGAGGTGCGGAGATGATGTATTCGTGTCCTCGCACAGACTTAGGAAGTGAGCTGATGAAGTTCATGCCGGTCCTCTTGATCCACTATGATGGGTGGTTGGATAAAGGGGACGGGGGCCAGTTTTCTTGCCAATGTCCTTTGGCACTGAGGGCATCTTTGACAAAAATATTCTCACTTTGCCCTCCAAACTGGGCCAGTGGAAACAGTTGCAGATTTTTTCAGTTGTGTTATGGGAGCCAACGAGGGGGTGTGAGTGGGCCATGTGCATTACCCTGTCGACCTTGCGTTGGGGAATCAGAGATCTCTGGGTTCACCTTCTAATGGTATGGTAGTACAAGAGTCCATCGTAGCCATCCATCCTCCTTAAATTCACTGTCCACTTTGCACACCTGGCCCCAACAGTGTTTTACACATGTGTCCTGTTTTTGCATCTGTGAGAAGTTTCCCTCGCGCACCACCTGCTAAGACAGGGAGAAAGATGTATTCAGGGATGAAAGGGGCTTTTCTCGGTCACTGTCTGTGCTCAGCGGGAGACTTTTTCTCATTTTTTCTTTCTTGGTTTGGTTTGCTTTTTCATACAGCCCTGGCCAGTCTGTGCCTAGTAAGAGAGGGACAGGCAGGTTAGGCACTACCCCTGCAGTTATGGTGTGTTTACCCCTGTGATCCTCCACCATGATGCTCGCCGCAAGCACCTCCCGACAATCCTCATGTACACAGGTGATCGGGAGAGGCCCGCTCGGTTTCGCATCCCAGGGAATATAGAGGGGGCGTGTGAGGGTAACCACGTGTGAATTGCATCCAGCCCAGAATCCACAAGCAGGGAAGGGCTTGGAGAGCTCAGACTCAGTCGGCATGGGCTCATCACTGAGTAATTCTACTTTTGCTGGAGGGATAGACTTCTCCCTTCTTGGTACCACGGTGAAAAGTGGGGGGTTGCTCCGGTCAGGAACTCTTTGTTTGTCTGGGCCGAGCGAAAGTGAGGATACTGTGCATTCCAGTGTGTCAGTGGCTACCTGGAGACAGGTGGGTGCGTGCATCCCTACCGTCTTCCACTTCTCTCAGGGAAGGGAGCATAGCACCCTCGCCACTACCCGTCTCTCAGTGATCTATCATGTGTTGAGCTTGTCGGGTTGGAGCCAGTGGCAGGCAATCCTGTGCAGATGGTTCGACTGGGCTCAAGGTGTCGCAGCCATATCAATTCAATTCAATTCAATTTTATTTGTATAGCGCTTTTAACAATTGTCATCACCACAAAGCAGCTTTACACAATCAAAATAATTATTTAAGTTTGTGTGAAATGTGAATGTGTATGAATCAAAATGGTCAGATAGTCCCTGATGAGCAAGCCTAGGGGGACAGTGGCAAGGAAAAACTCCCTGAGATGGCAGTAGAAAGAAACCTTGAGAGGAACCGGACTCAACAGGGAACCCATCCTCATTTGGACTAGATTAATCTACTGTAGTATAAGGCCAGGTCCAGCTGGGTATTTTCTTCTCTTTGGTTTTGGCCTTTCGTTCACATGTAAGTGCAGTTTTGGTGATTGAAAACAAAGCTTTTGGAAAACTCAGTCCAAAGTGAAGATTTTCCAAAACTCCATTTTCAGTAGTGTTGTGGAGACAGGGGAAACAGAGATTTTCGCTTGTTGTAACGTCACCTTGTGCGTCGATGATGTTAATATCAGTGCACTAGTCTCCGTGATTTGATGTCGGCTTTGGTTATGAGGATATTTGTGCAATAGTGGATTAAATATCCAGTACAGTAAACTAGTTACTGTGGTAATGTTGCTTACCAGATTTTGTACATACAGATGCAGTTACTCACAGTTACTCTACGTTAATGAACACAGGTGTCTGAATGTACTATGAAGCTCACTGCTGCTACATACAAAGCAACGGCGGATTTGGACAAGACCCATAGGACTTCTACATGGTGGATCCAGTAAGGATGTTTTGTCTAGGCTTCTGATTGGCCCCCTGTTGATTAGGGACGCTCCTAACAGCACTTAACAGGTTGTGTAGGACAGAATTATTTTTAAAAAGAAAGTAGAAAAAATATTTTTAAAGATTTTAAAAATACCCTAAATCCATGGACATGGCCCAAATCCATGCTCTGTCAATTTGGGTCTGTAAATGCAGTTATTTAGCAATTTTGTCTTTGGTTGGACACCATCTAATGCTGTTCATTTTTATGAGTAACAACCCCAGAACTAATTAATGGACATGTCTTTAATAAGTTTAAAGTAATATCCACTAACATTTACATGAAGTACATTTAGCATATTCCAAAAATCAACAATTAAATTGCCATTCCAAATAAATTGCCATACAACTATCATTATTTAGTATGGGGTCAATTTCTTCTAAGCCTAGTTTGGTGGACACCATGGCTCCAGTAAGTAAAAGTCTTGCCACTTATTTGTTGTGTGCAAATTTCATGCCAATTTCATGTTCAGAGCACATACATTCAAAGATAATACTTTTTAAAGTTAAATGTTTCAGTTTAATAAATTGTATAATATTTAAATTTTAAAACTAACAATTCAACAGAGATTACATTTCAAAATATGTTCTTCAAAGGCTGATATCATTTGAATAATTATGATGCTAAATTTGCTTCCATAAAAAAGCACCAGAGCCGTGAAGCCCGTAATCTGTAAACTTCAACAGTTACAAGCTGCTTTCTTCTTTCTGCCTGACACTCGGAAGCTTGGAAACCTCTTCTGACTCTTCTGCCTCCTGATCAGTGTCTAATGGATCGTAGGTACCGTAGTTGGTGTAAAACGGATGCACTGAGCTCCATCCAGGTTCACCCTCCTCCACCGACAGTCTCACATCATCATCAGCAGCAGCAACAGCAACTATGAACAGAGATGTCAGAGTTTCTATTATTTAACACACTCACAAATCTCACAGAAGAACCTCTATTACACTGTTATACTGTACATCCTACAGGTTATAAACACTGTTTATAACACATCTGTTTCAATATCTATTTATTATTTAGGCAAGGCAAGGCAAGTTTATTTGTATAGCACATTTCATACACAATGGTAATTCAAAGTGCTTTACATAAAAGAGAAGAAAATAATGATAAAAAAAAAACAATAAAACAGCTAAAAATATTAAATAAACATAAAATAATGCAGTCAGTTCGGACGTATAGTAACACAGCGCTCATTCAATAAATGCACAACTAAACAGATGAGTTTTAAGTTTAGATTTAAATGTGACTAGTGTTTTTGCACATCTGATATCATCTGGAAGCTGGTTCCAACTGCAGGCAGCATAATAGCTAAAAGCGGACTCCCCTTGTTTTGTGTGAACCCTTGGTATTTCTAACTGGCTCGATCCTAATGATCTGAGTGATCTGTTAGGTTTATATTCAGTGAGCATATCTGCAATGTATTTAGGTCCTAGGCCATTGAGTGATTTATAAACAAGTAAAAGTACTTTAAAATCTATCCTGAATGTTACAGGCAGCCAGTGTAAGGACCTGAGGACAGGTGTGATGTGCTCAGATTTTCTGGTTCTAGTCAGAATTCTGGCGGCAGCGTTCTGGATGAGCTGCAGCTGTCTAATGGTCTTCTTGGGAAGGCCGGTGAGGAGATCGTTACAATAATCCACCCTGCTGGTGATAAAGGCATGGACAAGTTTCTCCAAAAAAAGTAACACCAATAAACATTAAGTTTTATGTGACTAACCTCGAATGTCTCTGAGCTTGTGCCAGGCCCAGGATGCAGATCTGCGGAAAGCGACGCACAGAGTCGTGCAGCAAGAAGCTAAAACAGACAATACAGGCCGCGCTAGTCTCGTTCTCAAAACACTCAGCATGTACAGAGAAAAGCTATTGCTTCAGTGTTGAAAGTGTGACTCATCAGTCCTCAGAATCACAGAGAATCCAACAGATAAATGGAGAAATAAAGTAAAAATAAGAGAATAAAAACATTGAGCACTGTTTTACAGAAAGGCTAACGGCTAAAAAAGCTAGTGCTTGCTAACGGTGCAGTAAAATGATCAACTATACATTCGATCAGAAGAAAGTTACATGGATTTTTGAGCAAAGTTACATGGATGTTTGAAAATTACAGATAAAAAAACAGTTATTTTATATATTATATTAGTTATAATAATCTAATATTGTAGTGACCATACTGTTAACAAGGCCTGCCTGATTAGCTAGCTGTGTCTGAGCACGTATGAGCACGTATTGTTCATGCTCAGTGACTAAAGGACTCAGATCTAAAGTGCACCTGGACATGTTTACCTTCTTCAGGTTGTAGAACGTTGCCCATAGTTGTTTTTTTTTTGTTTGTTTGTTTGTTTTTTTTCGGAAAAAAAAAATGTGGACAAAAAAATTACTCCCAGAAGCTCAGCAAGATTATTGGCGGACAGAAGCGCTGGGTGATCACGTGACCAAGGCGTTATGTTTTACTGGCATTTTTTGTTGTTGTTAATAAATAATCGATTTATTTTTAGACCATTAAGAGCTTGCAAGTTAACTAAAAGTAAATTAAAAGAAAAAGTAACACCAAGCAATTAGTTTAAACAAAGATTTTACTCACCTGTGAGCACTCATTGCTTCTTTTTTTTGTATAAACGAAATCCTTGTGTTCAACATTTATGTTCCGAGTGATTTAATACAGAATTCACGACACAAACTGACAAAAACATGAACGAAGCATAACAAGAAGAAATAGGCATGGTTTCTGCAGAGTTTCGATAAAATCTTCTAAATCCCATAAAATAATAATAATAATAAATAAATAAATAAATAAAAACCTTTTTCACCAGTTCTCTGTATTCTCAGAGGATTTCTCAAAGCCAATTGAAACAGAAATAATGGACAAAAACTCCACATCCACGCTTGCTTGTCACTCACTGCTGTAACTCACTGTAACTTACTCATCATGTGGAAGTTACACCAAAAAATTCCACATCCCGCAGTTTCTGTGGGCGAGTCCTCTTCAACTTCTCATTTTGTAAGTTAAAATAAACCCAGAGTCGCTGTTAAGATGTGTTAATATGGTAAAGGATAAGCATTTCTCAGTATCACAGGATCGCATGTTTGAAAGGAGTATCCAGTGTCAGTGCTTTGTAACATTCAGAAGTTCTTTGAAGTTTTCTGTTACAGAAAAGTCTTTTGGAAGAAATAGTTTTGTAGTTTTTCAGTATTTTGACAAGCTGCATTTTCTTCTGTGTTAACATCAAGAGAGTAGTTGTTAAGGGGAAACTGTTTTATAGCTGCCATAATTTAAGTGGGTAACCTATTATTAGGTGTGGTTATAAATGCATTAAAGTAATTAAAACGATTTGATTAAAAACAATCTAATTGCGATTATTTTGACACAGATTGAAAGGGTCATATTGACTTATAAACGTCCCTTTTTTATTTAAATGTATCTAGGCTAACAGCAAATAACAGCACTAATGATCTTGTTGAGGGGATGTTTTATACACACTTACATGTCAGACAATTCTTTTGATTGTGTACAGCTGCTTTGTGACGATGACAGTTGTTAAAAGTGCTATACACAGGGCATGTGCACAGTGTGTAATGTGAAGAGCCACATTCATGTCAGAGAGAGATGTAAGTGTGTGAGTTTTAACATTTGTGATGTGTGTGTGTGTTGTGGAAATTTTACTGAGTTTCAATTGTATATCAGTACATTAGCACTCAAAGCAAGTCAATGTATGCTGTCTATTACCCAGAAGGCCTCTGTGCTTTCAGCTGACTATCTGTTCCTCTGTTTCATCAGGGAAAATCACAGGCCATGCAGACACTCAGTTTATGGAAGTCAACGGACACACAGGCAAGAGGCAGAGACAGACTCTTCAAACAACTTTAATAGTAATAATATAACCAACTATAACATCTAAACTAACAATATACTAACAATACTTACAAATTTTATCTTATTTTATATTATTATATTATATACCCCTATTCTAACGTTACTCAAGTAGAAAACTTTATAAGAGTGTAACCAAAGGATGAGCTGTACACACAGAAAGTAAGAAATACAGTATGATACTTTAAAGCAGGCAGAGCATAATGGAAAAGTGCAGAAAGTACTTTGCCAAAATAAGATTAACAGGGACAGCTTAAGAAAAGTTATAGAAATAACTTTCAGTTCTGCTTTTTTTTCCGGACACAGAGTCAGATGGCCAGACTTCCCTTTTTTAAAGCTAAGAAACAAAGGGATCAATAATCGATAATAAAATCCGTTACTATCCCCTACTACTACAACTAACACTCTACTGTAACTAAAATTCATCAACGAAAGTTGTGATTTCTTTCAAATATTAATTCATTCATTATATTTATTAATATAACTATAATTACTAATCTATGTATACGTGTGCTATCAAACATCAGTGTTTAAAATCATACAGGTTAATGATCAAATGATGATTTAAGAATAGAATTATCCTATGAATCAAAATTTTAATGATCAGTCTTTTAAATCGGCAAAAATCATGATAATGCAGTAATAATAATCACTAAAATAATATAATCTAATGTAATCAAGCTTTGACAAAATTATTTATATTGATCTTAACCATAATTAAGCTAAAAAAAAATTATTAAAAAATGATTAATAAAAATTAATAAATTATTTCAACTTCAAGCATAATAAGAACAGTTGAGACATGACTGTTAGGAAAGGAATAGGAAAATAGGAAAATAATAATAAGATTACTACGCATCTTAGAAAAATCTTAGAACTTAAGAAAAATTCAGCCTTAGACTCAGACACAGTTTCAGTGTTTAAGTCTAGGCTAAAAACCTATTTATTTAGCCAAGCATTTTTGTAAATAGATTAGCCTTAGGTAAAGGAGCAGATCTGGGGGACTCATGGATGTAGAGTATTCTGGTGAACTGGTATGTTTAGATGCTGTCTTCCCCACTCTCATTGATCACTCAGGTTTGTCGACGGTGAGGTGATGTTACATCTTTACATCTTTACATCTGTGTGATGTTACATCTTTACAGTGCTTTACATCTCAGGGAGCCCTCATGTCTGTATTTCCTTCTGGCTTTCCCTTTTAGTTATGTTGTTATAGTTAGTCCTGCCGGAGTCCCTGCTTGCACTTTGCACTATACAGTATACATTCACCTTATACATGTTTGACTGTGACCATATCTAACTGCCATATCTCCTTATCTTCTCCTCTCTCTCTCTCTCACCTTTTCCCTCTCTCTGTCGAGCTATACACGTCGCTCCTGAGCTGCCAGTGATCCAGACTCCTCTGCCCTCTGGACCTGTCTGACTCGTCCTGGACTCCTGCTTCTGGTTGGAGATCTCGTCTCATGGATGCCCCGTGTGGTCTGCCTGGGATGTGTGTGGTGGCTGGGGATGGTTTCACTTTTCCAGACTGAAACTGAAAGACTGTCCTGTCCTCGACTGATGCAGACAGATGTTCTCTGGTGACCTGTGATTTCAGTAGCTCGATAGTTCAGGACTGGAATTTCCTACAGTCTACCTGAGCCTCCAGGAACGAACTGAACTCCATTTAATTTAAACACATCTCCTGTTATACTGAACTTCCAGTCTTACACAGTATTATGCTGATCAATCCCTGCTGTCCGTTTTCACCCAGATGAGGATGGGTTCCCCGTTGAGTCTGGTTGCTCTCAAGGTTTCTTCCTATTACCATCTCAGGAAGTTTTTCCTTGCCACCGTCGCCCTCGGCTTGCTCATCAGGGACAATCTTATTATTTTGATTCCTACACATTCATATTTCATACAAACTTTTTTTTTGATTGTGTAAAGCTGCTTTGCGACAATGTCAATTGTTAAAAGCGCTATGCAAATAAAATTGAATTGGATTGAATTGAATTGAACTAAAGGGGCCAGATCTGTGCTAGGCATGGAGCTTGACTCTATGGATGTCGTAGCGAAGAGGAGGTTTCTCTCCAAAATACAGTCCATCTTGAATATATAGGTACTGTACACTGTACATCGCTACACAGTGTTTTCTCTCACCAGAGGAGCAAATTCAGCCAGGGACTGATTAGGACCAAGTGCTCTACAGAACGCCACAGGAGATCTTTTCTCCCAACGGCCATAAAATTATACAACTCTTCGTCAATGTCTGAAACAATAATACAATATTATCTGTATAATATATTATCTACCTGTATAATTGTGCAATATTACCAATGCTCTTGGGCCAGACCACTTTACAAGTGCAATCTCTGATATTTTATATATATATATAAAATATAATTATATATAAGATATAATTTGTGCAATATAAAGCACATTTCTTATTCCCTCCCATGTGCAATATCTGAATATTGAATTATGTTTAGTTTGCAATAAGGTATTTAAAATGTTTAGTTTGCAATACAATATTTACTTTTTCCTTGTTTCCCAAAAAACAACTGTAACCAAGAATAAGCAATTTATTAATAAAGTTGGATCTTGAACAATGTGTGATACCCCTTGGATGTGGAGCCAGCTCTTCACAGGGCACACACACACACACACACACACACACACACACACACACATACACTCACTCACTCACTACGAGCAATTTGAAAACCTCAGTCAAGCTACACCACATGTTCTTGGAATGTGGGAGGAAACCAGAGGAAACATGCAAACTCTGCGTATGCCCCCGAGGCTGTGTCTATGACAAAAAAAGGCTTTCATTACCTAGTGATTACGAATAATATGAATGTCACAGTGATTAGCGGAGTGTGAACAGGTATGTGATCACCATTACATGAGGTCAAGCACCTTTTCCCAGTCACACTCTCTTGATTGTTAATGACATTTACCTGTCTACAGTCTGAGGAGGAAGATTACACATAGTAGAGCAGCAATCATGGGTCATGTCTTTGTAGCATGTTTAACCCTTTACAGTTTTGATCAACTTTTTGGTAGAGCACATGTTGAGTCGCTATGTCATGTTTTAAATTTTGTTGCACCCTGTGTACTTAAACCCCTAAAACCCAGGCAAGACAGATCCAAGACAGAGCACAACACAGGTCAGTGACTATTAAACAATATATATGTGCTTACATGGATGTGTTGCTGGTGTGTGTTAATGACGAGGCTTCAGACATCAGGGTTTTCAGATATGTAAGGGAGAACAAAAGTTATCATTAATTTTATATTGTAGATTTTACTGCTCCCGCAATATCGGAATGATGTCGCAAAAATCTAAAATTCACAAAATTTGCATTTTTTTTTCATAGAAACAACTGAAAACAACCAGAAAAACATGTGATAAAAATCTGTGCTATTTCTTTGCCTGTGTGACCCATTTTTATATCACGTTGGCTAAAATTCACTAACTGAACTATGTAGTACTAACTAAGACACCTAATTAGCTGACTAGCTGTGACAATTAAATTAAATTCAAAAACCTTTATTTATCCACATGTGGGAATTTAAAGCACACAGAGTACACTCCGGGTACTGCAGTTTCTTCCCACAGTCTAAAGACATGCACATTTGGCTAATGCTTATGCCCTAAGACTAAGACTCCTGGGATAGGCTCCAGGAACCTCGACCCTGAATACAGAATAAAGCGATACAGACGATGAGTGAGTGAGTGGAATAATGATAAATACAATTAATTCGTTAGTGCAAAAAGCCTTTAGTAAACATCTGTATAAAATATCTGTAAATAAATATAAACTATAAAATGTGGCTACTGAGTATTTAAAGTGAGTTGTGCAGGATGTAAACATTGTTATGTAGCAGCAACAGTAGAGACAATACAAATTAACACCTTAAATGAACTAAACTGTCTAAATATTGCACAAAAACAGCAAAAAAGTAAACATGAAGTGCAAACAAGAGTGACGACATGACACAATGCAACACTGTGGTAATGAGTTGAGATGGTGCGAGTAACTTGTCTGTGAGATGAGAAACAGGAAACACTTCTTGCTGAAGAAGCAGCAAAGATAGAAAGGCATTGTTGATGTTGATTATTTGTGGTGCAAATAATCAACATCTAATAAATATTGTGCAAGAAAAGCTATTACATGTTGGAGTGTGAAATTGGTGATCGGTGTAGCTCTGTGTAGATCAATGTGTTTGCGAGAGTGTGTTTGTCAGTCCAGTCCCAGTGTATTGAGATGTTGTCATGCTCCCATCATACATAGTTTCTGCTGTACAAGCCTCTGGAGGCGGGGTTATGATCTGGGGTTGCTTCAGTGATAGGAAGTTTGAATCATTTTAGTGACTTGGTTCCTTGAATCTTGTTCATCAAAATGAACAAATCTTTTTTTGAGTCATTTAGTTCATTTCATTCTTTTGACCAGAAATAAAAGAATATTTTCGACAAACAGACCCCCAACACGTCTACATACACAGATTTTGGTTATAGTTCCAGTAATGAAAATATTACAATGCAGCTAAGGACATATTAGAAACAGAATGAGCAGCTCACCATCATATCTTCTAGTCCGAGTTGTTCGTTCTTTTGAATCTATTGCACTTCATAGAGTCTATGGGAGTCATGTCTTTTGAACGAATCTTTAAAGAACTCAGAAGAACGAGTAGTCTCGGAGAGTGATTCGTTCATTTTCTACTGGGCGCGCATGCACAAAGCATCGCAAAACCTCCATAGATTATGTACAGAAACAGAATTGAACGGTTCCCAACAAATCTTCCAAGTCCGTGTTGTTTGTTCTTTCGTCACGTGACTCCCATTTGGACCAAAGACTCGAAGGTAATGACTCATTTCTGTTTAATATTCATAACCTACAGAGGTTTTGCGATCATTTCCGCATGCGCACGCTGTAGAGAATGAACAAATCACTCTCCGAGACTACTCATTCTTCTGAGACATGTTAAAGACTAATTCAAAAAGAACATTCCCTGAGGGACCCATCACTAGCTTCAGTCGCTCAGGTCTAGACTCACCAACAATATGTGGCAATAAAATGAAGTCAGCTGACCACCTGAATGTACTGAATGACCAGGTTATTACATAATCTGATGGGACGGGTAACTCAGAGTGTGAGAGTGTGAGAAAATGGCTCTGGGAGCACGAGGAGTCATTTTAAAGGCATGTTGTGTCACAAAAAAATATATTTTTTTTTAGCTGTTTGAATGTTTAAACCGAAGACAATCGATGAATCTGCTATTATTTACTGTATACAGAAGTGCCTGGCCAGTGTGGTGGCAATGTGAGCCCCATCTGCAGGGACATACTGTACTACACAGAACATCTTCTAACAGTTCAGGATGTTCTACAGGATGTTTTACTTGGACGTGAGAAGAGGGAAAAGGCAGCGCATTTTGTCTGTGTTGTCATTTGGGACAGTCTGAGCTTCCATAATGAAGTACGTGAGCGGTCTATCAATGACCACAGCTTCATAAAAGTTTCCCTTCCCCTATATAGTATTCTCTCTGCTTAAACCTGATCGAAGATTTTTTTTTCTCAGCATGGTGACTGAAGGTTTATGAGCAAAACACTACATATGGAAAATCTACGCCTTCAATGGATGTGTCATATGATGCCAGAAGATTGGTTTCAGCATGCCAAAGGATTTTTTTCTTGTTGCCTAGCAAGGCAGAAGTGTCTGTGCTACACACGCGCATTAATGTGTTTATTTATGCTTTTTCTTTTGTATAGATATAAATTGAATGTAGGTTTTCATTCAAATAAAACATGCATAAGTCCTGCCTTTTCCTCCTCCATGCCATGAGATCAATGTTTTTTCTTGTATATGCATGTGTGTAATGTGTAGTGTGCCGTGTGTAATGTGTAGTGTGTAATGGTTATTGTGTCGAGTGTATTGTGTAATGTGTAGTGTGTAATGTGTAGTGGTTATTGTGTCGAGTGTATTGTGTAATGTGTAGTGCGTATTGTGTAGTGTGTAATGTGTAGTGTGCAATACGTAATGTGTAGTGTGTATTGTGTAGTGTGTAATGTGTAGTGTGTAATGTATAGTGTGTAATGCGTAGTGTGTATTGAATAGTGTGTAATGCGTGGTGTGTAATGTGTAGTGTGTAATGCGTAATGTGTAGTGTGTAATGCGTAATGTGTAGTGTGTAATGTGTAGTGTGTAATGTATAGTGTGTCATTTAAAATGTGTAGTGTACAATGCGTAATGTGTAGTGTGTAATGCGTAATGTGTAGTGTGTAATGTGTAGTGTGTAATGTGTAGTGTGTAATGTGTAGTGTGCAATGTGTAATGTGTAGTGTGTAATGTGTAATGTGTCCTGTGTATGGTGTAGTGTGCAATGCGTAATGCGTAATGTGTAGTGTGTAATGTGTAGTGTGTAATGCGTAATGTGTAGTATGTAATGTGTAGTGTGTAGTGTGTAATGTGTAAAGTGTAGTGTGTAGAGTGTAATGTGTAGTTTGTAGAGTATAATGTGTAGTGTGTAATGTGTAGTGTGTAAAGTGTAATGTGCACTGTGTAATGTGTAGTGTGTAAAGTGTAATGTGCACTGTGTAATGTGTAGTGTATACTGTTTAATGTGTAATGTGTAGTGTGTAATGCGTGGTGTGTAATGTGTGATGTGTCGTGTGTAATGTGTAGTGTGTAATGTGTAGTGTGTAATGTGTAATGTATAGTGTGTAATTTATAATGTGTAGTGTGCAATGCGTAATGTGTAGTGTGTAATGTGTAGTGTGTAATGAGTAGTGTGTAAAGTGTAGTATTTAGTTTGCAATGTGTAGTGAGTAATATGTAGTGTGTAATGTGTAATGTGTAGTGTGTAATGCGTAATGTATAGTATGTAATGTGTAGTGTGTAATGTGTAGTGTGTAATGTGTAGTCTGTAGTGTGTAGTGTGCAATGTGTAATGTGTACTGTGTAATGTGTAGTGTGTAATGCGTAATGTGTAATGTGTAGTGTGTAATGAGTAGTGTGTAAAGTGTAGTGTGTAGTGTGTAATGTGTAGTGTATAATGTGTAGTGTGTAATGTGTAGTGTGTAACGTGTCGTGTGTAGTGTATAATGTGTAGTGTGTGTAATGTGTAGTGTGTAATGTGTAATGTGTAGTTTGCAATGTGTAGTGTATAGTATGTAATGTGTAGTGTGTAGTCTGTAGTGTGCAATGTGTAGTGTGTAATGTGTCGTGTGTAATGTGTAGTGTTTAATGTGTAGTGTGTAGTGTGCAATGTGTAATGTGTTGTGTGCAATGCGTAGTGCGTATTGAATAGTGTGTAATGCGTGGTGTGTAATGTGTGATGTGTAGTGTGTAATGCGTAATGTGTAGTATGTAATGTGTAGTGTGTAATGCGTAATGTGTAGTGTGTAATGTGTAGTGTGTAGAGTGTAATGTGTAGTTTGTAGAGTATAGTGTGTAATGTGTAGTGTGTAGTGCGTAATGTGTAGTGTGTAATGTGTAGTGTGTAATATATAATGTGTAGTGTGTGTAATGTGTAATGTATATTGTGTAATTTATAATGTGTAGTGTGCAATGCGTAATGTGTAGTGTATAGTATGTAAAGTGTAGTGTGTAATGTGTAGTGTGTAATGTGTAGTGTGTAACGTGTCGTGCGTAGTGTATAATGTGTAGTGTGTGTAATGTGTAGTGTGTAATGTGTAGTGTGTAATATGTAGTTTGCAATGTGTAGTGAGTAATATGTAGTGTGTAATGTGTAGTCTGTAGTGTGTAATGTGTAGTGTGTAACGTGTCCTGCGTAGTGTATAATGTGTAGTGTGTGTAATGTGTAGTGTGTAATGTGTAGTGTGTAATATGTAGTTTGCAATGTGTAGTGAGTAATATGTAGTGTGTAATGTGTAGTCTGTAGTGTGCAATGTGTAGTGTGTAATGTGTCGTGTGTAATGTGTAGTGTTTAATGTGTAGTGTGTAGTGTGCAATGTGTAGTGTGCAATGCGTAGTGAATAGTGTGTAATGCGTGGTGTGTAATGTGTGATGTGTAGTGTGTAATGCGTAATGTGTAGTATGTAATGTGTAGTGTGTAATGCGTAATGTGTAGTGTGTAATGTGTAGTGTGTAGAGTGTAATGTGTAGTTTGTAGAGTATAGTGTGTAATGTGTAGTGTGTAGTGCGTAATGTGTAGTGTGTAATGTGTAGTGTGTAATATATAATGTGTAGTGTGTGTAATGTGTAATGTATATTGTGTAATTTATAATGTGTAGTGTGCAATGCGTAATGTGTAGTGTATAGTATGTAAAGTGTAGTGTGTAATGTGTAGTGTGTAATGTGTAGTGTGTAACGTGTCGTGCGTAGTGTATAATGTGTAGTGTGTGTAATGTGTAGTGTGTAATGTGTAGTGTGTAATATGTAGTTTGCAATGTGTAGTGAGTAATATGTAGTGTGTAATGTGTAGTCTGTAATGCGTAATGTGTAGTGTGTAATGTGTAGTGTGTAGAGTGTAATGTGTAGTTTGTAGAGTATAGTGTGTAATGTGTAGTGTGTAGTGCGTAATGTGTAGTGTGTAATGTGTAGTGTGTAATATATAATGTGTAGTGTGTGTAATGTGTAATGTATATTGTGTAATTTATAATGTGTAGTGTGCAATGCGTAATGTGTAGTGTATAGTATGTAAAGTGTAGTGTGTAATGTGTAGTGTGTAATGTGTAGTGTGTAACGTGTCGTGCGTAGTGTATAATGTGTAGTGTGTGTAATGTGTAGTGTGTAATGTGTAGTGTGTAATATGTAGTTTGCAATGTGTAGTGAGTAATATGTAGTGTGTAATGTGTAGTGTGTAATGCGTAATGTGTAGTGTGTAATGTGTAGTGTGTAGAGTGTAATGTGTAGTTTGTAGAGTATAGTGTGTAATGTGTAGTGTGTAGTGCGTAATGTGTAGTGTGTAATGTGTAGTGTGTAATATATAATGTGTAGTGTGTGTAATGTGTAATGTATATTGTGTAATTTATAATGTGTAGTGTGCAATGCGTAATGTGTAGTGTATAGTATGTAAAGTGTAGTGTGTAATGTGTAGTGTGTAATGTGTAGTGTGTAACGTGTCGTGCGTAGTGTATAATGTGTAGTGTGTGTAGTGTGTAGTGGGTAATGTGTAGTGTGTAATATGTTAGTTTGCAAATGTGTAGTGAGTAATTATGTAGTGTGTACTGTGTAGTCTGTAGTGTGCAATGTGTAGGTGTTAATGTGTAGTGTGTAACGGTCGTGCATAGTGTATAACTGTGTAGTGTGTGTAATGTGTAAGTGTTGTAATGTGTATGTGTAAATAATGTAAGTTTTGCAATGTGTAGTGAGTAATATGTAGTGTGTAATGTGTAGTCTGTAGTGTGCAATGTGTAGTGTGTAATGTGTCGTGTGTAATGTGTAGTGTTTAATGTGTAGTGTGTAGTGTGCAATGTGTAATGTGTAGTGTGCAATGCGTAGTGAATAGTGTGTAATGCGTGGTGTGTAATGTGTGATGTGTAGTGTGTAATGTGTAGTGTGTAATGTGTAGTGTGTAATGCGTAATGTGTAGTGTGTAATGTGTAGTGTGTAGAGTGTAATGTGTAGTTTGTAGAGTATAGTGTGTAATGTGTAGTGTGTAATGCGTAATGTGTAGTGTGTAGAGTGTAATGTGTAGTTTGTAGAGTATAGTGTGTAATGTGTAGTGTGTAAATGCGTAATGTGTAGTGTGTAATGTGGTAGTGTGTAATATATATGTGTAGTGTGTGTAATTGGTAGTGTGGTAAATTGTAGTGTGGTATATATAATGTGTAGTGGTGTGTAATGTGTAGTGTGGTAATGTGTAATGTATAGTGTGTCAATTTATAATGTGTAGTGTGCAATTGCGTAATGTTAGTAGTACTAGTGTGTAATGTGTAGTGTGTAATGTGTAGTGTGTAGTGTGTAAGGTGTCATGTGTAGTGTATAATGTGTAGTGTGTGTAATGTGTAGTGTGTAATGTGTAGTATGTAGTTTGTAATGTGTAGTGAGTAATGTGTAGAGTGTAATGTGTAGTGTGTAATGTGTAGTGTGTAGTGTGTAATGTGTAAAGTGTAGTGTGTAGAGTGTAATGTGTAGTGTGTAGAGTGTAATGTGTAGTGTGTAGTGTGTAATGTGTAAAGTGTAGTGTGTAAAGTGTAATGTGCACTGTGCAATGTGTAGTGTGTAATGTTTAATGTGTAATGTGTAGTGTGTAATGCGTAGTGTGTATTGAATAGTGTGTAATGCGTGGTGTGTAATATGTGATGTGTAGTGTGTAATGTGTAGTGTGTAATGCATAATGTGTTGTGTGTAATGTGTAGTGTGTATTATGTAGGGTGTAATGTGTTGTGTGTAATGTGTAGTTTGTAATGTGTAGTGTGTAATGAGTAGTGTGTAGAGTGTAGTATGTAATGTGTAGTGTGTAATGTGTAGTGTATGTAATGTGTAGTGTGTAGGGTGAAAGGTGTCGTGTGTAGTGTATAATGTGTAGTGTGTAATGTGTAATGTATAGTGTGTAATTTATAATGTGTAGTGTGCAATGCGTAATGTGTAGTGTATAGTATGTAATGTGTAGTGTGTAATGTGTAGTGTGTAATGTGTAGTGTGTAGTGTGTAAGGTGTCATGTGTAGTGTATAATGTGTAGTGTGTGTAATGTGTAGTGTGTAATGTGTAGTATGTAGTTTGTAATGTGTAGTGAGTAATGTGTAGAGTGTAATGTGTAGTGTGTAATGTGTAGTGTGTAGTGTGTAATGTGTAAAGTGTAGTGTGTAGAGTGTAATGTGTAGTGTGTAGAGTGTAATGTGTAGTGTGTAGTGTGTAATGTGTAAAGTGTAGTGTGTAAAGTGTAATGTGCACTGTGCAATGTGTAGTGTGTAATGTTTAATGTGTAATGTGTAGTGTGTAATGCGTAGTGTGTATTGAATAGTGTGTAATGCGTGGTGTGTAATATGTGATGTGTAGTGTGTAATGTGTAGTGTGTAATGTGTAGTGTGTAATGTATAGTGTGTAGTTTATAATGTGTAGTGTGCAATGCATAATGTTTAGGTGTAGTGTGTATTGTGTAGTGTGTAATGTGTAGTGTGTAATGTGTAATGTGTAATGTGTAGTGTGTAATGAGTAGTGTGTATTGTGTAATGTGTAGTGTGTAGTGTGTAATGAGTTGTGTGTAATGTGTAGTGTGTAGTGTATAATGTGTAGTGAGTAATGTGTAGTGTGTAATGTGTAGTGTGTAGTGTGTAAAGTGTAGTATGTAGAGTGTAATGTGTAGTGTGTAAAGTGTAATGTGCACTGTGTAATGTGTAGTGTGTAATGTTTAATGTGTAATGTGTAGTGTGTAATGCGTAGTGTGTATTGAATAGTGTGTAATGCGTAGTGTGTATTGAATAGTGTGTAATGCGTGGTGTGTAATATGTGTTGTGTAGTGTGTAATGTGTAGTGTGTAATGTGTAATGTATAGTGTGTAATTTTAATGTGTAGTGTGCAATGCATAATGTGTAGGTGTAGTGTGTAATGAGTAGTGTGTAATGTGTAGTGTGTAGTATATAATGTGTAGTGTATGTAATGTGTAGTGTGTAGGGTGAAAGGTGTCGTGTGTAGTGTATAATGTGTAGTGTGTAATGTGTAGTATGTAGTTTGTAATGTGTAGTGAGTAGTGTGTAATGTGTAGTGTGTAGTGTGTAATGTGTAGTGTGTAGTGTGTATTGTGTAGTGTGTAATGTGTAATGTGTAATAACTGCAGTGTTTGTGCAGCGTCTGGCTTTTGTGCATCATTTGTACATCATTCATTTATTTTCTGAATGCAGCTTGAAGTTTGGGTTTTGTGGTTTTACTGCTGTTTGGGGAAAAGGAGACGAGACTTCGGAAAACTCATTTTGAAGGAATCTTTCATTTTGATGTTTTATAAAATTAAATGGAAAATTAATATACTGATATTGAAACAAACAAACAAACAAACAAACAAAGCACCTAACAGTGTGCTGGACTCTATTCTCTCTTGAGATGACCCGGTTCAATACTTATGAATAATTTATCTAAACACCCCTCATGTTGAAGAGCAGTTGGGTTTTCTTTTTTTCTCTGCAGGACAGAAGTGGAGTAAAGGTGTCAGATGTGTGCACCGCAGGGGAGATATGGAGCTTCTGTCACTTTCACCATGAGGAAACGTATTGTGTATAAAAGTGTGCATTACTGCCGAGAGTACGAGGCTGAGACACAGACGGAGAGTCGGTGCGGATCTACAGCGTCTGGACGAGAGAGAGATGTAGAGTGCAGGGGAACGAAGCGGTGGGAAACAGTGGACAGCAGATGGCCGTCTCTAGACACCCGAGTCTCTGCAGTGTTGTTGCCCTTTGATCAGCTGCTTCACAGAGAAAAGCTGAGCACCAGAATGCAAAGAGCAGTTAGAGAACCGCTTGTTATACAAGGATGACTTTCATTCTGCAATTTGGAAAAAAACAATGCTGAATTAACACGTGCAGCGCTTGATATGTTTGTCGCAGTGCTTTATTGTGTCTGACTTTAATTTCTAGAGACGTAAAGGCCCTTATTCATCAATGTCAATGTTCAGTCAAATCTGTATACTCAAAGTGTGTTCATAAAATAAAAATAAAAAACACTTTTTTAGTATTGTTTACATTTTGTTTAGCTTACATATTTCACTCTGACCCTTCATTTAAACATTTTCTTTTTTTTATATATATATATAAATGATACCTGCAAAAATGCCCTCATTAATTAACTGTAATGACATTACAATTAATTAATTAATTAATTAATAAGGGCAATTTTTGTACTTCATTCCCTAAGGGTTCAATATGTTCATGTTATATTTATGCTCAATCTTCTTCTCTGAAAATGAACAGCATTTAGATGAAGATAAGACATTTCTAGTGTTTGATGCATAGACTGAAAATATTCAAAGAAAAGGTTTTAAAGAGTTTGTACAGATTGCAAACTAACTACTGTATTTTTTTTCCCCAGCTATATTACATATAGAACCTGATGGAAATGAATTATTACATTAATGCTTATTACGTTACATTAATGCTTATTATGTTATGTTATGTTCTGTACACAATTAGGTATTAATTAAAGAGGCGTTTATTAGTTTATAGTAATATATCAGAAAATGCAGTGCATAGTGGGATGTCTAAACATATAATCATGTAATCATATAATACATGTCTAATCATGTATCTATAGATGATGATGATGATGATGATGATTATTATTATTATTATTATTATTATTATTATTATTACCCACTGTAATGGTATTAGATCTTTGTCTTTTTCTTTAAACTAGTTTTTCAGCTGGCAGTCAAGTTAAACATTAGACTGTAAAAGTGGTGTTTATTTAACTCAGCCACGTCAAAAGCTCTTTGTTGGAAACCATTCAGCTCTTAAAATGCTCTTGTAAAAGACATCAGTGACATTTACTTGCCTCTCATTTTGCAGTCTCTCTTCCCTGTGTGTGCTCTATTCAAAAGAATGAATTCCCAAATGTATTTTTCTCAAGCTATTTATAGAAAACTGCCTGAAAGATGAGAATTCTATCTGCTTAGAGGTAATAAATCTATTTATTTGGTTGAGAGATGTTAATGATTTAATTTTATTTTGTTTAAATTAAAATCATATATATTGTAGTCAATTATTATACTGTATACTATCACTGTCCTGGTTAAAAACTGATTAATGATTAAATATTAACAACAGAAGTCTTAGAACAATGAAAGTGTCTGAACTGATAGTTTAAGTACACTTTCAGTTAAAGAAGCTACTGTACTTAGGGCCCTTATTACACATTCATACTCACTGCATAAATATTCAACAATGTAAAAATTTAAGGAAAGCATGTCACATGATATTGGAGGTTTTATAAATTTGTATTCTATCAATTTGGGATGATTATATTCAAACTTTTCAAAGTAGTATACATTCTAAATGAGGTCTGCAATACGGACAGTATTTATATATATATATATATATATATATATATATATATATATATATATATATATATATATATATATATATATACATACAAACACACACACCTAAAAAGAATAACTCAGAAGTGTGAAAACTATTTGTCTTAAGTAATTTTTATAAGAACCAACAAAAAAAAAGTCATTTTTAAGTTTGACAAACTTTGCTGAAATCTTCCCAGAATGTAATCAAACAATTTTCCAAAGACCTACAAATACAGTTCTTAAAGCATTATACAACCCTTGTTGAAACAGTCCCAGAATGTTATTAACGTTATGCAAAACATTCCCAGAACGTCCAGAAAACTTGACATTTAAACGTTCTAGGAATCAAAAATTGCACCTTTCTAAGAACATTCTGCTAATCTGAGGTTATTAGCTGGGACAGTATCTAACTTTTAGTGAGGTGTTTTTATAGTATTTATTAAACTGGGAATTGAGTGTTCAGTCCACTTGTAGTCTGTATTCTATTCTCATTTATGAACTTCATATGTACTGGGTCATGCAGTGGCCACGTCCTATTTTTTTTGTCTAGTTCATGTGTTTTATTTATTTTGCACTCAAATGAACTAAAACAAGGGAAAGACTTACTGTAAGACTTGGTAAAATGGGAAAACAAACACTCAGAGCTGAATGTTTTACACGTCTTTAAGCTGAAATGTTAATCAAATGTACATTTATAACACAGACTTATAAAACACTTTACAACACTACACCTCATCGGGTCAATCTTATTGCTTTACATTAGACTTTCATAAATATTCTAGCACTTGATGAAATATTTATGTGATGCTTATAAATGTGTAACAAATGCACCATGTACTTTAAGTGTAAATGTTTTAAAAAGTGTATTAATTTAATTTAATTTAATTTAAGTGTTATGCCAATAAGCGAATGTATACATTACCACCAGAATCCATTATTTATTTTCATTTCATGTCATGAATTTGCAGATATAATAAATATATCTATAAATATAAATAAATACTAGGTAAGCATTCTCTCAGTAGACACTCGAGCCAGTCACAAGGTTTGACGTTTAAAAGGCAATAAATCAGGATTTTGAACACATAGTTAAGAAAATCAGGAGGTGTGTCTGCAGTCACCTGTTCCAAAGTCACTCGGGTCAATGGGTTCCTCTCATGTATGATGCTGCATGGCAGCGGGGCAGGAGTGAGGACAGAGCTGAGTAAGGAGAAGAAAGCAAATGAGGAGGTGGAGGAGCTTGACAGGAGGCAGACAGTACACACACACACGCACACACAAGCACACACACACAGCAAATCTCAGCTGAAGGGTGAGCTGGGATGGTGGGAGGCTGCTTTCATCATCGCTGGCTCGATCCCGCTCTCAGGCAGGGTTTTGCAAGTAGGGGGCGCTGGGAGTGGAACTGGATGTGGGATTACAAACCTCTGAGGCTGTTCTGACTTCTGCGACGGAGCTCTGCACTGCTCGTGTGATAACCACATACGCATGTGAGGTAAGAACCTTTACGCTTGTATATACATTTATTTTTTCAGCTAGATCATTAAACTTGCTTGTGAAGGGAACTCTATTGATTTTCTGGGGATGGGAAAACAGCAATCTGTAGCAAACAGCTTGACCGAGCTTTCCACGTCTTTACAAAATCAAAAGTTTATCAATTGCAGATCTAACAGAAACGGAAATAAATGAGAGTAAAGTGTTTTGTCTGTGGAGTGAAAACAGAGTGTATGGAGACTATAAAAAAAGTTGAGCGCTACATAAAAACCAGGATGCAAACAGGATCTATACTTTATATCAATCTAAGGTGATGTTATGTCTCAGTTTATTAATAAGTTTTATGCTGGTATTCAAACAGTTTCCTTAGAATTCGTTGAAATTCTAATTTTAACAACCTGGAACATATGCAATATTGTCTTTTCTTTCTCCCTAAGTCAATCATTTTCACTGGGAATCTGATCCATAAGTCCAGGGCTTTGCTGTGCATCGGTCCATTATTAGGTGTCCAGACTATATGATTAAAGCACACTGAAATACGCAGCTGCTCGATTGCATTGCATTGCATTTTTCCTGACTTAAATCTGAATTGCACATGTTGCATCCGGAAACTGTATCCGTAAAGGTGTGTGTGTGTGTGTGTGTGTGTGTGTGTGTGTGTGTGTGTGTGTGTGCGTAATTTACTGGAAAGAAATTAATATTTCACAGCTTTTATCCGCGGGGAAAGAAGGAGCAAGTTCAGGGGCTCTGGTCATCCGTTAAAGGTCAAGATCTTTCTCCGCCTCATGTGATTATCACTCTCATTATGCCAATGCCTTTGCATCTTTAATGAACTGAAGAACATAAAAATAAAGAGGACGGAACGGGGTTCATAGACTTTTATTTTTTTGCTTTTACATTTTCCAGTGTAAGACTTCCAGCTGGGTGCTGCTATTTGTCTCGACTTCGAATCAATGCTCATTTAATCTGATTGAAAAGAAATAGTTCTCATTACGCCTGCATCATTAATAATGCTCCTGTAGATCATTTCTCATCTGGTCTTCTGGCTTTGTAAGAAAATCTGCTGATATACATTTGGTTCAAATCTTACGTCCTTGTTTTGCATTTAAATCACTTCCTAATTTTTGCCTTTGCTGTAGATAATAATACTGTCTGTAAATTGGAATCCTGACACACACTGAAAGATATTATTAAATATTGACACGTTTTGGTCGTGTCCGAGGCGCCAGAACGAGACAGGAATTGATGTGAGGCGCACCGCAGGAGCAGGGTGCCTGGTATTTTTCTCCTCTTGTAATTACTTCTTCTCTCTCTCTCTCTCCCTTTCTCTCTTTCCTTCTCGTTCTTCTTTCCTCCCTTCCTCTGTCTCACTAGATTAGGTGTCACAGTAATAGCGTCATCGACTACCGCCTGATGAATAAACATGCTTTTGGACTGGAGGAGGCAAAGCAGCACTGGAATTAAAACGTGTAAAGAACAAACTGTACAACAGCAACGCAGTCCCTAGGGAGAAAGAGCGAAAGAAAGAGGGAGAACGAGACCTCTTATGTCAGTGTCATGGATCACACAAGTCCAGGCAGCCCTCCCAGATAAGACGACCACAAACATGGAGGTGCTTATTGGTATTTGTTCCCACGACCATTCCGTCTCATGAGGCAAGCCCCTCAGGATGCTATTAACTCCTGATGAACTGTCTCTCTTGTAAGATCTGACTGTTAAGAATGGAAACGACAGCCTAAATGAGTGTTCCACCCAACACTGCAAGCTGGACACACACTCGAATGCAGTATGTAGCACTGGTGGAGCGTTCGACCTATGATTCGGGACATGCAGTACAGAGACTCTGTCAGTATGGAACAGCAGACAAGCACTCTAATTCACATTTATCAGAATAGCACCGAGAACTTCAACACTTCGTTCAACTACAGCTCGACGGATCTGAACGAGAACACAGACACCTATGAGTTTTATGTGGTCGGCCTCTTCCTCTCCTGCCTGTACACAATCTTACTCTTCCCCATTGGGATTATTGGGAATATCCTCATCCTGGTGGTTAACTTGAACCACAGAGAGAAGATGACCATCCCCGACCTTTACTTCATCAACCTGGCAGTGGCTGATCTCATCTTAGTGGCTGATTCGCTCATCGAGGTCTTTAACTTGAATGAGAAGTACTATGACTACGCCATTCTCTGCACCTTCATGTCCCTTTTCCTGCAAGTCAACATGTACAGCAGCATCTTCTTCCTGACCTGGATGAGTTTCGATCGCTACGTGGCTCTCGCCAGCTCCATCAGCAGCAGACCGTTACGCACAATGCAGCATGCCAAGCTTAGCTGCAGCCTCATCTGGATGGCGTCCATCCTGGCGACCCTGCTGCCTTTCACCATCGTGCAGACGCAGCACACGGGCGAGGTCCACTTCTGCTTTGCGAACGTTTTCGAGATCCAGTGGCTGGAGGTGACAATCGGTTTCCTGGTGCCTTTCTCGATCATCGGCCTGTGTTACTCCCTGATCGTTCGCATCCTCATGCGGGCTCAGAAGCACAGAGGCTTGTGGCCGCGCCGACAAAAGGCTTTGCGCATGATCGTCGTAGTGGTGTTGGTGTTCTTCATCTGTTGGCTACCTGAGAACGTCTTCATAAGCATCCAGCTTCTGCAGGGTACGTCAAGGCGCAGCGCCACCACCCTGTGGCACGACTATCCTCTGACCGGGCACATCGTCAACCTGGCAGCCTTCTCCAACAGCTGCCTGAACCCCATCATCTACAGCTTCCTGGGAGAGACCTTTAGAGATAAACTAAAGCTCTTTGTGAAGCAGAAGGCCAGCTGGTCAGTGGTCTATCGCTTCTGCCATCACACTCTGGAACTCAACATCCCTGTCAGGAGTGAGTCAGAAGTGTAGAACTGGATGTCATGCCACTGTTATTGGAAATGCATCCAGAGATTATTCTTCTTCACTGCATTTCTAAGACGAAAAATTGGAAAGTTTTTTTTTTTTAACCCTGTATGCCTCTCGGAATTAAGTTGCTCCTAATCTGCAGACACAGTAGGGTAGGAGTAGGGCAGAGGACGTAGGTGTGGCCACCCACTGACAGGGGTATACAGTTCAGCTTACAAAAGCAGTTGAAGAAGTTTGCTTTATTTCCTGTAGAGTGTAATATATACTGAGAAATGGATTATTCAGGGTATTTCTTTGCAAATCTATTAGGATGGAATGGAAAGTAAACAGCAAAGATGAAATAACTGATCTGTTTTTTAAGTAAACTTTAAAGATGAATATATCATGTATGAAGGTGACTTTTATACTCCAGGAAGAAAGATTGTGCTCAGTGAGCCCGTGGTAAGGGAACAAATAAAAAAAGACCTGTTTCTTCACTGGATCATTTCTTCTTTGATGAGTATATATATATAAAATTAGGGCCATTAAGGGCAGGTATTTGAATACACACCCTGTTGTAATTAAACACAGGTTGGTTTGAAGTTCACTGCCCACCGTAACACCGTAACGTCTCTGAGACGAGGCTCACGAGACCTCCTGTGTGCTCAGATAGAGGTGTTATCAATTCTAACCCCAGGTGTTTGCTCCTGTTTACCAGGGGTAGGGCCGGGGGCAGGTGGCGTGCGGAAGGCAAAAGGTAATGTAAACACATTAACTGAGCCCTCAGTAACCCATCCAGTGGTGCTCCATCAGTGCTGTTTATTCAGTGCAGTGCTTTTTGTCACGTTTTCTAGCCCTGCTCATATCTCTGGGTCATTCCAGCGGGCAGTGTCCCTGATCCGGCATTGTTGCTTCGAGAAGAATGGATCGTTTGCAAATTTGAAAGAAAGATAAAAAAAAGTATAAACTGCCAGACACATAGAGTCACATGGAGCTATCAGTGTTTCTTTGTTTTATTAAGGAATGCTTCATGAGCATATAGAATGAACAATAGAAGCTCAAACTAAATCAATTCACCAAATCACCATGTTCACTGAAACTGTGCATCTTGAAGATTGGAAAAAACATAACCTGGTCCAATCTTTACCTCTTGCTTTGTAGCCTCAGATTGCTGTTCTTGGTGGACTGGAGTGGGGGAACCTGATATCATCTTCTCCTGTTGAAGCCCATCCTCCTTACGATGCTTTTCTGATCACCATGTGTGTACAGATTATTTATGCTACCGCACCTTGAACTAGTCTGGTCATTCTCCTCTCAGCAACAAGTTGCTTATGATCTCAAAATTGCTGCTGCTGATGTTTATATATATATATATATATATATATATATATAACAACTTTCAAGAGATCAGACGTTTCTGAAACACAGTCTGTCTGGCTCTGGCCTTTCCTCCATTCTGGTGCTTGAATGGGATTGTTAACTGAAGGTCACTGAAATCCACATGATTTTATTCATCCTGCTCTGCCACGTGATTGGCTGTTAATTGCATCAATGTGCAGTCGTACCTGGACTCCTGATGAAGTGGACCATGAGCATATGTGCTTGTGCTTTGGCGTAGTGACACAGTGACACGGTACTGACAATTCCTGATACGTCAGTTCTGCTCAGAGCTACATTTCATGAGGATGGAGTATTTAGTTGTTTCAATCTGTTAAGAGAAATGATCAAACACCCCTGGGATGTGAACACCTACTAATCACAGCGCTCATCAATATGTACAGCTGCACTCGACTGGGGATCCAGGATTCAAAATTAAGTCCCAGGCTGATCAAAAGGTTATGATTTGCTTATAATCACTGATTTTATTAGCGATCTAATGAAATTAAAATAACACAGTAACGCACATGATGCACAGAGTCACAAATGTGATGAAACGCTTATTTCAGTTACAAAACGGATTACGGTCTATTAGAGTAGTGACAATCTAACAGCTGTAAGGAGTGCTGGGGCTCTCGCTATACAATTCACAGAGTGAAGCTTTTTAGACAAATCCTGTGTGTCCTCCTTCTTGGTGTTGCTTAAAAAAATTTACAATAACTCTTGTGCTTCACTTTCAAACTGACCTGTAGGATTAACTGCTGATCCTTGCTAAGAGTTGCTGTAAATCATCTCAACTTTTAAACCCTATAACATCTTATTATAAACACTCGAAAGGCAAATACAATTTAAAATGATTATACACACAACATCAGGACTGGACAGTAAATATCTCATCCTCTCTTTACCTTACAGCTAATATACACCGAGATAATCAACAAGCTTGATCCACAGAAATAACATGAACTGGATATTACATAGAAACAACTAAATAATATCAACTGTAATATATGCATTGTCAAGTGTGTTTGTAAACCCCATCAAGCTCCATGATGAAACTGTCTCTCATGAAGACCTTCCCAGGAAAGCAGGACCAAAACTTACTGTAGCTCTACTGCAGAGGAGAAGTTCGTTTAGAGTCACCAGCGTCAGAAATCACCAATTAACAACCAGCACCTCAGATTAGAGCCGTTATGAAGCTTTTTTAAATCATCAGGAAAGAACATGGAGTAGTTAGAAGGCATGTCCAAACTTTTGACTGGGAGTGCAGAAATTTGGTTTCCTTCCACCTTCCAGAAACAGGAGGACAGTGTCAGTGTGTGTGTATGAAGCCCTGAAATTTCCCTAACACGCCATAAGAAAAGAATAAATTGATAGTGCGTTCAAATCAAACGGGGACTTATGATTGTGCAGAATAACAGAACAGTTATGAACGTTTTCTTGAAAGCCATGATCAGACTCTAAGGAACTCCTTTAATGGTCCAAACATGCGGAAGTGCCTTTGAGTGAGGACAGGACGTGGCAGTAACTCACAGCCGTGTTCCTGTAACATGCAAGTGGTGTTGTTAAAAGATTGTGTGTACAGTTCACACAGTTCTCCTCCTTACAAAACAATAGTGATGGAAGAAAATGATGGTGTATGTATATGAATACATTGTTTTCTAGCCTATTTAACTTGTATTATTATTATAATTTTTTTTTTTTACTTTTCATTTTAAGTTTTGTTAACATCGAAGAGCTTTGGTGTTTCCTGATGAAACGTATTCAAGCAGGAAAAAATCAGAGTTTGCATGATACCGTTGGCTGCATCAGTCACATCCTTTAGCTGAGCTGAGGAAAGATGAAGCCTGGACATCCTGGTGTGTGTGTGATCCTCACACTGTGTGTGATCCTCAGCATCGGGTTATGGAAAACATTTCAGTGGATTTCTCATCAAAGGTGTTTACTAAAGCACAGTGAATGGCAAATGATTATAAAAGATAATCGTTCATATCTCAGAAAAACAGTAAAAATTTCAAAAACACCTTTTACGACCCAGTTATACATATATGCTATGTCATAAATCTGCGGCTTATGCGCCTGCTATAAACTGTAAATAAAACCTGTAAAAAAAAAAAAAAAGAGGAAGACAGCAGTAAAACTGCCTTTAGGGGGAAAATACAATATAAATAACACTTGCCTTTTTCGAAGACATTTTAATTGATTCCCAGGACTGTTATAAAAAAGGGAAAACAAAGTTTTCCTGTAAGGGCAAAGACCAATGTGTTAAAGATAGTGATTATTTATTATTTTATTATTATTTCATTACAGTCATGTCATTCAGTGGAACAGTGTGATATTTCTGACACAGAGGAAAAACTGGCTGGGATTCTTTACTTTTTATAAACCTGCCTGCTGTAAGAGATCTGTTAGGAACTGTAGTTGATCTGATCTTGATCTAATCTGTGTTTTTGGTGAATTTTAGCAAAAACAAAAACCCTAGTCTTTTAACAGACATTAATCAAGCAGACTTCCAAGATTACTTTAATCAGCTTTTTATAGACTGCAGGTGACATCATGAAGTCAGAAAGAGGGAATCGAATCTAAATTCTCACTGATGCCAAATGAAGAATTGTGTGTATGAGATGCCTAAATAAATACATTAGCTGTTGTTGGTCTTTCGGCTGCTCCCATCGAACGGTCGCCAGAGTGGATCCTCCGGTCCGGACGTCCTTCCTGAAGCAACCCTGCCATTTTATCCAGGACCAACACTGCATCCAGTGGCTGAGGTTTGAAATGTTTAGTGGGAATTGAATCTGCGCCTTCTGCACAGCAGGGGAGAAACTGAGCCATTGATGCCCTTGCAAATAAATAAATAAATAAATAAATAAAGTTCACATGTGAATTTGAAACATAAATGTAATGTAATACCTAACTAACAAATATACAGTATTGTGCATTATTAGATATATAGTCATATTATTATAAGTATAGTCGTTATTAGATGTCTGCCCCTCATTTTCATATTGAATCACATGATGTAGATTAAATTAAAGGAACAAGAACAAATGTTTTATTATATTTTATTATTGTGACTGCAAAGTGCCTAAAGATACAATTTAAAAACTGGCATTCAGCATCATCAATATACTAATCACCTCCTGATCATCTCTCATCATTTGCACCTGTTTCTCACTGGCTCAGGACTTCACTTAGGTGCTTTTTATACTTGCACGATTCATAGGTCACTGTGTGGCTTAGCAAACAAAAAACACTCCTCGAACACGACTCAGGGTCAGGGGCTGGACTGAAAATGAGAGACAAAAAAGCCTGGAGAACTATTCCTCAAGACTGTATAAAAATGCAAGACAATCTGGCTCTTTGGGAGCAAAATGTGACCCAGTCTGTGAAAACCCATCTAAAGTCTTTTATTTGTAATTCAATGTTTTCTACAGACATAGAACCATACGTATAATAATTTATGGAAAAGCGAGATCACAAATATGAAGAAATGAAGGGACCAAGACTTTTGCACAGTACTGTAAATGTTAAATGTAAATGTCAGTTATAAATGTTATATGCTAATTGCCCTGAGGGAGGGAGTGAGCTGGAAACACACACCATGCCAGCAGTGGTGCCAGCGTCTTCATCTGTATGCTGCATGGTCACTTCTTAGTGCATGAAATGCTGTGGACAAGATTTGGAATAATGTCAAGTACGTTAAAAAAAAAGTCAGCCAGGAGTCAGCTGGTGGTGTTTAATGAGCTGAATTAAAAGCTGCCCAAAGCCATGAGAGATATTGTTTAAAAGCAAATAGTAACAATATTCCTGCAAACAAAGGGAGCTTGTGTACAGTAGTTTCAATCATACTGCAAAGACACTTGTTTTGGTCCTCTGTAACCTGAAAATCCTGAAATGAACCTCTGTAATAAAATTACAAAGATCTTAGAAACATTAACCTACAGGTATACAGAAAAAAAAAATTAATCTGTTCCCGACGCGAGATCTTAAGGTGAAATTTCGTATCGTAAAACGCTTTGTCACATAGGAAACAATGTGAACGCAGATAATCCGTTCCATCCACCCAAAAAATCATCAATATTACGCATTTCCAACATTCTAATAATATTTTTGCATTAAAAAAATCTACATTTTGAAACATTTTGAAAATACACATATATGAAGTAAAATATGAAATAAATAGACATTAAACCTCATTTAACCTTCATTTAGGATTCCTCTCGGCACCGGCTGCTTTAAAAACCAAACTGAAAGCGGCTCCATCTTCACTAAATCTCGCATAAAATGCAAACAAGTTTTGAACGGCTCCCGGACGTACACGTGTTCAGTGTTTAGTTCAGTCGCTTGTGCACAGAAACTGTTTTGTATACCGAGACAAATTTATGCACAATTTCAGCTGTTTTGAAGACACGGCGTTCGTATGCCGAGATACTACTGGAGATAAATATAAAAGTAGGTAGTGACTGTAGCACTAGCTAGTCAGGTAGCTATATTAGCTAGTTTTATAATGACTTTTTCTGCTTGTGCAAAGACTAATCAGGATTTACAACAATATAAAAAAGTAAATGTTAAAACGTGAGTTCAACTTTATCTGAGTGCGCATAAAAGGGCTGCAAGAGCTGCAGAAAACATTGGATTAGCAGCAACTAAGCTGCATATCTGACGAGCTAGCCGTATATACAGAGTCAGTGTGTGTGTGTGTATGCATGAATGGTGCCTGAACGGAGGTGAATTCTTCTGATGTGCTCCCGGTGTTCTCCTCTGTATGCTAATTGTGTTTCCAGAAATCTTTGATTTTCTAAACTCAGTGGAAGCACCCAACCCTACCCCACCTCATCCTGCCGCTCCCCTCCCCATCGCATGTCAGGTTTAGTCTGGTCTGGGAAACATGACCAAAACAAACCAAAAACAAAAACAGTGACCAGCCAGCAGTTGTTTTCTCAGCTGTGACAAAGGGAACGGCCTGGGAAATGGGAGCCGTGTTATCACGTTGTGATTCTAATGTACGGACTTATGCATGGTTATTTCAAACCATTAACTTACTCAAGTAGCCTAATAAACATCAAATCACAGACAGACCCCAGGGAGACTTCCTTATGAGATCTGTGTATACTCAGGCTCAGAGAGAGAGACGCAGTCAGGAACATGCTGAGAACTGCCTGGGGACTCGCAAGAGACAAGAACACGGGGACCACGATGGGGAGACATACAAGTGATAATTTAATGAAGGGCTTGTAGGCGCCGCTAAAACAGGCGACACCAAGACATGGGCCCAGAACCCTTACGTCTCCAGAGAGAATGACCGAGTGGGTCAAGTTCATTATGCACGTGTGAACAAAAAGTCTGAATAGCACATGAACTTGCAGATGCAAAGAGCAAGAGAGAGGGACAGAGGTCCAGCGCAGACTGTGAGAAGTGTGTGACAGGAGACCTGCGGATGCAGCTGAGACTTGAGAAAGGGTCCGAGCTGTAGGGCTCTGACGTCACGCCTGCTGGCATGTACGTCTGTGGTATGCACCAAGTCTCTTATGTGGTTCAACCGGCTCTAAAGTCATAGACTGACAAATATACAGATAAACATTTGCAAGCTTAAAAGTTAGATCTTGATTTGTTCTAAACATATGGATGTTATACTCCATGCAAGGATAAATCATCCAATAGTTAGACGCAATCGCAGTGCTAAATTAACCACACCAAGCGAGCCGAGTAATATTCGAGCTTTCCTAGAATTAGTGGAGAACCGATGAATGTAATCAAGGCTGGAGACCATGGATTATGAAACTGATATGCAAACCAAACAGCCTTAGGCTTTCAAGCTCCATTAATGCATCAACAGGAGCCCAAGACCAATGAGTGTGCCGTCAGGTCAAAGCTAATTAATGAAGAGTGAATTAATGCACAAGCCTGTCACTGTGCATACAGGGGGAATTGAAGACTGAATAATGAAGCTGACCTGCAATTACATTTGCATATTAACCTTCACTGAGGGGGGGGGGGGAGAAATTGAATTGGGGTTTCAAACATCAGCATGGGCAGAAGAGCAAGCGAAGCACATCAGAAGCAGCATACAGTGTATTGTATTTGCCAACAGCAGTGTAGCTATAGGATATAATACAGTACATTAGTGTACAAGTTCTACCACTTTTCTACAGCAGTTTTATAAGTGGAGAAAGGGGAAGAAAGGCAGTCTCAAGTCAGTTTAAAGCCAAATCCATGTGTGCATATAGAAATGATTATCCTGACCCCTAGTGGGAGAGCTAGATGAGGCACACACAGACTTGTTTAACTGGTGTGTGTACAAAAATCATTTGCAAAGTTTCAGCAGTAAAACCCTTACACACCAAGATTTATACAAGGGGAGGGGGAAGGAAAAACTCCAAGCGGACAAATTGAGGTAGTGAAATTTTATTAACAACCCAATAATCAATGTAAAAAGATAAATATCGCTGCATGCAAACTAACGCTACTCTACAATGAGCACTGCTAATAGTAAATCCACATTTTTCACCAGAAACCTGAGTCTGTAGGGAATGTTTTACAAAATTATGCAATCGGTTAAAATCCACTGCTTTCGAGTGTATGGTTAAACAAAGATTAAAACAAGACAAATTTATCATCATTATGCTCGCTCTCCCCGGATCCGCCTTGCCAGCTGGATGTCCTTGGGCATGATTGTGACCCTCTTGGCGTGGATGGCGCACAGGTTAGTGTCCTCGAACAGGCCGACGAGGTAAGCCTCGCTTGCTTCCTGTTAAAGTAACGTAGTGAGAACTGGTCAACTCATTTAATTGAAGCTGGTATAATCCAAACAATCCAGTATAGTAAAGCCAATCATGTGACGATATGCATCAAATTTTTTTTTTTTATCTGCTCATGTTGCATCATAAAGCAGGTGGAGGAGAGCCATCTGACTCCCCCCTTCAGTTATGAGCTCACTGACACTAGCATGAGAGTGTGACTGAGGTCTGTAGCATGGTCAGGAGATTGTGCCTGGATCCTGACACTGAGTAACATGTTTCACGAGGAGTCCTAAAGATAAATTATGAGACCTGAAAGGAGAAACATACCTGGAGAGCACCAATGGCCGCGCTCTGGAACCTCAGGTCAGTCTTAAAATCCTGTGCGATTTCTCTGACCAGACGTTGAAATGGGAGCTTGCGAATTAGCAACTCTGTCGATTTCTGGTAACGACGGATCTCCCTCAGAGCAACAGTTCCAGGCCTTAGGAGAAGAAAAACAAACAAACAAAAAAGACAAATGGAAGTCAGCACTTCAGCAAAGTAACCTTTACAGACTACATTCCACATAGTTACGGGTGTACCTCGGCATATGAACGTCCCACCTCGCAAATGTACATCTTGAGAATTTACATTTTGCTTGTTTAGCTCAGCATACAAGCGAATGAACATCTTTAATGCTGCATACTTTACATCCCTCTTCTAAATGTTTAGATTAATGTGATAAACAGTGTATCGAAATTGGGAGTAAAATTAATATTTAACAAAATTGCACTGTAATTTCACTTGGTTCGTGATTTATGGTCCTCTTACATTTTTTGTTCTTAGCACTGCACTAATAACTTCTGCCAAGTTCTCACATTACCCTGTGTACACTAACTATATGCGACACTAACCCGTCTGTTACAGTCACTATTGCTGCAGGATATCTTGAATTTCATTCAGGATCAATAAGGTCTCGCTTTTTGGGGATTATCTGCATTTACATTTCCTCGGGGTAAGTGCAGTTCATGTTACAAATTTTAATCTTAAGAACCGTGTTAATGTCAATGTACAACCAAGCTTCTGGAACTTAAATGTATGGAAACCAAACAAAATGGTGAAATCATACATCTCATTGAAATAAGAGGGCCACTAAGTATATACTGCGTAAAAACAATATGCACAGGATGTTTTGGGAATCAAGGCGATTACCTGTATCTGTGAGGTTTCTTGACTCCGCCGGTAGATGGCGCACTCTTCCTGGCTGCTTTAGTAGCCAGTTGTTTCCTGGGCGCTTTCCCACCAGTGGACTTACGCGCAGTCTGCTTGGTACGAGCCATGGTCTCTCAAAAACGCGCTGGAATTCAAACAAACAGTATTGTTACACACACGGACTTAAAAAAAAAATAAACACACACGGTCACAAAAGTTAAGTTCCAGTGATGGCGAGCTACCCCTCACACAGCGCAGGATTAATCAACCTCTCTTTTACTTCAAGTGACCACAGAGAGAGAATTAACGAGGCGGATTGTGTCGCAGACAAAATGGCGGCTCTGCCCGTTTTACGGCTTCCTCCTCAGGTCCATAATAATGAGCCAGACCACAGAGGATTCGACGACATAAACACACACGTATATTGACGTGGACATTTTGGTTAAGCGAAAAAAAAAGCGTATTCCAGTACATTTTGACGCATTGTGTTTGTTTAGTCAGAGCTGAGACGTTCCCCCAAAACAGCATTATTACGTTATAACTGAGCAGCTAACCAGCTAGCCGCCAGGGTTAAACGCTACAGCTTCTTTTATATCAAAATAAAACCTCGACTACACTGAACAACTCATTATAAACGGTTTAACTAGTTAAACAGAATGGTTTTGTTGAGTATATTCAAATAACACTGAGCTTTAACCCATCACTAGCGTCCCTGAGGTACTCATTGTCCAAAATGGCGGGCAAATAATAAAAACAGCGCCGGGGAAATATGGATTAACGTCTCAACAAACGAAGCGAACGATTAATATCTTTTTTTTAAGTTACACATATTATAACCAAATAATGTGTTTTCAGGACATTTACAGAAATTATTAAAATACCTAGCTAGTCGGCTAGCTAACTTGCAATTTATCTTTTTTAAAGGAAATATTGAAAAAAATACATCTGTTATATGGCTTATTCTAACGCATCTGCTATATTATAAAATACAGAAAACATCTCAATTGTACTACCTTACTTTACGTCTCCGTGTCTCCGATTTCTCACTACGGCTGTCCCGATGTGTATGAAAATAATGAGTGCGTGTGCATGGTATTTATAGTAACAGACGCACCAGCGTCACGTGACACAGACAGTTCCTACCACATTGGGTGCGCACCAGCGTTGCCTAACCAGCGTCACGTGATGCGCAAAGCTCCTCCCACAGTCGGTTATATAGTTATATAGCAGTAACATCATAATACTGTGTACAGTATGTGAGGGATGTTTGTGGAAGTAGTTAAAAGGTTAAAGCTAAAAAATAAGCTGATAATGTAATCAGTGATATTTCAGGTTGAAGCCCACGTACAAATCTGCCTGCAACTGTAATTTCACAA
The DNA here is from genome assembly GCA_013621035.1 of Clarias magur. Lineage (NCBI taxonomy): Eukaryota > Metazoa > Chordata > Actinopteri > Siluriformes > Clariidae > Clarias > Clarias magur. Next base: position 2,947,230 of record QNUK01000016.1, on the reverse strand, counting down.
AATTACGTTTGGTGTGACATTACATGGTATTTTGAATCTGGAATCTTGGTTTACACTGGATTGGTGGCTAAATGTTAGAAAATTGTACAAAAAATACCTAGTTTATGGCAAGATTTTATCTACACTCATTCCATCTTATTACAATCAATGGGAAAGAGAGGATATAGAGAAAAAAATCCAACAGTGTTTCACTGATGCTACTTAGTTAGTAACCTAGTAACACAGTGTAAAGTTCTATTTAATGACAGAAACTTCAAAGAACCTGGTAATCTGAGAGAGAATCACTGATAAGAAATTGAAAAAGTAGATCGGATAAAGATGAGGATTTGTCTTAAAACAACTCCAACATGTTAAAATTCACTTATATCACCTCAGCTCTGTCATTTCAGTGTTGAAAATATGAACAAATCCCAGTAAAAAATTCAGTTTAGCTTTTCTAATTAATATCTATTGAGCGAGTAGCGCATTGGTATTTTATTTTAAAGTAGATTATTAAATCCCATACATAACTGTTCATAACATCACTTTTACTCAACATTTAGAGTGCAGGTAAAACTTCAGGCAGATATCTACAGTTTTGCATTATGATGTGACAAAATGTGGCTGGGCAGACATACAGAAATGTTTCTGTATGTATGAAAAGTAAAGATATCATTAAAACAGTTTCTGATCAATGCACAGACAAAACCTTTCTTGTATTTATAACTAATTGAATTAGATGTAAAGTAATAACCAACAAAAACACCTGTCGTGTTGTTCACTTTAAAGAAATAAAACATAAATCTGTACGTAAGAACACCAGCGGTATTAATACACACACACACACACACACACACACACACACACACACACACACACACACAAATAAATATTTCCAATGTTGTAAGTTTGGGTTTTTTCGTGTCCCACGGCACTGTCTCGTGTTGGCCGCATGGTGGCGTTATGAGAGCGCGAGCAGAGGAGAGAGGGGCCCGCTGCCGCCGCGCATGCGCAGTTATTGTTTTGACCGAAAATGCCGTCGGTTTCGAAAACGGCGGCGAGCGCTTCTCCTCAAACCGAGAAACCGACCCACTACACGTAAGTAAAGTGCGCGCTCACAGGGCGAAATGTGTTTTCTGGTAGAAAAGGCTCTCTCTCTCTCTCTTTGGTACTCGGATTCCTGGTGGAACTGTGCAGCGCTCGGTATCACTGCGTTCCTTCGTGCGTTTAAATATGGAGCTTTTCCCTTTTCTAAATTCTTTCGTACACACACACACACACGCACGCACTCACGCACAAAAACATACTTACACAAACCCTGGTGAAATACATGGATAAATATACTGTTGTCACGAAAAGACGCAAACATGTTTTAGGCGTGTGTGTGTGTGCGCGCGCGCGGTGTGTGCGTAAAAGAGAAAGCTTGATGTGTGAACACGGTTTCAAAAGAAACAACGCAAATCGGGTAGAGGAGCTTCTCTTCGCCTCGGCCCGAAGGCTTTTACGCTGCGCTGTTGGCGTACGCCATTGCCGTGACGCTGGGGTGCACGTCTCAGATCGTGCGTAAGTTTGGTCCGTAATCCCGATTTGCGTTACGGTTTGTTGTGTTGAACATCTCCGACATCGGCGCAGGAAACTAGCGCGATGCCTCAGTTCTGATGAAATAACAACTCTTAACTTTGTTATTATGCGTCTAGTAGTTTTATTCAATTAATCTGATCATAATAATAACTATAACTGCGATGGCTTGCCGCCGTTTTGTTTCTGCCTGCCCCAGCTGAAGTCTCCCCCCCACTCTTTGGCAGGTATCTGAAGGAGTTCCGGACCGAGCAGTGCCCGCTGTTCCTGCAGCACAAATGCACACAGCACAGACCCTTTACCTGTTTCCACTGGCATTTCCTGAACCAGCGGAGGCGCAGGCCGATCAGAAGGAGAGACGGGACGTTTAACTACAGTCCCGACGTGTACTGCACCAAATACGACGAAACTACAGGCATCTGTCCGGATGGAGACGAGTGAGTAGCGTTAATACAGCGTTTAACACTTTACACACACGTGTTCACTGTAATTTCAAAACTCGTTACCCGCTCATTAATGCGCGTATTTTGCGCTGCACGCAGCACGTTACGCACGAGCGCATTGACTGTTAGTTCAAAACTCTACGCGCTACACGCTCTCATTATTAATACTTTTTTTTTTTAATTTGCCCTGAGCACGTGCGGACACAGGTGACAGTTGGTTTACATGGCGCGCGTACACGCACCTCTGTGTGAAGTGGAGGGGACGTAAAATAAGCTTTACTTGTTTATAGCAACAACAACAAACACTGTTGTGTGATGTTTCCCTCCTAACTATAAGCGTGTCTCGCGCTCCTCGGTCACGTGCTGATGTCGTGGCTACCAGTTAAACTTTGAGAACGCGCGCGCTAGTCCTAGCGCATAAAATGAAACCAGGAAATAAAGTTATTACAGGTGTGTGTGTGTGAGAGAGACAGAAGTGAGAGTGTGTGTGAGAGATAGAGGGGTGCTGATTGCTGGAAAAGAAAAAACAACACAAGCAACGACAGGACACACCTCCCGGAGTTCTGTCTCCTGATTGGTTCCCTCCTGCACGTAGTCTTTTTTCATTGGCTCTTACTGGACATGTTTACTACCTGGCTTGGTATGTTATGGATTATTGTTATTATTATTAGTAGTAGTAGTATTTCTAATAGTAGTAGTATTGTTTATAATAATAATGTTACTACTAATAATAATACAAGTTGTTTTGGCTCCAATAAGAAATTCACTCGGCCAAAACAGTATTTTATTAATATATATTTTTAAAGATACATATAATGCAGAAAATGTGAGTGCCAAAGAAGCTACTTCTGAGGTTTATGTAACATGGAATTGACCAATCTTGCTTCCCTAAAAATGTAAAGTTTTACCAACTTCAGCTGTTTTGGAGAGCTGATTTTATACATGCCCTCAAAATGTCCAGTTTCAGCATTATACTGTCTTGCTTAAAACAATAATCATTTAAAATGTAAGTTATTCATATTTCTATGAGAATAGATACTGAAATTGGTGTAAGCTTCTAGAAGCATATGACCTGTAAAAATGTAATTAAGGCATTCCCTGCAAAATTAAGGATTTTCCTCCCCCAAAAATCTGTAGTGTCTGTAACTATGTCAAATTCATGTTGCAATCAATTTTGTATTTTACAATAATATGCGGTTTTTATGTGTGTCTTTTCATGTGAAATCTAAATTGGCCAAGTTTCATCTGAATGACAGTTGAGATCAAGATTTAAATGTAAAAAAGTTACAGACACTATGGACATAAAAGGGCATGAAATTGTATTTAGTACATGTGTTTGTTTTAGTAGAAAAATAAGTAAATAAAATACTAAAATGAAATGTGTATGCATACAGTATGTACACAAAACGAAGCACGGATCGGCAGATAAGGACCATAAAGTATTATGTTTTAAAGTATCACTTGAGTTTAATCAACTGATGTGAAAATGCCTGTTTTTGTGAACTATTGAGAACTATTACTCTCACAGAGTTTGGAGAAAAAGGCAGATCAGAGGCTTTTTAACACTCCATATTTTTTATAAGTAATTTCCATAAAAATGTGTTTCTGTTGAACCACCCGGAAGCTTCTGCGCTTGGTACAGAATTGTTTATATCTGAGGCTGATCACCGGTCACGGCCAATCACGCTGAAAACCAGACAATTCCGCTCATTGGCTGATCGATCGGTTCATCTCTGTTCATCGTCCGGAAGTAAACCCTGTTTCATTGTAAACGCTTATTCTGTTTTTGCTGTTATAGTTCTTTAGATGTACAGTATTTCCCTCTGTGGTTAGTGGTTGCATCATAATTGTGAACGCATTACGAGTGTTTCCAACCAGTGGAAGTGAAAGTTGCGTGCAATAAAAGCCTCCAATCTGCTTTTTTCTGAAAACTCTATAAGTGAATTAGTCTCAAACCCACTGATTACACACGATTACACCAGACTAACAACACCGCAAGCGCTAATTAGACCAAAAAGCGTGTGTTAGAAGCTGCATGTGTCGTGTACACGCATACGCTCAACTCGTGCGCTCACTGTGCGATGAGTTATGAGACTTGTTCGGAGGTGTGTGAGGCTCTAAAACGTCACAGTTTCTTTATCCTGCAGGCAGTACAATCAAAAACTACAACTTTGCATCCTGTCTGGTAGGCGTGAATTATTTGCAAGTAACTTTGTTTGGAAATAATAATTATGGCACATGCCAGAGATGCTTAATGCTCAGTTAAATGTTAAACTCTTGTGTTTGAAGTTTGTAGTGTTTTAAATGCTGCGCTCAATTTTTAAGTGAGAAAACTAATGTTAGAAGGAACAGGCGACATTTAATTACTCATTAAACTTTTTTAAAGGTTTAAAACTGTAAAAAAAAAAATTGTTAAAAAAATATCGGGATATTTATAAAATCGTGATAGAATAACAATTTTAATCGAATCGGCACCGAGGTATCATGATAACATGGTATCGGGAGGTGACTGGTGATTCCCACCTCTTGATGTTTTTAAATTTCGATATATTATTTTAGAACTGTTTTTGCATGGAGCATTTATATCATGACATTATAAAGGTACACATCAGTCAGATCGTTCATGCTAATGCTAAATGCTGATGTTAACAATGCCTCAGATACACTGTTCTTGGCCAGAAGTATATGGACACCTGACCGTAACAAACTCAAACTGTTATTATACTGTACATTTGGAAGAGGACAGTGATGCAGCTGGTCATTGGAGGCTGTAGTGTTACAGTTTCCCTGGAATGACTGAGTGTCTGAGGTTGATTCTCCGATTGATTTTTATTTTATTATTATTTAATGCTTTAATGTGGTGTTCGACTTCCTGCTCAGTGTAATATGAGGGGAAGATTTTGAGTAGCGTGCCGCTTCGCTGTAATCACACTCGCGCTCAGACGTTCATTCATCCAGCAGAAGCCATTCTGTCATTGCTTAGCTGTTACCATAGGAACTGTTGCCACGTAAATGTGAGACGGTTTCTATATTTGAGAAATGAACAGAATTCACATTTTCAGCATCATGCTGTGAGCTCATGTCTGACTTTTTTTTTTGGTTATAAAACCTATTTTGTGTCCTTTTTTATTTATTTTTTATTATTATTTTTTTTTACCTTATCTGATTTGAGGATTTCTCCGTGCAGATAACGACATGTCTCTCTGGTACAGAGAAGGTGATAGACTTGTGTACTGACATCTCTACTGATATTCTTGTTTCATGTCGGATTAATTCAAATAGGTGCAAATGTTCCCTTGTGTGAGCTCCTTATCATTTAGATTATCATTTATATAAACAGTATTTATTTATTTAATTTATTCATTTATATGTTGTTGTTGTTGTTGCATCACAACCTGTAGACTCTGCCAGCTTGTTGTTTTCTCTCTGATGATCCAGAACGATACGTCTGACCCATTTAATCTGCTGCTCAGTTAGCCTGTAGAGATGTAAATGTTAAGTGTTATGATTATTTCCGACTTGTACGTTCACTATCTCCGTATCTCAAATGTTATTCGGGTCCTAAAGTGCACCAGACAGATTTTGCTATAGGACTGTAGAAGGTGAACAGAAAGACGTGCAGTTTGGCATGACTGTGTTTCTGAGAGATTAAATAAAGTTTAATCTGTGTAAACAAAATAAAGGAGTTTAAAAAGAAAAAAGAGTTTCATACAACAGTCCGTTCCAACCGAGTAATCCGATTGAACCTGAGTGCTGATAATAGATTAGGGCTGTAGCTATCGAATATTTTAGTAATCGAGTATTCTACCAAAAAATTTAATCAAGTAATTGGATAAAATGTACTTTTGCTTAATTAAACAGCAATGTAAGATATACAAGAGAAACAAAGATTAATTGGTTTTCTTTTTAGAAAAATCTACTTTTAGTTTTTAACTGCATATAGCATTTTATCAAAAATAAACATCCTCATTATTCACAATACAAGGAATAGCTTAAAGTTGACTGAGATGAATTAAGTGCATTACAGTGCCATACATTCTTATTTTAAAGCCTTTTCTCAGATGCAAAAGGTATTTCAAATGACTTTAAATATCAAAAAACTAAGGCACACTTTAAAATAAATTTTAATATATTTTTATCGCTTCCTTCCATTTCGCAGCCCGCAACAGAACGCTCCCTCAAATCAATACACAGCTAACTGTTTACGTCACCTTCCGCTTTGTTGGTGACGTAAGCGCTTCTTCTTCGTCTTTGTTTACTGGCAGCTTGCATCCAGAAACAAATAATTGCGCAAAAAAATAACGCAAGCTTTTAAAATTAATTAAAAGAAGCTTCGAGGCAGAAGATTTTGCCTCAATCATTTTTTGTAATCAAGTTACTCGAGGAATCGTTTCAGCCCTAGAATAGAGCATAAAATCCCGGGGATGTTTAATTGTACGTATCACTTGGCATCACAGATATTCTAACGGTTGTTATTTACACTCACCCATGCTGTTCCTCACAGTTAAAGTAGATCTGTATGGTCCACACAACTGGTAAAGGGGGAAGATCAGCTCAAAGCCACTCACAGAAGCGCGTTCAGTGAGAAAACGCATCATGTCATCTTAACCAACCCGCCTCAGGCTCCTTAGTAATCACATCCACGTCGTTCTGAATCGCCTCTGAACCGCCTGTGTTTGGTTTGAGTTACAACAAGGTGTGGAGAGGACCTTGTCTGTCACTTCATTCTCATTCCAAATAGTCCCTCGAGTGTGATGAGATTTTTGGTGTAAATTGCAAATTGGCAGAGAGAAATCTGTGCAGTCAAAGCCAAGCCGTGTCCCCGGGTTTATCAGATTTGAATCTTATCACTAATTGAGAATGTGTAACTTGGTGTTTTTACCTTAGGCATTAAAAAAAGGTACAGCAGCTGGTCTGATGTGTCTCAGAGTCTCTTGGACAGAGCCGTAGGTTTCATGCATTACATCATGCTTGTACCTGGCAATGTCTGGGAAAATCGGGACAAAACAGGTTAAAAAGAAATGTTTTTTTTTAATTCCCTCTTCTGTTGTTCAGCTGCCCTTACTTGCACCGGACCACTGGTGACACAGAGCGCAAGTACCACTTACGCTACTATAAGACTGGCACCTGCATCCATGAAACAGATGCCCGAGGCCACTGCGTGAAAAATGGTCTCCACTGCGCCTTCGCTCATGGGCCTCACGACCTCCGGCCTCCGGTCTATGACATCAGGTGAGTGCCGTTACTTCTACACCTGGAGGTGTAGCGATGTGATTTGTAGTCATGTTTTATACTCGTACATGTTTTATAAGTTTGAATACTCTGTCTCTCAAAGCACTTTCCTCAGAATAGGTTGAGTCATTGTAGGGAAGAGAAGAGGATGGGATCGGAGTCAGTCAGTCAGTCAGTCAGCGGTGCAGTGCCCGGTTCATAGAGTCCAGATTCATATCTGCACCATTCTGGGGTATCAAGAGCAAGAGTTAAGGCTCTTCATGATGGCCAAACTCAGGGGTCAGCAAGTTCGGTCCTACAGACCCGCAGTCCTGCAGATTTAAGCTCCAACCCTAAAAAAAAAAAGAAATACCGACCTGCCTGTAGCCTCAGTAACTTTCATTCACACTTTCATACACAGCAGAGTCTGATAAGAGTCAAGAGCAGAACTTTCCTGAATGCAGAAGAACACCGAACCAAAGCATCCTGTAAAGAGCTCTTGTAACATTGAGATCAGTGCTGTCTACACTAGGCTGCAGAGCATCAAACGTTTGTGCCCAGTGGTGCAGCAGGATTAATCTTTAATCCTAAAAAAGTAACGCAGTGTCCAGTGTGGAGCTTCGCAGAGACAGAAGAACTCAAGCCTTGAGTGTTATATTCTGTCACTTCTATCTTTGTCACACGTACAGTATCAAGGGAAAAAGGTGAGCAAGACTGCAATAATCAGCAGAAACCGTTTACAGACAATCCACGTGACAGGAGGTATTGTTGCTTCTCTTGACATCATGACGTCATTGTCTAAAGAGTTTTTCTTGTTTTTGACTCCGTGATCGAAGAGGGAAAATAACAGACCTGCTCATTGGCAGAACCAGGAAGTGATTTGATTTTCTTTCCTGTTTCTGCTGAAGCAGGGAATTTCTGTGGCAGCTTCCTGCAGTAAACACTCTTCAGGCAAAATGTTCAGTTACGACTCGTTTACATTAAAGGTGAAACCACAAGTTTAACTGTCGCATGATATGGTCTAATATAGAAAAGGTGATACGTAAATAACACAGCACATTTTTGCAGTCATGCTTGTAAATATCCCGGAGAGAATGTGATTCCCCGGTTGAATAACTGAATATAATAAAGATTTAGATATGCTGTCCTGTTGTTGCCTAGCAACCTGTATGTGGAAATCTGGAGTCACTGCTGCATCTCTGTTTGAGGTTTTCACCTTTTCCAGCTCGAGAGGCCCTGGCTCTGAATGCATGTGTTTTTTGTTTTTAAAGCTTTGTCTGATTTGTACACATCCCTTTTCACAGAGAAATACAAGCACAAGAAGCTTTACAGAACGGCCAGTTAGGTTCTGGAGAGGGAATCCCGGACCTGCAGCCGGGGGTTCTGGCCAGCCAGGCCATGATCGAGAAGACTCTTATAGAAGATCCTCGATGGCAGGGTGAGGCTCGTTAAACACTACAGACCCAAATCTGAGATTCACAAAGACAAAGTGTCTCATTCAGGCGCCGTTCTCTTGTTTTTATTTCCACAGACACCAATTTTGTTTTGGCCAACTATAAAACAGAGCAATGCACCAAGCCCCCTCGTCTATGCAGACAAGGCTACGCCTGTCCCCATTACCACAATAGCCGAGATAGAAGACGGAATCCCCGCAAGTTCAAGTACAGGTAGGAGCGAACGTCTCGCTTTGTTCACAGCACCGTGCTTAGAGAAGGAAACGAGCGCTTGGATATAAACCTGCGTCCTCCGGTCTATCGCAGGTCAACTCCGTGCCCGAGCGTGAAGCACGGCGATGAGTGGGGAGAGCCGTCAAAGTGCGAGAGCGGAGACAGCTGCCAGTACTGCCACTCGCGCACCGAGCAGCAGTTTCACCCCGAGGTCAGTGAAGTACAGCTTCAGTCCATTCATCTTCACTGCAGGGCTTATCGTTGTTTTATTAACTGTACTAACATTATCAGTTCAGTTATATTAAGGGTTTCTTTCCTGTCCTGCAGACGGAATCTGTTTATTTCAGGTTTACTGCAAACACTAGAAACTAACATGTCTTCTGTCCGACTCGTTCAGTCTCTCTCTGGCTTTTTTATCCATTTACATTCACTATGTAGTGTTTTATAAATATATCAGTTCACGTTAGAATTAGCAGATGTGATATGACGGGCATAATCATGATCTGTATCTAGTCAGGACTGTGAAATGAGAAAAAAAAAAAACTACAAAAAAGATTACAATTTCATTAACAGTTTTGCATTTTGCTTTCACATCTCTTCTCACTCTATTCTCATGTTTTACATTTCTTATCTTTATTTGTTTCATACTGATAACATATTGAAAGCTCTAGAAAATCCACTGTTTAATAAAAACTGTTTTTCCTTTCAATAAATACACAACATTTGTTTAGTAATAACAGCTGTTATAACCACCTGACGCCATATCATCACAATAACTAGATGCCGATTAGATTTATATCTCGATTCTTTAAGTATCGTTATTTTATAAAGATCAATATTCTATTTTTAAAATAAATAAAAAACTTTAAAAATTTAAAAGTTTTACACTTTAGCTTTATTACATTTGAGTAGTAAAATGTTCCTAATTACATTAGTTTTCTCACCTAAAAACCAAACACAACATTTAAACAATACAAAATAACTTCTAATACAAGAGTTCGACTTTTAACTTAAACTAAAAAGCTACATTGTTACTGAGCAGTGTGCATCTCTGTCATCCACCATTATTATTATTTCTAAACAAACTTGGCATTTAATTCACGTTTACCACACAGGATGTGAATAGTTGGGAGCGCCACCTGTAGGATTATGATAAAAAAAAAAAGTGACTATTTTACCGCCTGAAATGCAGCTTCTAACGCGCAAGATCTCTGAGATCCGATTAGCGCCCACAGTGTTTTGAGGCTGCTGTAAGAGTGTGTAATGAGTGGGTTTTTAGATTAATTCACTTACAGAGTTTGGAGGAAAAGGCAGATCAGGGCTTTTAAACACACGACGTCTGATAATGTAATGTAATAACAGTGTGTTTCTTTCTGAAGCTGATCAGCTGGTCTCTGCTCCCTGATGCTCAGATTGAAGTCTGTCCAGTCCCGTGCACCGGCCGATCAAAAGTAAAAAGTGATTTTAAAAACCGATTGTGGACAATAACAAATGTCCATGTGTGTTTCTGCAGATTTATAAGTCTACAAAATGCAACGACATGAAGCAGACCGGATACTGTCCCAGGGGGCCGTTCTGTGCCTTTGCACATGTTGAGAGTAAGTTAAAAGACGTTTCTCTGCTTTGTTGGGACTGTTTCTGTTGACCAAGACTAAAATCGTCTGTATATTTCTTAGGAATTCCTTCTACTGAGGAGACCATGAGCACTCTGCTCACAGCAATGCAGGCAGGCTCTCAAGTTAAACTGGGTTCTCAACAGTACCCCGAGTGTCCCGGCAGTGACTGGAGCAGCACCGCAAATTCCATCACCAGCAGCACTAGTAACAACGGGCAGACGGCAGGCGTATGTGTTTGCCTTTTAACCCACACGCGCACGCGCACACACACACACACACACACACACACACACACACACACACACACACAAATTCTGGAGTGCTCAAAGTCGAAATATGACACTCAGTACACAGTATTTAACCCTTAGGAGTTTTGGGATAATTTGGTCATTTTTGAATCCTTTGGATTTTGGCTTCATATACCACAATGATGAACGTGTCCCCTGACAAGGTTTGATGTCTTTTTTTCCCTTCTTCCCCCAGAAAACACAAAACAATCAATTTCTTTTCCAGTTTGACTCTTTGTATCAAGATATTTCACCTAGGAAACGATCAAAACATAAAATAGGATGTAAATGTGTTTATTTGTTAAATAACTTTACCATAAAAACGTAATGAAGAATTTTTTAAGTCTTTAAAAGTCACCCTGTAAAAATACTATTTGCAACCAAAAGCAGGTATCCTTTTTATATACGCTGCTCTTCAAATCATTTGACAGACAGCTGAACTATAGCCTCGCATTCATAAATTCAGATATCTTTTCCCAAATAGTCCAAACCGAACATATTAAAGTTAAAGTCAATAAAAGCAATAAGCAGTTGTTTTCAAGAGAATTTTTTTAATTTTGTTTATCATCTGTGTCACTCAATAAAGCACTTTCTGCCACACGGCACGCACACACACACACAGGACTCAGTAACAGGATGTGCATTTTCATGGTGTGAGTTGTTGCTGCAGAAGCCAATGCTCTGCTCATGGCTTTGAAATTCATTGAATCCAAAAGGATTTTCTAATAATACTTTCGTGATCATATAACAATCGTGGAAATCCTAACCAAGTTATAATTTTTAGAAGGCAATAACTCAGGAGTCTCTGGTAATGAGAAAGCAGACAAAACTGTCAAACAAGCACTATCCAAAAAAAACTATCAAATGCTCTATTCAACGATCAAAAGCTCTGCACTCTTCACAGATTTAAAACCAATTTTAAATGTAAATCAGAATGGAATTGCAGAATTGGATCAATACCTCAATAATAAACTATGTGAAATAAATCCTGATGTTGGATCAGAACATACTGTACATTTGTTTTAGTAATCGTTAGGATCAAGTCACTTACAAAAAATGCTACATACACATTTTTACTGTCTAGAGAAAATCCCTTCTATCCATCAGACATATTTTATTTGATTGTAGCACTTTTTTTTTGCACTGTTTGTTTTAAATTTAGTTTTAAAGATCTTTTGAAAAAAATAACTTTAAACATCTTATCTAATTTTAAAATTGAATAACAAACGTGACATGAATATAGCCGTAGCAGCTGGCATGGTATTGAAAAAAAAAGTGCAACTCCAAATTCCTCACAACCTCTAAACATTTGTATAATATCTCAGTGTTCTTCTCTGTCCATGCGCGTCTCCTGCGCGTCTCTTTCGTCTCCCTCTTCCTTTGCAAAACTATATATATATTTTTTTCATTTTTATTTGGTCTCTGAACATCAGATATAAACTAGCATGGACTTACAAGCCAGCACTTTTAATAGAAGTTCACAGCAATGTTCCACGTCACTGCCGCGTCCTGATCCAGCCACGTGATCGACACTTTTTTTTTTCTTCCTTCTCATGCTTAAGGAAACAGAATTTTTTTTATTTATACGATCCTATCTACATGTTATGTGGTCTGTCAGACAAAGCGATTTGTCTTGTCGAGTCTTTTTGACTTTTGACTCTTAAGGGTTAATACACATCAAATCAAATGGAAAAGCTCCCGTATCTTATTGTCCTTTTTCTTTCGTGATATTCTGTTCCCGCTGGGTTGATTTGCATGTTTATTTTTTCACTTGCAGTCTGTAGGAAGAGTTGCACACTTTCAGATTGAGATTTGAACTTGAATTAGGCTTACGATGATGCAATTTGGCCAGACCACTCCTGACGCTCCCGTAGAATTAGAAAGTGAATTAAATGAACCAAAGGCTGCAGACTCGGGCTATCTGGCCGCCTCTGAAAGACCTCCTTTAAGCTCCTCTGTGCTTCTCTCCTTCAGGTGTCATGCTCTAATAGTCCAACTGTAACGTCAAGCTCAGGAAGCACCAGTTCATTGTCCCCAATTGGACTCATCGGCAGGCCCAAAAGCTTTACTAATGGTAGCTTATGTTCAGAGTCCACCACGTCCAGTGTTTCGTCTCCGACGTCTAACTATCCCAAAGCTCCGGGCTTTGAGCGGGAGGACCAGGTATTCCACGACTCGTTTCTCTTTACGCTCTCTGAAAGCGCCTTTCCTCCAGAACTGCAGACGTGGCCACACTGCCAGCCTTTCTGTTCTGTCCGATTCTTTTCATTTCCATTTAATTACTTAGACCTTTATTCATTTTTTTTATGTTTTATTTGATACCAAACGTGAAATCATTTGACACGTTGTGGAAAAGTTTTATTGTCCTGTGTTTGCATTTTTGCATCACTAATGCACTGATTTATAAAATTTCCTTCTCACCTACCATACTCCTGTTAATTAACTGATTTCAGACTTTATAGCTTGGATTTAATTTGATCACATGTGATTTTCTCTCTTGTTTTTAGGCAAAGAACCATAAAGGGCAGTGTGGAGAAAATAATCAGAAGATAATAGACCAAGATAAGCAGGTGAAGGCATGCAGCCCTCAGCCTTGATCTCGAGATATGTGCCTGCGTTTTTTGCGTTCTTTTTACGATACTGCGTCCTGACCATGCGTTTCGTGTCCTTTCAGAGCCACGGCAGCATATTTTCGGTGGTGAACCCGCTGGCGTCCAGCATAACATCAAGCATCACTTCCAGCTTGGCCTCCAGTATTGGCTCAGACAGCTCCTCTCCCACTACGTTATCAACTATGAATGCAAAAGCTACGCCGTTCTATCCAGGAAGCAATACGGTCGAGTCAGTAATAGGTATGTGAGAAGCATGTTCAACTTTGTGTAAGAAGTGCATTTCTGCATGATGCACTGAAGCTTTATTTGAATGATGAACTGAATTAATTCCTTTTTTCCTCTATATATATATATTTTAGGCTCTGCACTTGATCTAAACTTCAATGACATCAGCGTTGCCTCCCTCGATAAAGACCTAGAGGACCAAGACAATAATGGCTTTGGGATAACAAGTAAGAAACGCATAAAATGCTTATTTTTATCAAAGTATGTGCATGTTTTTATTTATTTATTTATTTATTTATTTAAATCTGTTGCCTGAATTCTTCTGAAGGTCAGAGGTTATTAGGAGGCTCGGACCCTGTCAACATTCCCGGCTCTCTGGCACGCTGTTCGTCTCTGCATTCCTCCTCCTCTCTGTCCGCCTCTCCGCTCAGCTCTCTGTCCCAATCTTTGTCCCAGTCCTTACTCAGCGGGATGGCTTCCCAGCAGAGCCAGACACAGAGCTTGCCCATTAAAGCCGAGCACGGCCTCCTGGGGACGCCAACGTCTACACAGAACTCTTTAGGTAAGGGAAACATAAAACTCAAGGCCAAATGTTTATATACAGTATATACATGATGTCTATATAATGGAAGCACCTGTTATAAGCGCCTTGATTTAGAGACGGTGTCTTTTTGCGTTTCGGGAGAAAATGTAAGAAACCATCCTGTGTATTTCCACAAATCCGGTCCTTCCTTAGGAGCTACTAACAAGAACCTAGAAACATGTGTGGAGCACACAGACACTACATGATCACAGATAAACATGCAGGGATGAATGAACTTCAAACAAACCATGAGACAATATAAAGCACGCATGTGGTGAAAGAGTTGGATCCTCATGTTCATGCATCATCTGCATTTCTTGGCTTGAAAAGTGTCTCACACAAGGTTTAAGCTCGTACTTCAAAGCCAGGCTGAATGTAGCAGGTGATCATCAGGCCTTTGGAGGACTGTCCCTCTGTCTCAGTTCTCTGTTTGGCCATGTGTGTGGAGAAGAAATGGTGGGACTTTTACTGAAGATTTGTGGAGTGAACTGCAAGGGGGAATATAAACGTGACCCGGGGCAAAATGGGAGGGACAGACATCCCAAGAATCGTAACATTGACCCCAAGCATTCATTTGAAGTTCAAGCACTTAAAAAGGCAATTCTGAAGCTGAATGTTTTATTTAATAAAAGTCTCTATAAAATGTCATATAGGTACGTATATCTCTGGTTCTGCTTGGTGTGACAGGGTTGAACGGTGGAGCCGGGGGCATTTGGGACTTTATGAGTGGCAGCCTGTCTCCGAGTCCATCTCCAGTGTTCAGCTCAAGCATGGTCAGCCCTGGCAGTACAGACCTGGCGCGGCTCCTCCGCGATCTGGACGAGGCAAAGAAGAAAATCAAGCAGTGGGAGGACGCCTGGCACCAAGTCAAACAGGCGAGTGAGCAATGTTTCACGCAACATTCACTAAACAGATGCTTGTTCAAATTTTAGATTAGTTTTAAACATCAAAAAACAGATCAGCACAAACCTTCCAGATTCCAGTATACGGGTGAATATGCTTCTCTGAACAATGCTCGCCAGGCAGAGTGGTTGCTAAAATATTTTTTGCAATAAAGCACACATTTCTGACTATTTGAAGTACAGAAGTGAGAAGGATATTAATCTCGGTGGTTTCATTAAAGGCGTGCGAAGCATGGCAGAAAGACGCGAAAGAGGCGAAGGAGCAGGCGAAAGTGGCCGAGGCAGAGCGGCAGCTGGCCGAGCAGAAGCGCAAAGACTCCGAGCTCAAGCTGAAAGAGCTGCACGGAGACTTTGACACGCTCTGCCGTTCACCTAGCACGCCCCTGCTGCGCAGCTACGGAGACCTGGACCAGCTCCCACTGCCGAAGCTGCACTCCATCCAGAACCAGCTGCGCACAGACCTCGACCTGATCGACGGGGTAAGAAGATCACGATCCCACCACCTAACACTCAGCATGTCTGTGTTTATGATCGGGGTGTGAGGGAACAGTGCTCTACTGCTTTCCTGTGATTAAGGAAATACATGTGCTGGGCCGGGAAAAGAAAAAACAAATCTGATTTAGTGTCTGTCAGGGTCCAAATGAGACCGGGAGTGAAAACGCTTTCGCATTAAAAAATGTATATAGGTATTTATGTTATAAATTATGAGGAATAACTTGTGAAAAGTAGAATCTTTAAAAGTTCAGTCTTTTTTTTATTACTATTTTAAGGGGTCGCCCAACATTCCCGGGCTTTCTCGTCCGCTTAACTCTGTGACATCAAACGTCTTAAATCACCTCCACGTTCAGTATGTATTGCCTAGGAATCGCCTACAACCCCAGTGAGCTTCCCCAGTAGACCAGTGGTCTCCAACCTTTATCTGCACCACAGACCAGTGTTATGTACGACAGTTTTCCCCAACTTGTATACAAGTTCATAATGTATACAAAATACCGTAATTCGAATCTGTGTGAGGCAGGAGCTTGTTTCCTTGTAACGAGACGTTCCCATCTAAGAGTGATGGGGAACACTGACTCCTGAAGTGTAGTCCTCATGTCCAGACAGCTCCATCTCATACAGATAGTTTGGTGGAAAGAGAAGCAGGGTTTTTAGTGCTTATGTGGCGGTCTCTGCCATAAAAACGTCAGGTGAATACGTATAATGATTGGGTTTTGATAACGTAACACCAATAATAATGCGTTTCTGTCGCCCTATTCGGATGCCGATGGACTCGGAACCACTGAAAAGCAGCCAATTCCAGTCACTAGCTGATCAAACGGTGCATTTCTATCATAAATGTAAAAAAAATAAAAATAAATAAATAAATCTTTTAGAGTCAGTGTGGCGATACATGACTCAGCACACAAAAGAACTGTGATTCATAACTGAATTGATTTTTCTCTAAAGTGCACCATTTAGTATTTTACTGCAGGGTCAGGTTTACTCAGTTTAGCGTATTTGTTCCGCCCCTGTATGAGAGGCTTTTTTTTTTTTTTCAAGGTTTTTCCTCACATCATCACTAGACAATGGATTTTGCATATTTCTTGACTTTAGCTTCTTTTATGAATAGGTGTGGATTCACCTGTAAAGTCTTCACATCACATACAAACAGCTGTGAATAACTCATGCACTGATCTGACATTTTCTTCTAGTCAGCAACTCCATTTATCGTGTGTTTTAACGTACCGTAATGAGCCGTGCCAAACTCTGACTCCTGATGATCTTGAGTTCGTACCGGTTCAGGATGAAGTTGGGGGAACGTGGGAAAGCCCTCCTAGTGTCTCAAACCGAGAAAGTTTTTGTAAAACCTGATCATCAGCGTTTGATCAAATCCAATGGAGTGTGAAGGAAACGCATGCTTCAGTGGACGGGATAAAAAACATGATCTTTTGTACAATGAGAGTTGTAATGCCTCATTATTATAAATTTAATTAAGCGTGATCTGAGCACCATCTTGAGTACAGACTGGTCCAGATATTGCACTTTGTTTTTTTTCAGTATTTTCAAAATTCTGAAAGTGTATTTCAAGTTTAAAAAAAAAAGAAGTATTGTTTTAGACTTTACTGCATTTAGATCAGGAAGACAAAGATTTTTAAAAACAATGTGGAGTTTTTATAACATTTTCTCCCTAATTTGTACACAAGTAAAAATGACGTGAGGTTCTGAGCGAGGCTAGTAAACTCTGTGATTTAATAAACATATAGTCAGAGTTCCCTAAAATGCTTTAATCTCTATCTTGGTAGCCGGGATCATGAAGTAAATGTCACGCTCGTTCCTTTGATTGTTTAGTGTTTAGGGAAAACAAGTTGTGAAAGGATTTCCCAGATCCCCAGACTATCGCAAAGAGAAATTCCTAGACACAACATGTCTAATGATAAAAAAAAATAAATAAATAAAAAATTTTTAATCGACTTGTAGCTTTTCTCAGCAGACTGATTCAGACTAGACTTTTCACCAGAGTTGTGTGATTTAATCAGTTTGGATATTCACTCTTTAAGTTTAATCAAGTTAATGTTTTTTTTTGTGAGATTTCGATTAAGAATCGATTCACCCCTAAAGTAAGTGTGATGTTAAATTGTCTAAAATTGACATAAATCAGTTCTTTCGCCCTACAGTACATGGGCGGTTGGCGAAATACTGCCACCTACTGGACTTGAGTGGTGAGCAGAAGATTGGCAGAAAAATGCGGTTTCGCTTAATACAAAACCATCAGAAACAGAAGTTACAAAGCAATCTGCTTTTGATATCTTTTTGTTTTGTTTTTTGATACTAACTGAAAAGTCCCAACTGCAGCCTGAAGTATATCAGGGCGGGGCTAACAAATGTAGCTCCACCCACAACTGTGATTGTTGTTGCTTCCAAGTGGTACAATCAAGTAAGTACATTCAAGATGATGTTTTTTGTTGAAGAAAATAAAGAAACTGATCAGAAATTGTTAAATATTCTTAATTCTAACTATGCATTGAAAATATTCATTTTAAATATTCAACGTATTAAATCATACAAATATATAAACACCTATGTATAATGTACAATCCATATTTTAATTGTAACTATGCAGCAAATTGATCTGATGTTTTATATATAAAATATGTAAAAACAGTGGTGTTCTTTATTATTTGATTTTATGTTGTACATAGTGGATAAAGCTGGTGTTTTAATACTTATGTTTAATAGACAGATAGATAATAGATTTAATAGATAATAGAGCGATACTTTATTGATTTTACTTTATTTATTGAAATTCCAGATGTTATCAAGCAGCAGTAGAGACAGTAACACAGGGACAGGTTGTTGATTGTACACTCTACATTTTACATATAGTCAGTGTACACGGGCTAATGTGAGAACTGAGCAGAATGTACTAGTGCAATGCTTTGAACATAAAACCTCCAAAATATAAAGAAAGCATATAAATAACAAGTTTAAAAAGGAACTAACAAGTGAAATGAAGTTAATTGCAGTTAAAAGCACGAAAGTAATGGCAAAATATGTAATGGTGAAATATTCCTGAATATTTACAATTAATTAATTTGATGTGTTTAGTTGCCATCAAAAAGAAAGTTTATGTTTAAATTCTTTTGAAAGTAATTACTCGATTGTACCACATGGTGGCAGGAAGAACCACAGTTGGGGTGGAGCTGAACTTGTAGCCTGGAGCATTGAAATCCTTCAGGCTGCAGGACAAGTCAGACAATAAACATTAGTGCTAGTGAACTGAATCGATTCGAGAATCACAACAGGATCGACTCGACGGTTTACCTTTGATTGATAGCCCTTGTATTAAAGATGTAAGCGTAATGTAAAGGCACTTGGCTTTGTGTGTAATGCAGATAACTGGAACTGACTGCTCTAACATGCAACTCTACTTTGTTTTTGTTTTTTTTGTTTGTTTGTTTGTTTCCTCCAACACAGGTAATATATCAGCTTCAGTCAAAGAAATGTATAGTTTGCCAAAAGCATGATCGTTGCATCGTACTGCAGCCTTGCCAACATTATGTACTTTGTGAAAACTGTGCACCTAGTAAATCAGAATGTCCTTACTGTAAGACGAAAATATTGAAGTGGTGATGTACAGATGTTTAAGGTACTATTTATAAAATTCTAGCCCTTTGAAGAACTACTAATACAGATAAAGCTTACAGATCCCACATAGCAGAAATGGTTTTGTGTGTTTGTTTCAGTATTTCATATAGTGATTTAAAATGACAATTATTAGTAGAATATAATAAATGGTGTTTGACTGATCTATATAAATCAAATACTTAAAATGCAATACAGGTTTTTATACTAGAATTATAGGTCATTTTTATTAAGCATTAAAATCCCCCCTGTAAAAACGAGCAAGTGAGCGAGAGAGAGAGAGAGAGAGAGAGAGATGTCGTGGAGTTTCTAATCCAGAAGTCCTGATTTGACTGTTAATTATAGAAGCATCAGTCAGACATCATTACTGCTACATTACTGTGTGAAGACAAAAATGATTTCTTGTTTAAAAGCACTTTGTTGACCTGGAAATTGTCAAAGGGTATTTTAGAAAAAAAATTGCTTTAAGCTGCTTTTTTGTAGAATTTTTTTTTTTTTATTATTATTTTATAGATTTTTTTCCCTTCTCATGCTAATGTATGAAGCTTTTTTGTGTGTACTGTGAAACCTAGTAGACTATTTCACATTTCTTAAATCACAATATAGTATATAGTTAGTATTTAGACATCCAATAGTGCGAAACTGTAGTTACTACTTTTCAATGTTACGTAAAAATCTTTTTACAATCAATAAGTGACAATTTTGAATGCATTTTTAGGCATAACCAGCAGCTCGGATATCAGTAAGGCACATACTGTATGCTAAAGCGTTTAGTAAAAAAATAGTTTTTCATGTCTTTTAGTGATTATTATTATTATTATTATTATTATTATTATTATTATATCAGTACTGCATTACGTAGTTGTTAAAGAAGCACGTGTTTCTGAAGTTCTCAAAGATAATTTTTGGGACTTTCAGCCTTTCAGACATGTCAGCCAGGACGTATCTGACACTAGACCACTCACTCTCAAGTGCCTTGCCTGTTCGATTACTTCAGTGTTTGTGTGCAGCTAGTCAGTGCTTTCGCAAAAACCGACATATTTCTCATGGCTTTCTGGTTTCCTCAAAGATCATTTATGCTTGCTTGCGCTCAGGACAGTAAGCTTAGGCTTTTTTTTTGTTGTTTGTTTTTTGTTTGGTCCCCATTCCTTTCTCTATGATGAGCAATGGTGCTTTATGGGTGCAGCTTCAGTATCTTTAAAATAAAATTAAGAAAAAAAAAATCAATATTAAAATCATCTTTGATTTCAATATTTAGGAATATATGAATAGATTCAGGAAATAACCGTGTAATTCTTTGATTGCAAATTTAAAACTGGCTTTCTTTTTACGTTGTTTTGTAACGTTTTTGAATTGTAGTGCTCTTTAGTGTTTACAGATAAACAAATCTATGGTGTTTAACTTTATTATATATTTTTTTCTTTCCATTTGAAATTTGGAAGTTTAATGTGCTTTGGTTAATCTAATTGAATGACCTACTACTGTGTACAATAGTTAAATAGATTTCTTTCTTTTTTGTTTTTGTTTGTGGTCCTTTAATATTATAGCAATGAAGCCGTGCATTAAATAGCCATGTTTCTTTGACCTTGGGATAAATGGTTTAAATGTGGTTCATGATAAACATGGCCCAGACTTGTGTACTTTTTTTTTAAATCATATGGTTTCTATTTGTCTTTTTTGTCCACCTTTTAATTTGTTGAGCTGTTTGTAGCTAGTGAGCAGAATAAACTGGCTAGAGACTCCGTAAAACAATCTTAGTATCTTAGTCGCGTTAGCTAGATCACCCTGCCGTAAAAATGTTTGTCGAGGCAGGCAAGCGGTGCCGAGGTATTTTATTATAGTTTTTTTTTTCCTTTTCATAAAAGCTTCGAACAATGTAACGCGCTCTCAAATGCATTTCTCAAATGAGGTTCGAGGCGGGGGCGTGTCGTTTCCAAGCAGCTGACGCAAATCTGTTTAGTATTATGTCTGGTGTTCACCATTGTTAAATATTTCACTCTGAACTCAGTTGAAAGTTTTGTTTCTTCACTTTCTTAATGAGGGCGTGAACCCTCTCATTAGGTTCCTGGACCAGAATATAGCTTTTTAGATAAAGTTAAATTAATAGATAATAAATAAATGATGCAATAGCTGCATCTGGAATGTGGCAGGCTATGTACAGGAAAAAAAGAAAAAAAAAACAGTTTTGAAAATGTCTTTAAAATTTGACAACTATTCAATCGAACCAAAGTGGTATTGTAGTTTAATTTTTTTTTAAACTTCTATAAACCTTCTATAGTAATTAACAATTCACAGCCTTTCGTGTTCAGTTCAGACCGAAACTATGCCAACTGCTTTTTTCTGACAATATTAATGAACTTAAAGTTTGTTTTGTAGTTTTTACCAAAGACCCGTTCCCTCTTTTTATTTATATGGAGATATTTTCAGTATCATTCTCAACATTTGGTTAAAAAAAAAAAAAAAAAAAAAACTGACCGAACATGCTTTACACTGCTGTGTGTGTTTAAAAAATAATAATAATAACCGAATGGAATCAGTATCGACCTTTTATTCTTCTTTGTTCATGTATTAGGTTCAAATTGGCTGTTTTCTCTAGTGAAGGAATGCCATGGATGTAAATCAGATTTGTGTTAATAATCTTATGTGGCCATATGCATTAGTGCTTATTTGAAGTGTGTGTGTGTATATATATATATATATATATATATATATATATATATATATATATATAATATAATTTCTTTCTTTTTTTTAATGCTAATAGTACTTTATAGTCAAATTATTAAGCCAGTTTTGAAATATTAGTGATTGTGCACTACTTGTATGCTGTCAGAAGTAAAAATGTAAAAGAGTGTGTTTGGACTGTAGGGTGCTTTCTTTAGTTTCTATTTGACTGGTGTTGTTTTGCTGAACAACTTTTTTTTTTTTTTTTTTTTGTAAGGAAAACAATTGACGTGAACTGCAATGCACTTTTTTTTTGTACAATTTAGTCTTAATTATGTTTAAATTGTCCAAATTGTATATCATGATTTATCTAGGTGAATAGATATTTACAGTAATCTATCCAAAGTTAAAGGGAGTGCTCGAGCTCTTGTGTGCTGTAATGGCTGATGCAGACAAAAGGTTGTGAGGACTGTAGATCTTTAAATGATGGCCTTGTAATGCCTTTAAATTGGCTTAATTATTATTATTATGATGATGATGATGTTGCATGTGGTATTAATGAATTATCATGCTGTGTAGGATTCAAACACGTATGTGCTCATGTATTGTAGAATACTAAAAGTCGATGTCCTGCACTAACGCCGTATCTGTGCAAGATGAAATCTCTCCTGAACAAATGTGTGCCTTTGTTTAAAAAAAAAAAAAAAAAAAAAAAAAAGAAAAAAAAAAAAAAAAGAAAGAAAACAATTAAAAAGAACCAGTTTGTAGTATTCTTTGAAGTATCTCTTTGTCATATCAAATGAGCCAAATTCTTGTGCCTTGGGACATTTTTTCCATGGATTCCTCAGCGTGCAGGCGTCCTGCTGTAGTCTGACATCATTTTTGTAACGTGTTAATGACTTATTTCCATGCCTTGGTCCTTTGGGACGGTATAGCTCTACGCTTCCTTCGTGGATCAGTGTTGCATACGGCTTGCATGAGCACTTAAAAGCATGCTGTCAGTAAAGTACGTACGACATGACGAGCGACTTTGTACATTTGAATCGGATGATGATCGAGTGCAACTCGTCTGAGGTGACCTGGTTACGCTGTCGATTGCTAGACTGACTCTGCTGCATTTTTCTTGTACATCTGTTTGATTTGTGAATGATTACCGTTAACAATATTGTAGGTGGTGGTGTTGAATTCAGTCACAGCACGAATTGAATTATTTCCTAATTTCACAGCCCTGATGTCTGTGTCAGCCATGAATTAGTTAGTAATCAATGTTCGAATTAGTCTTTCTTCATAGTCTTGGGAAAATAAATGCCCAGTGAAGTGTTATTAAAGAAAAGCACCAAGTAGAAAAGTTTTTTAGAACAGTGTAAATTAACTGTCATTGAGTTGTACCATAACACACTGCAGTGGAATAATCTTTTCATTGTTATTGTTATTATTATTTTTAATTATTATAATTTTCTGTTTGTTTGTTTAGTTTATTTTCTATTAACATGATTATCAAACCTGAGGATTTATGCAATCTTGTATATAACTATATAAATATAATCCTTATGTCTGAACCTGGTTAAATTGACCAGTCTAGCTAGGAGAAAATTAATACTTTTTATTATAATACATGCCGGTTAGGAAACAGACAGAAATAAAGTCCAGGATTGGAATGTTCTAATTTGATCTAATGTTGAAACCCTGAATATTGAATGTAATTAAAAAATTTCACCATACTCCAATTCAGTTTAAAATGGGTCACTGGAAAGAGCCGTGGACAGCAGTGGATCTCTGATGTAGCACTAGTTTGTATGACTTGCGAAACGTGACGAATAAATTTTTAAGTTAAACACAAATGCAGTTTTCAAGTTTGTGTATTTATCAGTGTAACAATTAAGAGATGGGATTTTCTCAGGGTTTTACAGTATAACTATAGAATAAAGAATAAAGACATGTCCGATTTCCAGTGGAAGCTGCAGGTTTATTTGCTAGAAAGGTCCAGACAAGTGACCTTTTATAATGAAGAAACATATCTCATATTTTGGTACCGTATGCATTGCTATATCGATATATATATATATCATACAGAACAGCTTACAACCTAAATTAGTGTTTAACATCATATACAGATTGCTGTATTATTTGGTGTATGTGATATCAATACAAAACCACAGCACATTTACTGGGAGTTTTAATTTATGGAAGCTTCTACATGGAATAGTTGTGTATTAATGGAATTACAAGATCAAATGATTTTTTTTTCTCCTAAAAAGTTTAGGTAAGACATTATTATTATTATTATATTATTATTATTATTATTATTATTATAACTATTATTTATAAGTCAAACTTTTATTCATAGTGTATCATTTAAAATTGTTAACATTTATGTACACTACAGCAGTTATGCAATGGTTTACAAAATCCATGGAATTATTTTTATCATATTGGGAATTAAAAATAATTTTTGATCTCAACCTTGTGTAAGTGTGTTGTATTCTTCTTCGCTCTACTTGTCTTTTGTAACTTTGAGTCACTTTCTTCTAGCTTCTAAAATTGGATTTGGATTGGTCAAAAAGAAGTCATTATTAATCCACAGACCTTATCGAAATTTCTGTAATGAAACATCACACATGTAATTCTTTTATACACTTTAATGTCTTAGCTAATTAAAAAAGCAATGGATTTTTTTTTTCTTTTCCTAAATATTTTCATTAGCTATGTAATTTGAGATGTCATATGCTAAAAGGTTTTGTTTGGTGGTTAACAGGAAATGATTTCAGGCATTACATCCAGTCTATTTTTCATGGTATGCAACAAGGCAATTCAAAAGGCATGCTATTTAATTTAGTGACTTTGAGCCGTCTCTACCATTCCTACGGTTAAAATAATCAGGTTCCATTTTTCAATATGATAATATAGGCTCTGTTCACATTAACAGCCCAAAGAGACCCTACAAAACACACAGACAAGGAGCAGCATGACTTCACTGCCTGTGGTGTGAAAGAAATGGGAAGATGTTAAGTACATTTTGATTCGAAGGAACTGAAGGCTGCAATGTGAGTAACGTGTTTCTCACCTCAGCTTCAGTAGGAGAATCCTCCTTATTTCCCCAAGTATTTGGTAAGGATTTGGTAAATCTCACCAAATCCTACGATACACAATCAGCCAGGTTATCTCCATGTAGCCTGCCATAGCCGTCTCTATAAAAGCCACTAAGGCATAACACACTGCAAGTTCTAAAATTCAGAAATTTGCTTCAATTTCAGGTTGTGTCTCAAACTGAGCCTTAATAGTGAATTTGGGACACCTAACTTTTTAGGAATCAAACTACTACCACACATTAGTACAGAAGTTTTTAGACATTTACAGGCTGATATAAAAGCTACAGAAGCTGTGTCACTGCTTCTACACTTCAGGACCCGTATTCACAAAGCTTCTTAGAATTCTCTCAGAGAGCTCCTACCTTAGCCTAAAAAGTCCTAGCTGGGAGTCTTAGACTAAAAGTGATTTAGAAAACTTCTTAGAGCAACTCTGGGTAAAAAAAAAAAAAAAAAGGACAAAACCCTATATCTTACTCATCAACCTCGTTGCTAGGGATGATGCAGCAATTCAAGGATTGTGATTGGTTGATTAAAAAAATAAAAAAAAACATCTTGAAATGTGCTCTTTGTGAAAATATAATATATGATAATAGAACAGACAGTGAAATAATGTTTGTATATAATGAAATTGTATAATCATGACTGCAGGCTACTTTATGCAAAGTTTCTGTTATAGGCTAAATATCTTAAAGATAATGTTGAAAATGTCTGTTTTTGAAGTAACCAATTTCCACACAGTAGTTACTATATTTAAGGTTTTACATTTATTTACTGTACTGATTTTATTTCTTGTAATCCATTTCAGATTGATGGGAGCGAACTGGCTCAGCTTTTACCAGTTTACATGATTGCAGGACAATTTATTTAAGTTTCACTTTTGTATGGCATGTAACCAACAATCTTCTGGAAGGAAGTAAAAGAACAAGAAAACCAAATTATACAGAAGAGCAGTGTTTACTTTTACGTTCAGTGTTTGGAGGATATTTCTTCCTTCCACATTTTGTCCTCTGCTATAGAAACTTTTAAGCCTCTTAAAAGTCCATTTTTACCTTAGAAGCTGTTTTTAGGGCTAAGATGTTTCATGAATCATTTTTTAATCTTTACTAAGATTTAATCCTTAATTTAAGGGGAAATTCTAAGAAAATGTCATAATTCTAAGAGTACTTTTTTTTAGAATTATTTCATCAGTAGGAGCAACTTTTAGGCTTAAGAAGCTTTGTGAATACGGGCCCGGATGTGTGCCAGTTAATTTATATGGAACAATGGGAGGATTGTAAATGCCAGAACCCAGGGCCCGTATTCACAAAGCTTTTTAGAATTCTCTCAAAGAGCTCCTATCTTAGCTTAAAAAGTCCTAGCTGGGAGTCCTAGACTAAAATTGATTTAGGAAACTTTTTAGAGCAACTCTGAGTAAGGAAAGTAGAAAAAACTTTTATCTTAGTGAGGAGGTGCGGTCGACCCTGTTGCTAGGGATGATGCAGCAATTCAAGGACTGTGATTGGTTAATAAAAATAATAACCTCTGACCTCTGCAAAGGTTTTGAAATGAGCTCTTTGTGAAGACAGAATACTTGATAATAGAAAAAAACAGTGAAATCATCATTTTTGTATATGAAACAGTTGCATCATCATGACTACAGGCTACTTTATGCAAAGTTTCTAGGCTAAATGTCTTAAAGACAATTAAAGACCCAAATGTTGAAAATATATCTACTTTTGAAGCATCCAATTTCCACACAGTAGTTACTATATTTAAGTTCTCACATTTATTTACCATACTGATTTTATTACTTGTAATCCATTTTAGATTGATGGGAGCAAAATGTCTTTTGACAGTTTATTTAAGTTGCAGTTTTGGATGGTCTGTAGCCAACAATCCAAGAGAGATGGAAGGAAATAAAACAACAAGAAAACCATATTGGATAGAAGAGCAGTGTTTACTTTTAGCTTTACTTCCAGTGTTTGTAGAATATTTCTTCCTTCCGCCATTTTGCCCTCTGCTAGATAAACTCTTAAACCTCCTCAAAGTCCTCCTCTCTACTCTTAACAAATTTTACCTTAGGAGCTGTTTTTAGAGCTAAGATGTTTTATGAATAATTTTTATCTTTACTAAGATTTAATCCTAAATTTAAGGGGAAATTCTAAGAAAATGCCATAATTCTAAGATTTTTCTTAGAATTTCGTCACTAGGAGCAACTTTTAGGCTTAAGAAGCTTTGTGAATACGGGCCCAGATTTTTCTCTTTGTTAATGCTTAAGAATAAAACATGTTCCTTTTTACCTTTAAAGAAAGAAGTCAAAACATGTCACAATAGACGATCTCTCCTGCAGAACAGCTTCCTCGTTAAAGTACAATGATTTTATAAGAATTAACGGTGAGATCGTGATATTTCCAGTTGCACTGTGACGAGTATGGCCATACGTTCTGTGCTTTATCAGAGTTGGGCATCAGTAACAGAGAGAGGTGATTTATCTGGTGTTGGTCGAGTGAGCTGAGTCTCCCAGCCACCACGTGGCAGCCTGAGCTTAGCAGTCATCCAAGTGAAGAGGTGGGCGTCTCAGCTGGAGTACACACGGGGGCATAACGAGGAGGCATGTGGTCTGGCACAGAGCACTGCGCACTGAGCAACCTGCTGCCACACAAACAAACACAAGTCTGGTACACAAAGTTCTCACATAGTGTCTGCAAGAATTCAGAATAGAACATGAGAAGAACAAGAAGGTATATTAAATAAAAATGAATGCTTTACTTTAATTCTCCATGAGAGACTGAAAAAGCTTGTCTTTGGCTGAGCAATGCTATGAGACTGTTGCTTCTTTAAACTAGCCACAGGGTCTGATCTCAAACACACACACGTATCCGCTGTAAAACACCATGGAATAATAATTGTTGTTATTTTTTCTAAACAAACAGTAAATTTGGCGTAGTGGTTAGCATGGTCACCTATCACCTCCAGGGTCCGGGTTTGCATCTCCCCCTCCAGTCCGTGTGCATGTTCTCCTCGTGCTTGGTGGGTTTCCTCCGGGTACTCCAGTTTCCTCCCACAATCCAAAGACATTCAGATTAATATAATTGGCATTCCCAAATTGCCCATAGTGTGTGAATGAGAGTGCGTGTGCCCTGTGATGGATCGGCACCCTGTCCAGGGTGTACCCCCGCCTTGTGACCCAAATCTCCGGGGATAGGCTCCAGGCCCCCCACAGCCCTGCGATACAGAAAACGATGAGTGAGTAAATTCAGATTTTAGATCGATGAATTGTTTGTAAGCTATAGTTTCACCTGGAATGATTTGTGTCTCGTTAAGAAAAGTGTGACTCGTCTGAAAGCTGTTTCAGGACACTCAGAAGGTTAGTCTTGTGTTAATAGTCTTTGCATGTTGCTGAACGCTTGCAGCCTTCTAACGGCACAGACCAGGGCCGGAGAAGGTACCAGCCTTTACCATGCTGTTGTGCCACCGGCACTCAATGACCTCAAAAGGGCTCAGTTCCTGTGCCTGCTGCCAGGATCGCGTGGGCAGCCATTTCAGTGCCAACAACTCAAATCTGTCTGCACCCACTCCGCCTGAGTGAAAGAACATTTGAAATTGTTCAAGGTTGCTTCAGGGTAAAAGTATCAATGTATTCATAAATACCAAAAAAAAAAAAAACATGTTCAGAATGTGTACAACAGCACACATGTTTTAGGGCTCTATATTCACTTTATTTCTTGTCATGTGCTACAGAGCAATTAAAAACGGCATTCTATTGGAAGACACGACGTCATGAACTGGATTTGTTTTAGGATAAAGTCGGTTTATGTTCAACACATTTTTTTATGATACCGTACCACAGAGTCAATATGGCTCTAGCACGACCTTGAGCAAATCTTAAAGGGTGTCATCATTTTGTCAGGTTTTTCTTGATGTTGTGATTCATCAGTGTGAGAACCACAATCTGCTCTGCCTCACTGCACGGATCTTCTTATCTGTGCTCTATAAGAACCACAGGACCAAGTCCGGTGCTGTCCACATGACGGTTATCTTTGTGTAATATTAAAATTAGTTTGATGATCTCACTCATCTAATTGTGGAAAGGAAGGGGGCAAATACATTTCAAATACACACAAATTTCATGGTACTGTAGATATAAATCTTGTTGTATTTGTAAGGTTGTGTTGTGTTGTGGTTATTTCTTCAGCATTTTTCCGACACCATCATGTAGCCAACATTGTTCAGACGTCATTTCAACAAAGTAATTTAAACTTTCAAATCCAACCTGATACCAACAGTGTTCCAATGTAAAGTGCGTAACGGTGCCACAACTTCCTTACAACCAAATATCTCCTAAATAAAAACATAGTTTATAGTTTTATTATGTTTCTAGACTGTGCAGAGGGCAGTATATAACTCTTGTGGTCTTTAAAAACAACTTGTATGTTCGTTGACCATTTTCCTGTAATGTTTTAACTATTTTCACTATTAAAGGAAAATCCTCATGGACAATTACACAAGCCTTATAATGAACCATAACCCCCACCCATTTTTACAAGCGGAAGCACCAAGTCCCAATTTCTAAAAGCAAACATCCAACATAACTTTTTGTGAAAGGAATTGTTTTATTTATTTATTCATTTATTTATTTCAAGCCTGGAATTCCTTTTTAAGTTTTGGTAAGGTTCACACAAGAAAACTAAATGTATTAATTAATTCTTGAGCTTTTCCTATTTGTATAAAATAATTAGCTACTTAAACATATATCCAACTGCCTGGCCAAAAATACAAGTTGAAATTTGGATTTAAATAATCAAACACTTAAGAGTTTTAGATCGGGTAATTACCGCACTGATTGATAGGTTTCAGCTGGAAACAATTGTCTTCATCCTAATTGAAGCAGTGAGTAGCTTCTCATTTCTTAAATGATCGAGTTGAAACATTATGTCACAAAAAATGTCACTGTGTTTCAGAAGAGTCAAATTATTGGCCTGCATTAAGCAAAGAAAACAACTACAGACTTTACTGAAATGACTGGAATTGGGATAAGAACTGTCCAACGCATTAATGCTGCTTTACAGAAGAATGAAAATCATAAATGACTGAGAGAGAGAGAGACTAACAGGATCTTATCAGGACCAGTGCAGCTCTGGATGGAAATAAAAGTTTGATGGTGCATAAGGTTGTTAAAACAATACCATGATGAATAAACATATTTTTTTTACCCAAGATACAGTAAAAGCAGTCCAACAAAATATGATAATTTATTTAATTTTTAGGTTTTTGGCCAAGCAGTGTACAGATGTAAAGCATAATATGTATGTAAATGTGCATCAGTATTGGCATTTACAGTAAGCCTGTGTTTTAATGAGACGATGTCAAATAATGTGATTTATAGTTTGTTTTTTGGGAGCACGGGAAATTAATAAAGCTTAAAATGTTGAGCAGAAACTGTTTACGACAGAAATCCACTAAAATGTGTTTTTAGTTCAATAGAAAGTTTTTTTCTTATTTCAAACATGCCCTACACTATTAATCTTTCTGCCTTGGTAACCGTGTGCCATAGATAATCAGTGCAGTGTATTAATGCTATTAACTCTATTAGACAGGTTTTAGGGAAGGTTTTGGGGAAGCGGAGGCCACACACATCCAGGCCTGAGCTGAACAGACGCTGGAGGGGATGATGTGTTTCCAGTGGCTTATGAAACATTGCCTGATCTGAGGCCCGGAGACACATTTGCATTTATTCCTGGAAATAACAAAGAATGTTTTTCAGCGGGAAAAAAAACCTTATTCAGTATTGACTAGTTCTCACCTCTGTGTGAAGCTGCTGAGAAGTCATGTCCTCGGCCCACTGACATATTTGCTCTTGAATGTTGAGTGTGTGCCAGTGGAAGCCAGGATTTGTTCCAAAGTCCTTCCTGACAGCATGCAAAAGTCCACTATTAGTAAACATTTAAGTCAAATATTAATACACTGAATAAAACTCATCAGTTCGCTTTGCTTTAGTTTGGACCTCTTTGTCAGGGCTGATTGAGACAAATCTATCAAACCTTGAAGAGGATAAAGTAATGAGTGCAGGGTGAGCTTGCTTTTCAAATGGGTGCTTTAGCTTTGGCGAGTAGCATACCGCTGTCCAGAGTCTGAGGCAGATATTTCAACAATTCCAAATGATGTCCTGCGTCATGTTCCTATAAAGATATCAAATAAAAAATCTCATCAGGACCCAAGAAAAGATTAAAAACTGAATCTTTATTTCTCACACAAATTTTTTTTTGCATAGAGAACTGGATTCTTCATGAGTTACAACAAGGAGTCATCCTTCCAGAATGTTTGCAGCCAAGTGACCCAATATGGAGCAGTGCTGGTCACAGTGTTGGTCACAGTGTCCTCTGCACTACACCTGACGCACATCAGACCAGCCACAGTAGACTTTACATATATATACAATCCAAGTTTCCTATTTTCTTTCTAATATTAATTACAGTGATGCAGACTAATGACATGATTGAGTTCTGTGCATTTCATTTTTGCTTGTCCTGATATCACACCAGGGCTCAACAGGGCACCATTAAAAGCAAACAGTTTTAGGGTGGGGAGGCAGAGTGTTAACTGATGGAAGACATGAACAATGCTGAGAATGAAAATTAAGGATGGAAAATAAAAAATGGTTTTGCTGCCACAATAAAGAAACATCGAATGTCCTATCAAACACTAGTGGTTCTCAACACTCCGCATGCCATAATGTTCAGCTTCCAGCACATCTGATTGCCATGGAGGATGCCGGCGCCCAAGAAGAGAGCGGTCCGACCAAGCCTAAACAGGCTAAACTGGATTTTTGTTCAGGATCGGGAGGGAATGTGACTTTAGGACAATTGAAGAGGGGCGTAGAACCTTATACTTAAGATTTTAGAAATGGTATCAGTATTAATATCAGTACATAGAACAGACACAGTAAAGCAAATACAATTTTCATTGTTAGGCAGGTTTATGTAAAGACTGTTTAGTTTTAGTTCTGGAAATTGATTACACCTTTAAATCAAGTTGCAGTTTATGTACTTCTGTAATATTTTTCTGTCAAAATTAAATGACTGAAAGAACTGAAAGAGTTTTACTTTTCAGTTTCACTTCGCTGTATTTTTTACATTTGATGTTTTCAAAGTAACTTGAAAGAAAAGTAATTAGTAATATGATTATTTTTTTATAGGTAATTATCAGTAATGTAATCAAATTACAATTTTAAAGTAGTAATTTAGTAATTTGTAGTAGATTGAGTTACTTTTTGAGTACATTTTTGAGTAACTTACCTAACGCTGATGATGGAGCAGGGATAACGCTCAAATGTACAGGAGGACCACAGCCCTATAGAATAATGCACTATTCACTATATACTGTCGGACCCTCATACAATGCACTGCAATGGATTTTAATTAAATTAATTGGAATGTTGTTAGAAATCCAATAATGCAGTGTTTCACTGATGAAAACTACTGTAGCCAACGTTCTCCCCTCGTGTCTATAGAGCCCTTTCAATACTGTGCAAAACCTCCAGAGTATCCAGCTTACAGTATCATAAAGTACATCAGTGATCTCGGCAGCAGTCTGCTTTGCCTTTGTATACTGTTGTGGCCTGAAGGCGAGGAGATACTTCAGATGCTCTGTTCTTTTGCTGCTCCTTCTGCATGTGGTCACTGCAGAACTCACAACAAGAAGGCAAGAAAAAAAAAACACCCCCAACAAGAACAAAAAGCTGACAATTCAGGACAGTTTCACAATCAGCTCCAACCTGGCGTGCTTTGACATGAATCTGTAAGCTTACAGCGATGCTGCAATGAGTCGTTTGAGGTGTTTTGAGTGGCACGCATGCTTCACGAGTGGAAGAACCTCACTGGAAGATGACGAGGGATTAGGAAGACCTTCGACAATCTCATCCCTCAAAAATGTAAAAATCATTTGCCAACTCGTCCGTGATCATCATGATCATTGGAAAACAATCCAAAACATTGCTGCCGTTTTGGGCGTGTCGTACGGAACAGTCCAGGCGATCCTCACGTGTGATTTGAACATGCACAGTGCTGCAGCCGGCTGCCAGGCTGCTGATCCAAGAGCATCTCCAGGAGCTGATCCAGGAACATTGTGTCAAAACCTACCAAGACCTACCAAGTTTGCCATGGATGACCCGTCCTTCATGTCGAGGATCATTATGGTGACTAAACTTGGGTGTACACTCCTGTCCTTATCACCCAGATATTTCTATGTAATCATTTTGATTCATACACGTTCACAATTTATACAAACTTCCATAATTTCTTTGGATTATGTAGAGCTGATTGTTAAAAGTGCCATACAAATGAAATTGCATTGGCCTGAATTTATTTAGTGCTGATTTGATTGTTACGAATGTTGTGTCGAAAATGAGAAACAATAACGTTTGCCTTCAAAAGTAGAATAAAGTATATGCACATTATGCAAGAATTGTGTGTACACAGGAAAGTGTGTCCCATGTGCCGCTTTAGAGATTGACAGATCACACAAACAGAATCCCACATAAACCACCCTAAATTTCCATCCAGTCTGATAGAGGTTTTATACAGTATATATGCTGTACAAACTCTATCAACTCAACACAACTGCACACGCTTTCAATTTTTGGCTGTCCATGAAAAAACACAATGACAAGCTTGCTCTCTATATATTTTAACTTCGGCTTTTCTGTCCAATCAGAATAACTACAAAAACCACAACAAAACCTACAACTACAACAATGATAATTTATAAACTCCTCAGCAGTACCTTGTGGTTGTAGGACTTTTCTTAGATGGTCTTTTAGGTTTACTAGAGCTTTTCTTTGATCCACTAATAATAAGTCTCTGAATCTGAATCCTTATAAGCCTGTTTCCTAAAGAAAGCAGTCAGCAGTTTCATTATGTTAACTTCCATTCTGCTATCATCTGTAACACAAAATAAATATTAGGACTTCATGCTACTGTATTCATCTGGTATAGATAATAATCTGTGATGCTGATACAGTGGTAAGAGACAAAAGAATCAAACCTGTATACTTAAACAATTCATACATGTTCAGTTCTACCTGATTAGTGGTGTCCTGATCCCAGTTCTCTAGAGGCTATAAAGAGAAAAGTCCTCAGAATATGCCTGGACTTACAGCTTTATTGTGGTACTGATAAATGGTACTGATACAGTTAGACTCACTTTTGAAGACAATACAAGATGGAATTGTACATTTCTTCTTTCCTTTCTACAGATTTGTGTCTTTTACAGATTTGTAACCTTTGTATCTGAGTTGCTCTTTTTCTACGCTCAGGAGCATGTGCTTTTGGATGTTCCTCAGATTAATTGGAGAGTTTTTTCTGCTTCTGGGGGTAGGGACAGGCTCAGTGGTTAAGTTCCCAGGTTTGAGCCCCAACACTGCTGTGCTGCCACTGTCGGAGCCTTGAGCAAAGTTCTTGACCCCCAAGTGCTTAGACACAATTGGGTGTCGAACTGGCAACACGACCCTGTAAGTAACTGCCACAGAAACAGTGGCTATATCTCCAGGGTGGAGAGTATCCATCGCCCGATGTGCAGAGTGGCACGTACACAGATACCCTCCCCCCCCCACCCACACCACCATCATGACCCCATCCCCCACCACCACCCCAATTCTTTGTCATGCTCTTTAAACCACTCCTGGGCAATATTGTGCTAGACACTGCTGTTGGGGAATACCATTTTGCTGAAATTATGAAATCCACAGTTCCCAGTAGAACATCATCCAAACCAACACACTGCCTAACCTTCCTCCTATAGTGTATCCTGGTGCCATTGTTTCTCAGGGTAAGCGACCCACACACGATACATGTGATGCAAAAACAGACTTCCACTTCTATACTTGGTATTAAAATTGCTAGTTAAAAAATGACTGATCAACTAATAATAATAGGCAACAATCAGTCTCTTATAGAAACCTTACAGGATGAATGTTTGTCACTTACGAACAGTAGGAAGGAGATTTACAAAATACAGACCTTAGACAGAACGTGTCTCCAATATCTCTTATCTTTGTACTCTAACCGAATACAGCTCCACCCCACACCCCGCCCACCTCAGGCCTGCTGTGCATTTAGATAGAATGTGGAAATGTTGAGTATTACTGTACTGTAGGCATTATAGGCTGTTTGAATCATACTTTTTCATTTGAAGAAAAATGGACTTTGAGTTTGAGACCAGTGAGCTAGGAGAAGTCTTACATCGTCAAAAATGAAACCTTACTGACTTCATGAATACAAATATAAGAGGTGTGAGCGTATGAACTTCACATGATTGATTCATAAGGCAACAATTTGATATTTAACGATATGACTAAATATGGTACGAGTGACTGTGTCAGTGTGATTTTCAGATCAATAGAGACCAAAGAACCTTTTATGTCCAAGAGTTATTTACACATCAGGCATTCCAACTGGATAATATTTTTACGCATCAGTTAAAAGTTACACACCACCAAAAAGGTATATAATATATTGTAGTTAATAATATGACTCTATATAATAATTGATACAAAAAAATTATTGTTCCCTTAATTCATTCCATATTGCCGTTAAAATCAATGCTTTAAATGATCTGAATGTTATAGTCTTGATAAACATTAGAATATCTACTGTAGTCTTAAACCCGTTCCTGGCTGGTTTTGCAATTTATTCTGTTCCAGTTCCTTATTTTTTTTAATTGTGGAGATTTTAACATAAACAAATATTTACAGTTTTTTTTTTTTTAGACCTATATGTAAAGAACTTTATTTTTATATCTCAGTTTTGGTTCAGTATTTCTGTTCCCAGTGCATCCATGATGGTCTCCAGCTTGTTAATATTTATTTAGGGCTACCAAACCAAACACAAAGTGTTTATTCTGAAAGATACATGAGCACTTACCCAGTAAATGTGCTCTTATTTAAAGAACAACAACAAAAAAACAAACACCTTTTTATCTTTCCTTGAAGAAGTATAATTTAATGAAAGGTGATGGAAAATTTATTATTTATTACATTATGTGTCATTAATAAAAAACAGGGAAGAAAGCTCTGAGATAAAGAAAGCTTTGGACCCCAAAACCTGCCTTAATCATTCATGTCACTGAAAAGGTATATTAATTTAAGCCAAGGCTGTTTCAAACACTTGATGTTGACATTCAGTACTATAAATGGTAATTGTGCATTAAATGAGAAAACTGCATTCATGTGAATGCAACGGAGCTAAAAAGCAAGAAGTTGGGATCAAATGCATTCAGAAATATTGACTGTTCACAATTAAATAATAATTTGTTCATGCGTGTAGTAGCTTAGTTTTTTTTTTTTAGCAAAATTGTTCAATGCTGACATCTCGCAGGTCCAGGCCGGCAAGACTGAGAGGGCTGGTGCATGTGATGTTGTTAAAGATCGTTATAAGTGTATGAGGCTCTTCACCCTCTGCCAAGGTCTCCACCTGCCGTGGAATCACATGCGGCTTCTGCAAGCTAAAATCCTTAAAAGCTTTAGCACTACAGTCACATTTCCAGCTATTACCTGATAGCCAGAGTCGTTCTAAACCATCTGGAATGGAAGGTGGAAGCACAGTTAGCGCATTATCCTTCAGGTTGAGATAGCGCAGACGTGGTAGCATATATAATGTTACGTTCTGTACAACATCCAGCTTATTTCCAGAGAGGTCCAGCCAAGATAGGTGCTGTAATGGTAGAAGAACTTCCGAAGGAATATGGCGGAGGAGGTTGTTGGATAGCAGAAGGTAATCGAGACTCTTTAATCCGTAGAAGTTGTGGGAAGAGAGTGACGCCAGTTTGTTGAATCGGAGATCGAGCTGTTGCAGCCCTTGGAGCTCCACAAAACTCTGACGCTCCACCACAGAGATGTTGTTGTGTTGTAGGAAAAGTCGACGCAGGCCTGACAGACCAGCAAAACCTTGGGTGGATACTTTGG
Organism: Clarias magur; assembly: GCA_013621035.1. Taxonomy (NCBI): domain Eukaryota; kingdom Metazoa; phylum Chordata; class Actinopteri; order Siluriformes; family Clariidae; genus Clarias; species Clarias magur. Next base: position 2,910,314 of record QNUK01000016.1, on the reverse strand, counting down.
TCAAACAGCCTTTGTCAAGATGAATGCTATGCAGCTTTGACAGGCCTTTAAACACTTGGTCTGGGAGACTGCGGAAACAGCTTCCAGTGAGCTTGATCACCGCCAAGTGACTGAGGCCTAAGAAGCTACCCATCCGTGCCTCCTGTAGCCTATTGTATTCTAAGTTAAGCACCTCTAAATGGCCCAGTCCTTCAAAAACTCTCTCTCCTAGGGACCTAATCTTGTTGTGGCATAGACAGAGCTCTTCAAGATACTGTAGGTCACGAAATGTACCTGGCTTTAGGCCACTTACTGAGTTGTTTGATAGGCGAAGTACATGCAGGCTGTGTAGACCAAGGAACGTTTCGTCATGGATCATGGAAAGATGATTTCTGCTTAGATCCAACCATCTCAAAGACTTCATGCCCATAAATGCTCTAGGTGCCACTGTTACAATCTGATTCTGGTTAAGATAAAGCTTTTGCAGCTTCGTAAGTTTGAGAAAGACATTGGCCTTGATAACCCTTAAAGAGTTTCCACTTAAATCCAACTCTTTTAGCTCTGTAAGACCCTGGAACAGCTGAGGCTGTAGATACGCCAAACGATTCCCAGCAAGCACCAGCTCCCGTAAACCATGCAGCTCATGAAATCCAGTCTCAGGAAGAACCGCAAGGGAATTCCATCCAAGATTCAGGAGCCACATATGAGAGAGACCTGCAAATAACCTTTCGTCTATACGAGACAGCTGATTGTTATGGAGATTGAGGGAAGCAAGATTAGGGGTGTTTTGAAAAATGGTCCCCGGTAATGAGCGCAGATTGTTTCGCTCCAGGTGGAGGTGAGCAAGAGCATGCAGACCTCTGAAGACCTGGGAGTCGAGGCTTGACAACTGGCCACTTTGTAGATTCAAGAAGTCCAGATTGCTCAGATTTTTAAAGGCGTCAGCTGAGAGGGTAGTAAACAGGTTTCCATCTAGCCATAAAGTACGTGTAGCTGCAGGGATATCGGCGGGGACCTGTGTAAGGTTTCGCGCACTGCAGTAGGCGATGAGCTCTAACGTATAGTCATCGGTGAGACACGAGCAGCTCTTTGAGCAGGAGTCCTCCATGGGCTTAGCTTCTTCGGTGGTAGCATCTGCCCACACCAGCGATGTTCCCAGTGCGCATAACACCAGCATAGACAACTGCATCCCTTTTTACAGGAAAGAACAGCAATAAGTGATACAGAAATTCATTTCATTGATCCCAATCATATCAGTGATGAAACTCAGTCAGTCATTGACCTTTTAGACAACTAGATAATAATTAATAACCTCTTTCCTTGTATGCAAGCTAAGCTATGGCTTTTCATTTAGATTTAATTTCTAAGGGAAAAAGTCGGTTTAGTTTGCTGGTATTTTAATATGATGTTGTTTTACCTGTTGTTCAGTAGTCTTTGGGAGTCCGGCAAGTTTTCACTGGAAGGGTGGCATGTGTGTATGTCTGTGTGTGTGTGCGCGCGCGTGTGTGAAAATTCTAGGCTGTCTCTGCCCCTTTTTGAGGAACAGGAACAAAATTAACTCCTTCCTGTCCTCTCTGTCTGCTGTTTGTTTGTTTGGTAAATATTTACTCTCTGTCCTAGAATCATTATTACCAAATTTTTTTTATTTATTTTATTTTATTTTTTTGTATTTTTGGAGCACCATCTTGTTGAATGCCATTAATAAATCCTTACCGTATGTTCTTAGGAAATATGTGCTATATTGACGTATTTCTGCGAGTGCTGGATTCTCTATTGATAGATTATAACCCATGCTTTGATAAAGTGTGTACATGTTACTCTCAGTTTTCTACAGTAAAATCTTCCAGTGCCACAGTTGCTTAGAACAGATGTCTAAATAAAAGCTGTGCATCTTAAAGAAAGAACAGTTTCCCAAAGCACGAGTGACCTTATACAGAGAGATACAGATTATAGCAGCAGTGGTTTTTGCCCTGCATCAGTAAAACCTGAATACTGCTCTCAGTCCTCATCCTACAACCAAACAATGAGTTCAAACTTTCACTTTAACCGTGTTTTTCCTAGAAAAACCATCCACTTGGACATGTTCCAAAAGATAGCAAACTTTGAATAGGCACGTTTCCATTTCAGCAAATAGATATGAACTTTGGATCCCAAAGAAAGACGAGATATTTAATGAATGTTAATGACTTGGAGTGCACACTTGGGAAACATTTGCAATACTTCTGTATTAAATCTATAAGTCTGTATATAATAATAATAATAATAATAATAATATAATAATAATAATAAATGTCCCTATAAATCTGTATATAATAATAATAATATATAATAATAATAATAATAATAATAATGATAATAATAATAATAATAATAATATATGTCATTAGCCATCGGTTGGCAGCCAATACGACGCTGTGGGTGCCGGTGGATTACAGATATCATGGCTGAATTTCCATAGAGTTTCATGCCTGATTTCCCTGGATTCCCAGTTCTGGTCACAGCAGTGAGATGACCTCTCTCCTCCTTTTTCAGTGCCGGGCTTGGGACAATCCTGAGTGGAGTTCTATATACTAGAACAAAAGAGAAAGAAAACGTATACATTTGGTTACAAACTGATAACTACTCCTTGTGTACTAACAGGAACTCAGCAGTAGAGGGCGATGTAACCTTTTTGGTTAAATAGACCTGATCTAAGAGCACTGAGATTACAGAAGCAGTAGAGGGCAGTGTGACATTCTATGCTGGCTTGTTTCTTCACTCTGACTGTTTTAGATATATATTCCCCTGTTTTGTAAAAAGGTCATTGGCGTGTCTGAGCCGTATACAGTCACAAGTTCTCTTCTTCACTATTGCTGATCATTACATTGTTTAATCCTGAAATGTCTGACACTTTGGATGGACCAGAATAAACAAGTGCAGCTTTGTGTCCCCTCTTTTGTTTTTACATTCACATTTCCTTTTTGGCATTTGGCAGAGTGACCAGAGCGACTTACAAAAATGCTTTGAAGTTTCCGTCATTGGATAGATCCTTACACTGAGTGAGGTTACCACTAAGTTGTAGTTTTGTGTGTGTGTTTTTTTTTAGGGCTTAAGAAAATGAATACAAATATTGAAATATCTATGAAACAGGTCGAAGCGCAGGGTCAGCCAGGATAGAGCACCCTGGAGCAGATATGGTTAAGGGCCTTTTTGCTGAAGGGCACAACTGTGGGAATTTGGCAAAGCTGGCAATTGAACACCTGGTGATGAGAAACCAAGTAGCATTAACTGTTTGAGTCTCCACTGCCACAATTTCATAAATTCATAAATTTCATAAATTTGCCATTTAATTTATTCTGGGCCAGGTATGGGTGACAATCCATTGCAGGACACACAAGCACACACACACACACACACACACACACACACACACACACACACACACACACACACACACACACACACACACATTACATTGAATCTGGAAATGCAAATTAATACACTCTGCATGTCTTTGGATTGTGGGAGGAAACCAGAGTACACAGAGCAAACCCATCAAGCACAGGGAGAACATGCAAACTCCATGGACACAGACCTGAAGATGGGACTCAAACCGGAGGTGCGAGGCCACACCGCTAATTGCTATGCCACATGAATGACATCATTTAAATTAAATGACTTTGTTTCATGAGTTCTGGTTGTTCTTTTACAATAAATATTTACCCATAAATATTTTATGTTAATTTTAAGCTTAATAAAATTGAAAACGTAAAACTTTAGTAAACAACTGCTTTATTTGACGTTCACACCCACCCTGTTAAGGGTACAAGCTGCCACTCTTTCACGATAGTCTTTTCAACAATGTTCATGCAATTGATCTAAGCCTGACACGACCATAAGTCCTCACCACCAAGTTTGTTGCACATGCTGTGGGCGTCTGCAGTAACCAGTGCTCTAAAGGCTTGGAGGTCTCTTTGCTGAGAGACCACTTGATAACCGCTGTTACACGGGTCATATACAGTAAATATAACCAATGTCTGTCCATCTGCAACATCTGTATCATTCAGTGAGCTGGAACATTTCATCTCCGTTTAGAAGCATATTTGCGTCATTAAGTAGCATGGACTTAAAGTTGGCAGTCGTTGCATCCAGAATTAGTATCATTAAGGACCTTTAAACAGCATGTGCATACTTTTTGCCAAGTCCTTTTTATTATGACTAATAGGACTAAAATAAAAAGGGTCACCTGGGGCTTGAGAGCAGAATTTCTTAAGTGATTGACGTGGCTTGCTAACTAAGCCCATGATAGTACTTTTTTATACATGAATGCACAGCTAAGAATTAAAGAAACACTATAATAGAAAAAGTCTGTAAAACATACAGTGCCTTGCAAAAGTATTCATACCCCTGTGATGGTGCGCACTTAGAATCTGTGGCAAAACTTCAGTTAAAAAAAATTTCAGTTCACAGATGCTCTCCATCCAGTCTGACTGAGCTTGTGATATTTTGCAGAGAAGAATGGGCAAAAATTTTACTCTCCAGTTGGGCAAAGCGGGTAGAGGCACACCCCCGAAAGACTTGCAACTGTAATTGAAAGTGAGAAAAAAAAGTGAGTGAAAGCTGTTTCTGCAAAGTACTGACTCAGGGGGGCTGAATGCAAATGCACGCCACACTTTTCAGATATTTATTTGTAAAAAAAAAAACTATTTATCATTTTCCTTCCACTTCACAATTATGTGCCACTTTGTGTTGGTCTGTCACATAAAATCCCAATAAATTATATTTATGTTTGTGGCTGTAACGTGACAAAATGCGGAAAAGTTCAAGGGGTATAAATACTTTTGCAAGGCCCTGTATAATGAGGTATATTATATCCATGCTAATGTGGAAAGACAGTTTGGTTTTGATAAACATAAACAGCTTCTCTTCTTTTTCCGTGGGAAATGTTTATTCAATCAACTTTCATACTGTTTTGCTTTGAAATGCATTTCCTTTGACTCTGTGTTAAGAACATGAATAGTGTGTCTATATCTCTCTATATCCTTTTTTTTTAGTGGAGAAAGGTTTTACTGAGCATGCTGGAGAATATGAGTTCTTTCGGTAACTTTGTCACACTCGCTCCTTTCTATTTTTATGCAAAACCCAGGAGTTAAGACTTTTGCACTGTACTGTATATTTATATATCATATCTGTTCAATATGTACAGCACTGTACGAACGTCTTGAGCCCCACTCATTTCTTCATATTGTATTAAATGAAACAATGAAGATTAATGTAAATAAATGTTTTACTGCGACGTGCTGCAAAGTGCAACCACTCAGCATTCAGTATCAGCAGTACAGTAATCACCGGCCTGAAGATCTGTCGTCATCTGCACCTGTTTCAGTTTTTATGCTTAAATGATTCATAGTTCAATGTGTGGCTCAACAAACACACAGGAAAACATTCCTCTGAACCTGCTCAGGTACAGGGACTGGACTGGAAGTGAGAAAAGTCAGAAAAGTCTTGACTTTTGTACAGTACAATACGTTTGCTAAATTCTATAAGTAAACTACTATGTACACTCAAGTACACGGTCAAATATAGTTTTTATACAGTATGCAATAAAAATGAACATTTGTACTGGGAAAATCCACCCATCCCCCGAACGTCCATAGTAATTGCAGCAATTTTAGTTCTAATCTCAAATAGCTTTTGAATGACTTTCTATTTTTTCCTTCTGCTGTGTAGCTAGCTCCCATGAAAGAAGTCCACTTTAATCAGAATCAAATTATGAGCAAGTGCCGAATGTAGCTCTATTAATGTCACACTGCTGCTTTTGTCAATCAGAAATAAATCAAGTGACTTCAAATAAGGTTGTAGTATTGCAGCAACAGACTCCTGTTCTTTATGTGCACTTCCAACCATCAACTCCTGACGGCAACGAGCTGTTCACCTTTGCCATCTTCATTTATCAGTGTTTTCTTCTAACTTAAGCTTTTGGTTTGACTACAGAGCGGTTTTATGTGCTAATATTCACAGCATATTTATTCAGATATATTCACTTGGCTATTGATAAAAAGAGATTAATTCTGGGAAACAGATTCTAAGCACATACTCTAACCGGTTGAAAAGGAGCACTTGTGCAATACACAAAATCATGCAGATACAGGTTAAACATCATAATGGGGAAAGATGTTATATCAGTGAGTTTGGCAGGGAGTGCACGGTTGTACAGGGATTTTAATGCACAATAATCTCTTGAGTTTGCACAGAATAGTGGAAAACAAAACAAAACATCCAGTACGCAGTAGCAGACACCCTGCTGGTGATAGAGATCGGGAGAGAATATGCAGACGTCTTCATGCGGACGAGAAGGTTATTTTAACTCAAATAATCACTCTTTACAGCCATGATGAAGAGAAAAGCATCTGAGAACGCCAATGAGCTAGAACAGAAGACAGATGTCAGATCACACTTCTGTCAGCCACGAGGAGGAATCAGGCACTACAGAGCACAGAATCTCCCGAACCCAAACAGCTCCAGACTGGAAGAACATTTTTCCAGTGTTCAGGTTTTCAGTTTCTGTGATCCCTATAGTCTTAGACTAGCGTTAGTATGCGTCATTGACGGTTAAAGAGTTTGTAGAAATAGTTAAAATGTTAAAACTAAAACTAATCTTCTGATCTTTAATGTAATCAGTGATATTATTATTATTTCAGGTTGAAGCCCACGTACATGTCTGTGTGTCTTGCTGTACAGCAGAACTCTCTGTCTAACTTATTAATACACAGAAATCACATTCTGTAAGGTTGAGTATATTATGCCTTGTTTACACTAAGTTGTACTTCTTTGGTGATCAGACAAATACACTCCCTGTTCGGTAATCGGAGAGTGAATCACAGATGAGAAATGGAAAAAGTCGATCGGATAAAGATGAAGTTTTGTCTTAAAATGACTCCAGCGTGTTAAATTTCACTTAAACCACTTCAGCGCTGTCATTTCAGCCAAAGTGAAAATATGAACTAATCCCAGTAAAAATATTCAGTTTATCTTTTCTAATTAATATCTATTGGTGCAGGTGTTTGTTTACATTGAGACAGTAGCGCATTAGTAGATTATTTTAAAGTAGATTATTACTTTTATAGATTAAATCCCACACATGACTGTTCATAACTCATGGAGTTTTTCCTTGCCACTGTCGCCCTCGGCTTGCTCATCAGGGGCTATCTGACCATTTTTTGATTCATACACATTCACATTTCATACAAACTTAAATAATTCTTTTGATTGTGTAAAGCTGCTTTGCGACGATGAAAATTGTTTAAAGCGTTATACAAATAAAATTGAATTGAATTGAATAACATCGCTTTTACTCAACATTGAGATTTCACTGATGGTGCAGGTTAAACCTCAGGCAGAGATCTAAGTCCTGCAGAAGATTCAGTAAATTCTGTCCAGCGATCGATTTAAGACGCAGTTTGATGCATGTGCAGTATGCTGTCAAAACGTGCAGTTTGTAATCTGGCACAAAACTGATCCTAATTTCACTTCTACTCAACAATTTTAATTTTATTTATGGCACAGGTTAAACTTCATACAGATATATAAGTACTGAGTTTAAAAAGTTCCATTAAATTCTGTCCAGGCAGTTTTGTGTGATGCTGTGACATAATATGGCTTGAGAGACATACATACATACAGACAGACAGACAGACAGACAATGATCTGAGACTGGTTTCGGCTCCTCCATCATAAGAAACGTAAAGATATAATTGAATGAGTGAGTTACGACCAATGTACAGACAAAACCCTTTCCTGTTTTTACAGTATATACTGTAGATTCCGACCAGCATTTTTCGAAGGCTGATTTTCTTCATGCTCCTGTACAAATGTTGATAAAAGGCAATTGTCAGTACAATGCCAGACACACCTGATTTATGTGTAGTGCCACTCACATACACCCAAAAAAAACAGCATTAAGGGCAAAGCTTACAAGGGAAAAACCTTCTAAATGAGATGTGCACTGAATCTTCCAGTAATGCAGCTCAGCCATTACCATAGGCACAGACTAACTGTTTCTGCTTTCATACATTTCTCCTTTTATGCAAGGAGCTCCCATATGGCAGAAAAATCATTTTAATTGGATTTTCATGAATACCACATTTCTTGTGTAAATTTGTCTTTAAAAAATGTAGCGAATAATCTATGCATCATGCAAATTTCTGCTCAGTTTGCAAAATCTGTGAAAAGTGGCCTCTATATCTGAATCCATCACTGCTAAGCTTGTAGTCTAGCAATTTTCTTTTGCTTCTCTTCATATTTTAGCCAAAAGTTTTCTTATTTCATCTATATGCCACCAAGCACGGGGAGAACATGCAAACTCCACACATGGACCCAAAGCTGGTACTCAAACCCTTGACCCTGGGGTGCGAGGCCACGGTGATAATCACTACGCCCATGTGCCACCACAGATTGATTAAAAAAAAAAAAAAACATTTTCATGAAACCCCCTGAGCTGTATTATTTCCTGTAGTGTCACACACACAGCTTTTTCACCTACACTGAAGTTGAATCTTTTGTTAAAAACAGTCATATCATTTGCAAATATTTTCTTCTCCTTCCTCTTTTTCTTCTTCTGCTTGTTGTTTAGCGGTGGTTGGAATCCAGAAGGTTGCATTACTGGAGGTCTCATTGCCCCTTATCTTCCCGCCTTCTTAAAGATGATTTTCCAGTCCAGCCTTCCTTGTGTGACCTAACAGTGTGCATAATTCAAAGATAGTGTTCTGTTTATTCAGTCTGTTTCATAAGCTTCATTATACAACAACTAATGAGAGATATTAGGGTGGAATATAATAGGCTGAGATGATCAGAGGTTTGACCAAATTATTTTCAATAGAAAGCGCTTGATTAAAGTGCTTATTAACAGAGAAAGATGCTGACTGCATCTGAAAAAAAAAAATCTTTCTGAAGAGCTTCTGGGAAACAGTCTCTCTAACAGTCAGTTTCAGTATGCTTTATTAAAAAATATATTATTTTTATTCCACCACCAGCATGATCTTAATCATCATCATCATCATCATCATCATCATCATCATCATCGTCGTTGTCATCACCATGGTGTCCTTTCCAGGGATCAGAGGGTACAAGGCAGGGTACACTTTGAATGAGGTGGCTCATCACTCCAATTAGGTTACAATCCATGTTGGAGGAAACCGAAGAACCTGGAGGAAACCCACCATGCACAGGGTGAACACGCAAACTTCACATATCGGAAGGTGAGAACCACCACACCTGAAGGTGTGAGGTAACACTGCTAACCACTCAGACACTAAGTAATAACACTAATTATCAATGTCATCATTATCATAGCAAATTATTATGAACTGAGTTAATTTGAAATTATAACATCTGATTATGATCAAATGGACATTGTGATATAGCGTGCCACTTATCCAACAATTATCCAGACATGACATTCACTGTGAGGAAAGATTGTAGGCATCCACATGCAGACGATTGTGACCGTACTGTCTATCACAATCGACACAATCTCCGTCTAAGAGCTACACAATTACCTCAACTAGATAAATGTACTGTATTTGTTCATAACTTGCACCCATTTCTCTAGTTCTAATATCCATAACACAGTCATCCACAACAGGTTAAACATGTTTTCTTATGCAAATACGTTTAAATCTTTTAATGCCCAAAAATGTTAATTTAACTGTCGCTAATTACAGCGCGTCTTTCCATAGAAAATAGAGAATCCGTGAAGCTGTCATAGTTTTCAGAAAAAAAAAATGGTTCAAAATATATTTCCCACACTTAATGTAAAATGCCTAAGCATTAATTACTCTGCTAAGCCCTTCTGACCTTGGCTAGTGAAGAGGATATGCAGATTAATCTATTTGCAGGAATTCCTCCCACTTTTGTGGCCTCTGTTCTTTGTATACCACTCAAACAGCAACACTAGCATATTAACTTTAACACACACAAACACAAGTACTCAACACACATACTTATTGAAAACCCACAGCTCGCTGGGAACCAGCATAGGTGTAACAACCGGGGCACAGAGGGCAGGATTGGATTTATATGCCATGAAAATAATAATCTATAAAATTATTAATGATTACCAAGCTCATAGGAAATGTATATCTATATCTACCTATAAATATGGTGGCTTAGTGGTTAGCATTGTCACACTGCGACCCCTGCCTCCAGGGTCTGGGTTTGATTACCACATCCGATCTCTGTGCATGTTCTCCGCCCTGCTTGGTTTCCTCCTACAGTCCAAAGATATGTAGATTAGGCTAATTGACATTCCCTTACCATGGTTGTAAAATCTGAACAAATACAGTTCAGATCATTGGTCCCCATGGTCCTTCGTTGTGCTACAGAATACTTACATGAATACATGTATTCAGCAAAAACTTTCTAACTGGCCTAGCGTCCCCCTGCTGTACAACTATTATTACAGGAAATAGTATGATGGTGGAGTGTCGTGAACAGACATGGCAGAACCAGTGAAACCCTCTTTGAGGTTTGGGATCAAGGAGATCTGGGTTTTAAGCTCGAATCCCCAGCTGATTACTCCAGAATTTAAGCATGCGCTGTGAGCTGCTTAAATCGCTGAATTATTGTATGTTTTATACAGTACCTCACTTTTCTCGTGTTTTCTTTTCTTACGATCACGTTGCCAAGTTCTCTTTGTTTTTCATTTCTCATTTTCTGCCTCTCGTTTCAGATTTGTTTGCCCCACTCTTTGATCTTCTGGTTTTGACCTTGCGCTTCCTCTTCTAGTTTTTCGGCTTCTCATCTAATGTTTTCAGATTTAACGCCTCACTCTTTGATCTTACGGTTACTGAAACTCCGCTCTTCCTTTTGACTACGACTCCTGCTTTCCATTTTTGCTCTGACTTTTTGCTGACTGATTTTTTGGTTTCTGATCCTCGCTTCCGCTCGTTGACCATGCCCCCTTTCATGCCCACTGACATTTTTTTCACGATCGACTTCACTCCGCATCGCCCTGTGATAGAATAATCCAGCCGTGCTATGGATCCAGCGGATTTTGACCACATGAGATCAGTGCTGGAGAGACAGTGCACCCTGCTCGGAGCACATCAACAGGAGCTGCTCTCCACTAAGCAGTCTCTTGCCAATGTCCCAACCCATCTCCGAACGCTCTGACGCGTGCAAGGTGGACCTTCCAGTGAGCAACGAGAGCCACACCTCCCCACAACCACCTATGAAGGAGATCCAGGTACCTGTCGCTCATTCCTTTTCCAGTGCTCACTGATGTTCGAGCTCCAATCCTCCACCTTCACCACTGAACGTTCCAAGGTGGCATATGTCTTCAAACTCCTCACAGGATGAGCCCGGGAATGGAGCACCACTCTGGGACGCCCATGACCCCTGCTACTAATGACCCGGCTGGACATTAGCTATTGAAACTCTGACAAGGCTCATGTTCAGCCTACGAGTACTCCATCAAATTCCAGACCCTGGCGCTTTCCAGTGGACGACCAAGCCCTGTGCAATGTGTTCCTTGAAGGCCTGACAGAGGTGCTCATAGATGAGCTAGTCTTCCATGAACTACCCTTGTCACTCCAGGGGATAATAGATTTGGCTGGCCGAGTGGATTCATGCCGCCGTAGGCCTACCCAGGCTTCTCCACCCAGGGTTCTCCCTCGACGCTCCTCTTCACAAACCCATGCAACTGGACAGAATCTGCATCTCCCCAGAGGAGAGACAACGGCATTGTGTTGAAGGGGTCTGTTTTTACTGCAGGAAATCAGGTCACCGACTTAAAGACTGTCCAGTAAAAGGAGACGCCCTCTAGTTCAGCTGGAAGCACTCGAGGGTGTGGCTCCAAGAAGGCTCCCAGACCAATGCTGCCTGCTCCCTGTTCTCCTCATCCATAGTGCAGGCACTAGGCCACTCAGGATCAGACCACAACCTCATCAACACGGCTACAGCCAAAGCTCTGGGTATCCCCGCACTGCCCTTGGAGACACACCTCAAGGTTCAGGCCTTAGATGGGAGTCTATCACTCACAGAACCGCTCTCATTGGCCTCAGGGTCTCAGGCAACCACACAGAGCAGTTGTTCATCATGGAGGGATCTCATGCCACGATCGTCCTGGGGCTGCCCTGGATAATCCGCCACAACCCGGAGATCGATTTGTCCAAGAACTTGATTTCAGCCTGGACCTCATCATGTTCCATGACCTGCTTATGAGCTGCCACCATGTCATGCCTCAGCCTCCCCTCAGGGGAACCACCAAACCACCTCATCCGCAGTCAGGAGGGAGACACCCCAACAGGACATTATAATATACCTGGTGGTCCCCTTTGGCCTTACTAATGCCCCTGCAGTCTTCCAGGCCCTTATTAACAATGTAGGTACACTGTCTCGCCTCATGCCAACATTTCATTTCGGATTTGTTTGCCCCGATCTTTGATCTTCCGGTTTTGACCTCACGCGTTCTCTTCTGTTTGTTCAGCTTCTCAGTTAACATTTTCGGATTTAACGCCTCGCTCTTTGACCTCACCGTTACTGAAACTCCACTCTTCCTTGTGAGCACAGCTCCAGCTTTCCGTTTTTGCTCTGACATTTCGCTGACTGATTTTTTTTGTTACCGACGGTTTCCGAGTCTGCTGTCATTTTTTCCGCATCGGGATCCATCTCGCTCCGTGTCACCCAATGACACTTTTGACTCTCAGGGCATCTGATGGTTCTCACCTGACTAAGGGAAAGTGGAAGCTGGTAACCAACATGGGGTAAGATCTGTAGAGGAGTGGGTTAAAAAGTTCACAGCCTCTGTGCAGTAAGCAGCTCCAGACATTCTATTTCATTCTCTAGGATTCTGGTCATTCTCTAGGATCTCAGAAACATCCTGATCTCCCTATTGGGTAGTGTTCATTTCGTCAGCTATTTTAAATTTTAGTCTTATTTCTATTTTAGTCTAGTTTTAGTCAGAGAAACCTTAAGTATTTTTGTCTAGTTTTAGTCAATGAAAATGTAATATTTTAGCAATAAGATTATTAATAATTAACCTTACAGTCAATCTAGTCTGGTTTTCATAAACTAATTATTTTAACATTTAAAATGTATGTTTTCATCTGATGTTTTCAGCTAATTATATTTATTTTTAACCATCACAACTTCATTTCCATATATTTTTTAACTACAAAACAATAGGAGCCGTATGGACAATAGAGTGGTTTGAAACCATTTTTAAAAAATGAATTTACACACTTAGGGATAACTCCTATGGGTCACAATAATTTGCTAGCCTATTAGCTTATTGTGTTTGACAATGGTTTAACAATAAAATAAAATAAAATCAAATACATCACAACATAATTATATTAACATGTGGTAACATAATTATCATAAAGAGGCTATAAAACTGGGTGATTTATGGTACGCCTTTATGCGTCTCTTCAGATTTGTGGCATTTTTACCAGCAATTGTGTTTCCCACACTGTTTCCCCTCTGATATTACTACACATCAGGTTCTTCTCTCTGGTTCAATATGAAGAAAATGGGCCCAAATATCGTCTCTTTTCTTTCACCCGAGTAATACTGCTGTGATGATGAAGAGTTAAAGATGACTGAGCTTGTAACATCCCATCACTGTGCACACAAACTACTCCTGCTCCTGCTTAGTCACAGGAAAAAAGGTCGTCAACGAATATCATTATATCGTTGACGAAATGAACATTACTATTGGGTGGCTAAACCAGACCGCTGGATTGTGGGTGTTATTATGAGGTTAAAGCATGAAATCTTTTCAAATCTCTTATATTTGCAAATCCCTAAATGTGAACTGGACTTTTACATTTAAAACAAGGTTAAATATGTTTTTGGCAGCCACCATGGCAGTGGGCAGTTTGTGGAGTGGCGCTAGGCAACATGATTTAGAGAAATGATCAATATTAAATGAGTGGGGATGTCGGTTATGTAATCTAGAACTACTGTATATAGGTCTATACAGTGCATCCGGAAAGTATTCACAGCACTTCACTTTTTCCACATTTTGCTATGTTACAGCCTTATTCCCAAATGGATTAAATTCATTATTTTCCTCAAAATTCTACAAACAATAACACATAATGACAATGTGGAAGTAGTTTTTTTTTGTTTTTGCACATTTTTACAAATTTTTTTAATTGCACATGTACAGTACATAAGTATTGACAGCGTTTAACATGATACTTAAAATAAAGTGCTGTATCCCGTTTCCACTGATCATCCCTGAGATGTTTGTACCACTTGATTGGAGTCCACCTGTTTCAGAGCCCAAACTAAGCCATGAAATCCAAGGAATTATTTGTAGACACCAGAGACAGAATTGTATTGAGGCACAGATCTGGGGAAGGGTACATAAAAATGTTTGCAGCATTGAAAGCTCCAGATGAGCACAGTGCCTTCCATCATCCATGTATGGAAAATGTTAGGTACTTTCTGGTTAGGAACCAGGACTCTTTCTAGAGTGGGCCGCCCGACCAAAGTGAGCGATCGGGGAGAAGGTTTTGGTGACATTAAAGTGATTGTAAAGGTCTGTCTGTCTGGCTTGACATGGACTTAGTCACCTTGTAAATTTAATGTATTCAAGATTTTAGTGAACAGTGAGAATTAGCAAAAATGTTCAGACCCATTAAGTCATTGTTGCTATTCCTTTACTGCAGCCTTAAGTGCCAAGTTTTCCTGGTTACCATATCACTGTTCAGCTGTGCTTAACTTCACTGAGGAGTAGGGACAGTGGTGAAGCTTCCAGGGACTACCATTATACATTAAGCAAATATGGTTTCCGGTCCATTTACATTCATTTTACATAGGCTACCCTTTGAGGAGAAAGGTCAGAGTCATATAGGGATATTAATGGAGCAAGTCCAGAAGTAATGCCCTGGATAAAGTACTGAGAGAAGTTAGAGAATTCTTGAAATGTGTGGAGTTTGTTTCAAGTCTGTGAATAGGCTCGTACCCAGAACTGTTGCATCTTATCATGACTGTGGAACAGTTGAGTTCACATCTTAGGAACAAGTGTTTTTCAAAGATTTTGAGCAGCTGATAATGTATTTATCAGAGGTGGAAAGAGTAAACTTTTGTACTCAAGTACTGTTTCTTCAATGAAATTTTACTGAAGTACAAGTAAAGTTACCATTTTAAAAATCTACTCAAGTAAAAGTAAAAAGTAGCTCATTAAAGATTTACTCAGAGTCACAGTTACTGAGTTACTTTTTTTTAACAGCGGAGGTGGGATGGGGAATTCTAGTGTAGTTCAAAAAAGACAAGCGGATATTAATCTCAAACTAGTTGTTTTTAATTGAAGAAACACCTTTGCAAAATAAAGCTGTTGCCTTAATTTTAAAAAATTATTCGACTAATTTAGTCATGGGGGCGGAGTAACACACTCGGAGGACAGCGCTATCCGCTCCTTCTGCTAGCGTGAGCTCACAGACGCCCCTGACTGGCTGTAGAGCCGTGATTAATGTGGGAGCACTAAGTATCACCGCCCGCCTGAGAGAGCTTGGCCAACTTGCGATCTGCGGTTGATAGGGCCAGCACTTTACCACTGCGCCACACGGAGGCCAGCTGTTGCCTTTCTTGTGCTTGAAATCAAAGTGGTCGCTTAAATATGGCTTGACGGTTTGCGTCGGACAGCGGAGGGAAAAAACAGCTCAGAGCTGAGAAAAACATTCAGCACAAAACCTTTATTGGCCTCTTTCAGCTTCACAAAATTATAATACCAAACATAAAGTAAAAGTAAAGAAAAGGGTAAAAGAATAGAGTGTTTCGGGGTTGAACAGCACACCTGAGCTCCTGCTCCGCTCTCTCCTTCTCACACACACAATGGGGGAGCATTATTTACCTCGTTGCATTATTTTTTTTTATTTTTCATTTTCATTCATTTATTTTTTACTCAATAGCGAATATGATTTAAAATGTAGCAAAGTACAATACTTCAAACAGAACAAATGACAGATTTTAAAAACTACTTTAAAAATTAGAAGTACACAAAAAAAAAAAAAAAAACTCAGTTGCAGTAATGTGAGTAAATTTAACTCATTACTTTCCACCTCTGGTATTTATATATTTATAATCATTATAATATTCCTCTGTTTCACAAAGAGTTTACTTAGTCATTAGTCCTTTACTAATTCTCCCTATGGAAATTCAAATTTCACTTTCTCTCATATAATGTAAGTGTTAACATGCTCTCTCTTGTTTTAGGGCTACAAAACCATTCCTAAGTTTTGGACATAGAAAGAAAACCACAACCAGAGCCCTTATTTTTAAATGCAGTAAACCTGGAACAGAGGTGAATCTTTCCAGAAGAGCCCAACAATATTTCCCCCATAAGCGCCTTGATGACTCAAAAAAGAAATCTTACAAAAGAACCAAGATAAACATCTAAAAAGCTGTAGGCCTCACTCAGCTTAGAAAAATTCATTATTTCGCTATTTGTAAGAGACTGAGCAAATATTGGAGAAATTGATTGCAATTCACTGGAGAGTTGCAAAGCGAAAAAAGTACTGCAAGAATAGAGGCTCATCTCACATTCACAAAACACTGATGACCCTTGAGCTTTTCAGGATAATGTTCTGTGGACTGATGAGTCAAAGTGGAACATCCTGGAGCTATTACCTCTGGCATAAAAATAAAAAAAGCTTTGCAATACAAACATAATTTCGGCAGTTAAACATGGTGATAGTACGTTACTGCTTCAGGACCTGGGTGACTTGCCATAATGAATGGAGCCATGAAGTCTCTCTGCACAAGGAATCAGAAAAACATGCAGCATGAGCTACTTGTAATATTTACTTATAAAAATATATATTATAGTAAGATTTTTGTTTTAGTACATTATTATTATTATTATTATTATTATTATTATTATTAAAAAAAATGTTTGTTTGTTTTGTTTTTACTGTATATTATTATATGTACTGTGTTCTTTATACTATAAGAGCCTTGGTGTCTCAGTGGTAGGGTTTGATTTTTGCAGAATGCCCGGTTTCAATTCCCACCCAAACCCAACTGGATATTATTGGTCCCAAGGCCAGATAATATGAGAGGGTTGCTTCAGGAAGAGCAAAAGTTGTGTGCACAATGGTCCGCTGTGACTCCTCGATGGGATTTTGTTCTTTATATTGCATTGTCTTAAGACTTTTCGTATCTTCTGCATATGTTCATGGAAACCATTTGGTCTCCGGCAAATTTTTCAGTTGGTCTCTACTTCCTGATAGAATCCAAGCAGTTAAAATATTTAACAATATGATGATATGGTATATTTCACGACCCAACCAAACATGTTAATATGCACTGCCTGATCAAAAAATGAAAGAAAAAGAAAAGCAGACACTCCAAGATTTCATTTTCATGTGTGAAAAAGATTCCTCATGCTCCAAGAACTACTTTTTGACAATCCTGAAAATGTTCACACTTTTTGAAGCCTGGAATATGGCCTGAGCCATCAGGGAAGGAAAACTCAATATTTATGCTCCCTGTAACACCCGTACCTCCACGGATCAGGGGAATAAGATCAAGTTCCCCGGATTACTGAGTTGACTCTTTGTCCCCACCTAGTGTGTCTATGTATTCACTACCAGCACTTAAGCACTTAAGCACTAAACACGAACACCTGTGATTCCCTTGTGTGTCTACTATTTATTCCAGTCGAACCCGTAGGGCTTCGTCGGTTCACTGTTGTGCACCTTATGTCTGTCCTCACTTGTCCCTCTCCGTGTTTTATGTAAAGACTTTAATGATTCTCTTCTGCCCGTCTCGCTCCCAGGATTGAGCAGTGTCTGCAGGTGTGGGACTCTGGGAGGAAGGAAAGACCCTCACGAGTCACAAGGATATTACAAGAGTTTCCTTTATTTTCCGCATATTCTCCAGAAGCCGAAACGGTTCATGTTCGCCCACCTGCAGACCCTGCCTGGGAAGCCTCGCTCGGGATCGCCGTGAGCGCCACGGGACTTTATTTGGTTTTGTTTTTTCTTTGTGTTTTTGTTTTGAGAAAAAAGAATATTCAATAAAGACACTGATTATACAAATGGATTCTGCATCTGCGTCTCACTCGAACCAGGAAGACATGACAGATGAACCGACCCTACCAGACGCAGCAGGAACCCCTCTTCCTGAGGACGAAGCCCCCGTCCTCGAGTACATCCGAGGCCAACAGAATGAGATTGACGGGTTGGCCAGAGCCGTGAATGACCTGGCGCGCGGGATGGGACAACTTATGCACCGCTTGCCTTCGCTCTGCGCGCCAGGTCCGCGCTCCACACCGCTACCACCTCGCCCGAACCCCCCGGAAAGGTATGACGGGAATCCGGAGGGGGGCAAGCGGTTTCTCCTGGCCTGTGAGCTGTGGCTCCTGGATTTCCCGAACATGACGGATCTACAGAAGATCAGCTTCGTCACGCAGCAGCTCACAGGAACCGCGATGGATTGGGCCGCGGCGGTTTGGAGCGCTGGCAGAATCGCGGCATCAAACTACCCGCAATTTCTTTCGGAGTTCCGCACGGTGTTCGCCCACCCCGATCAGGGCAGAACGGGGGAACAGCAGCTGCTGAGGCTGAAACAAGGGACTGCCACAGTGGCGGATTATGCGATCCGTTTTCGGGTACTGGCCGCGGAGAGTGGCTGGTGTGACCGCAGTCTCCTAGCGAGATTCAGGGATGGACTACAACCCGAGGTCCAGCTGGAATTGGCCTGTCGGGATACGGGCATGTCCCTGGACAAGTGCATCACGCTGGCCATAAAACTAGACCAGCACCTCCGCAGCCAGAGACGACACATCTCCCCGAAAACCCCGCCCAAACGGTCGGAGTTCCGCCATCGTCCCAGCCTCAGCACCCCCGCGACGGAGCCTCGGGAAGGAACTCCGGGAGAACCCATGGACCTCGGCACATCCCGGCTCACGGCCCAGGAGAGGAAACGACGCATACAAGAGGGGCTGTGCTTGTACTGTGGGGGGGATAAACACACTATAAATCACTGCCCCTTACTCCAAAAAGTAATACACATCACACCTCCACGCACACATCACTCCTTCTGTGTTAAAGCACAATTGTCGTATGCTAACCAGTCTATGTGTGTCTTTCCCCTTGTAGATTCTGGGTCGGCTGGAAATTTTATAACGTCTTCTCTTCTTTCCTCGCTACAGGCTCCCTTGTCGAAGCTACCAGCCCCTATCGCAATTAAAGCTTTTGATGGTCATAACCTTCGGCATTCTCCTATTAAACAAATCTCTGCGCCCCTCCGATTAACTTTTCCCGGTCATTCCGAGGAACTAAAATTCTTTGTACTCCCTCGGTCAGATCATTCCGTCGTGTTGGGTCTCCCATGGCTCAGCTCTCATAATCCTAATTTTGATTGGGAAAAATCTCGCATCCTATCATGGGCCCCTAGATGTGCTAAGAAATGTATACCGCCTACATTGACGGTCCAAACCACATCCATTGAAAGCCCGCTAGCCCTAGTATCAATAGATGTACCATCCGAGTATGCACAGTTTCAAGACGAGTTTAGCATTAGGGCAGCCGCACGACTTCCCCCTCATCGGCCGTGGGACTGCGCGATTGAGATTTTGCCGGGGAAAACACCGCCGAGCTCGCGTGTTTACCCATTGTCCGTGGAGGAGACACGGGCTATGGAGAAATACGTGAGTGAAGCTCTCCAGCAGGGTCTTATCAGTAGATCCACGTCACCCGCCTCGGCAGGGTTCTTCTTTATCGATAAGAAAGGGGGGGGGTTACGTCCCTGTATTGATTATAGAGGTCTCAATGCAGTAACAGTAAAATACAAGCACCCACTACCGTTGGTACCGACCGCCATCGACCAACTCCAAGGCGCCTCTATTTTTTCAAAACTCGACCTCCGCAGCGCCTATAATCTCGTTCGTGTGCGCAAGGGCGATGAGTGGAAGACGGCGTTTAGCACTACATCTGGCCATTACCAATACAACGTGATGGCTTATGGATTGGTAAACGCACCTGCGGTGTTTCAGGGGTTCATGAACGACGTGTTTAGGGATATGTTAAACCGATATGTGATAGTTTACTTGGATGATATCTTGGTTTACTCTCGGTCATACTCCGAGCACGTCCAACATGTAACTGCCGTCCTTCATCGATTGCGCAAACACGGGCTCTATGCGAAGGCGGAGAAGTGCGAGTTCCATAAAAAAGAGATCGCATTCCTCGGCTACCGCATAGGGCCACTGGGGGTCGAAATGGAGACGTCCAAGGTGAAGGCGGTGCAACAATGGCCGGAACCCCAATCGGTAAAGGCGCTACAGAGCTTTCTGGGTTTCGCTAACTTTTATAGACGCTTTATCCGGGGTTTCAGTATGTTGGCAGCACCGCTAACAACCCTACTAAAGGGGAAGCCTAAGCGTCTGCGTGAGTTTCCGCCGGAGGCACGCAGAGCGTTTCAATATCTTAAGACCGCATTCACTACGGCACCCATACTAAAAATCCCCGACCCAACCAAGCCTTTTTTGGTTGAAGTCGATGCCTCTGAAGTGGGGATTGGGGCGGTGCTGTCACAGCGTCATGGCAACCCAGAAAAACTCCACCCTTGCGCTTTCTTTTCGCGTAAACTAACCCCTGCCGAGCGCAACTATGATATCGGCAATCGCGAACTGTTAGCAGTAAAAGCGGCGTTAGAGGAGTGGCGGCACTGGCTAGAGGGAGCCGATCACCCATTCGTAGTGCTGACCGATCATCGCAACTTAGAATATATCCAACAAGCAAAACGATTAAACCCTCGCCAAGCCCGATGGGCTCTGTTCTTTACTCGCTTCCGCTTCACTATTACTTACCGTCCCGGGTCAAAAAATAGAAAAGCGGATGCTTTATCCTGGTACTACACAGCCCCTGGGGAACCCATAGAGCCCGAGCCAATCCTGCCCTCGTCTCTCGTGGTGGCACCGATCATGTGGGACCTCGACTCGGAGATTGCAGAAGCGGCACGGTCCCACGCCGCGCCGCGACAATGTCCTCCGGGGAGAACCTTCGTGCCGGTGTCCCTACGAGAACAGGTAATCATTCACGCACACACGAGTGCAGCGGCCGGACACCCCGGGATCATTCGGACTTGTAGACTGCTAGAGCCAAAGTACTGGTGGCCGAATATGCGGAAGTCAGTAGAAACAGTGGTTTCGTCTTGTGCAGTTTGTGCAACTTCAAAAAATCCTAGACACCTGCCGGTTGGTAAATTAATGCCGTTAGAGACTCCTCACAGACCGTGGTCCCATATCTCAGTGGACTTTGTCACGGATCTGCCTGTATCTAAGGGCTACACCACTATTCTAGTAGTGATCGATCGGTTTTCCAAGGGATGTAGATTTATCCCTTTCGGCTCCCTCCCGTCAGCCTTCCAGGTGGCAGAAGCCCTATTTACAACCGTGTTTCATTGCTATGGTATCCCCGAAGATATCGTATCCGATCGTGGGCCCCAATTTATCGCACGAGTCTGGAAAGCTTTCTTTCAGAAATTGGGCACCACTGTTAGCCTAACGTCGGGCTATCACCCCGAGTCTAATGGTCAGGCCGAGCGGACTGTCGAGGAGCTCGGAAAATATCTTCGAGCATATTGTAGTAGCCGTCAACACGAATGGGCAGAATGCTTAATCTGGGCGGAATACGCGCAAAATTCGCTACGTCACTCCGCTACCGGCCTAACGCCCTTCCAATGTATACTTGGGCATCAACCCCCGCTCTGTCCATGGGATGCCACACCCACCGAAGTCCCTCTGGTGGACGATTGGTTTAAAAGAGCGGAAAAAGTATGGGAAGAGGCCCACACTAAAATCTCCCAAGCAGTTCGTCGCTTTAAGAAATTTGCCGATAGACGACGAAGGGAAAGTCCTCCGCTCCAGGTAGGCGATAGAGTATGGCTCTCCACAAGGGACCTTCACTTGAACCTTCCCTGCCGTAAGCTCACACCCCGCTATATAGGTCCCTTTCCTATGTTAGCCCAAATAAACCCTGTTTCTTTTAAACTACAACTACCAACCCACTTACGTATCCACCCTGTCTTCCATATCTCTCTTCTTAAACCAGTGACCCGGGGACCGCTGGACGAAGGTGTGGCGGAACCAGCAACCCCAGCAGCCGTGGAGATTGAGGGCGCTCCGGCGTTTCGAGTCAGAAAACTACTAGACTCCCGGAGGAGAGGGGGTTCCCTTCAATATCTGGTGGAATGGGAGGGGTACGGCCCGGAGGAACGGAGCTGGGTGCCGACTAAGGACATCTTGCATAGAGGGCTCATAAGGGATTTCCATCTGGAAAGACCGGAACGCCCAGCGCCGCGACGTCCGGGTCGTCCCCCTCACCGGCCATCCCATCAGGTTGGTGAGCCTCGACTCCCTCCGGTAACACGGAGACAGCCCTCACATCCCCTCTCGGGAGCCGGTCCTGGGGGGGGGGGTACTGTAACACCCGTACCTCCACGGATCAGGGGAATAAGATCAAGTTCCCCGGATTACTGAGTTGACTCTTTGTCCCCACCTAGTGTGTCTATGTATTCACTACCAGCACTTAAGCACTTAAGCACTAAACACGAACACCTGTGATTCCCTTGTGTGTCTACTATTTATTCCAGTCGAACCCGTAGGGCTTCGTCGGTTCACTGTTGTGCACCTTATGTCTGTCCTCACTTGTCCCTCTCCGTGTTTTATGTAAAGACTTTAATGATTCTCTTCTGCCCGTCTCGCTCCCAGGATTGAGCAGTGTCTGCAGGTGTGGGACTCTGGGAGGAAGGAAAGACCCTCACGAGTCACAAGGATATTACAAGAGTTTCCTTTATTTTCCGCATATTCTCCAGAAGCCGAAACGGTTCATGTTCGCCCACCTGCAGACCCTGCCTGGGAAGCCTCGCTCGGGATCGCCGTGAGCGCCACGGGACTTTATTTGGTTTTGTTTTTTCTTTGTGTTTTTGTTTTGAGAAAAAAGAATATTCAATAAAGACACTGATTATACAAATGGATTCTGCATCTGCGTCTCACTCGAACCAGGAAGACATGACAGCTCCCAAGCAAATTTAAGGAATTAAGTTTTTTTCTGAACAATCTTACTAACAACTGTTTTTCTTATAAACACAGCTGTTTAGTCTCAATCCTGCAAGTTCTCATCACATTGTGTGTATTGTACAGACATTTTGTTTTTTACCATGCACCTTTACTAAGTGTTTAAGTTATCACCATTCATGTTTTTTTTTTTATGACCATATTTTTTCCACAAAGTTGTGGTTTCAGCACAGTCCTCACAGGTTATAGTAAAATATGGCACAGCTCTTAGACCAATTTCAGATCTAAATTCAGCTCTAGATTCCAGCTCTCCTTAAACAATTTCAGATCTTGATGCAGGCCAATAATTTGAGCCTTCTGAAGTGGTGACTTTTTTTTCTGTTTGTTGGTTTGTTTGTTTGTGCATGTTTACTGAGGTGTGTGTGTATGTGAGATACAGAATGGAAATTGTTTTGGGAATGCAAAGCCATTTCTTTCTGCCCTATGAAGGCTGGAATAATCGACACACACAGATCCATATTTCATTGCTTCATAAGACTGACACAATGCCATCAGTGAAGCTAATGTTAAAGTTTCCATCTGAATGGTTTCTAATTTCATTCTAAGTTCATTCACACCATGGACATCGACTCCTTCACTGATTCACTCACAATAAGCAGGTGGAGGATTTTCCAAGAAGGGGAGCTAAAGCAGTGTGACTGGGGAACAGCAGGGGCGTGGCTTTCCTGATTTACTTTTCAACTGTCACTGTGTGTTTGGCTAAAGTACTGCGGCCAGGGGTTTCGTTAAAAAGCTTTTTCTGAAGTTTAACAATTAGTGTGTACTTTTATTTTATTCAGCAATCAGTCATGTAGTTGACTATGATGTTAACTCAAAAAGTTAACTTTGTACTTCTTTCAACCTTAGCACTTAGCACAATATTCATCAGTTTTGCTTATTCACTAACTCAGATTTAACTGTACTATCAATACATTAAAAGTCATTAAAAGATTCTCTGATATGCATGCAAAGCCACTATGACCACACACACACGCACGCACAGACGCACGCACGCATGCACGCACGCACGCACGCACGCACGCACACACATTCTTACCCTTCTGCCATCTGGATAAAGGTACTGAAGCATTCAGGCTCACACAAACAGGCTGTGTAACAGCTTCATCTCACAAGCCATCAGACTTCTCAATATCCACAAACTGGACACACATACACACACACACACGCACGCACACACACACTAAACTGTACAGTACACCATTTAATTTCAGTCTCATTTGAAATTTCTTTCCTCTAGCTCTGTGTTGTTTCATGTAGCATCACGGAATGCTTTTTCAGTTCACTATGTACTGTACTTACTGTACATGGTTGAAGTGAAAATAAAAGCCACTTTGATTCTGAGAAGATTAAAAGAATATTCTTTTAATATACTGTACTGTATTTCTTATTTTGCACAACACAATGACAAATGTATCAAGATGACTATGATGACTATCAGCCACATGCATGGAGAAGGTCTGTAATTACTGTGACATGTTTATGAAGCTAAAGAAAAATTTGTGCAAGATTGTGCAAAACAGCAGTATATTAATTATATTATTATATTATATTATTATAGTATATTAATTATATTATTAATTATTATAATTAATTAATTATATTATTATATTTATATTAGTATAAAATATTGTTTTAATACAAAATATTATTTAAAAATAATTGGTGGCACAGTGGCGTAGCAGTTATAGCTGAGGCCTCACACCTCCAGGGTCTGGGTTCGAGTCCCGCCTCAGGTCTGTGTGTGTGGTGTTTGCAGGTTCTCCCTGTGCTTAGTGGGTTTCCTCCAGGTGCTCCGGTTTCCTCCTTCAGTTCAAAGATGTGCAAAATAGGTAATCAGCTTTTCCAAAATGTCCAAATGTGTGTGTGTGTGTGTGTGTGCTTTTTTCCTATGATGGATTGGCACACCATCCAGTGTGTATCCTGCCTCGTGCCTTGAGTGCCCCAGGATAAGCTCCAGGCCTCCCACTACCCTGTGCAGGATAAACTGTACAGAAAATGCTCAAGTAGAGTTAAAGTCTTTATAAAAATAAAAAAAACAATGTTATAAATGTATGCTTATCCTCATGTTAATGCTTGTTACATTAATTTTGTAGAATCTGTTCCAAAACAAACAAAATAAAAAAAAAAACAATAAAAGACAATGTCTAATTTTCTGATTTTTCAATAATAAAAAAAGCACTTACGCTCCATTTTTTATTTCCCATTTTGTATAAGTGGCATGACCTGTAGGTTGTTACTTACTTAGTTTGTTAGTACAGTATGTGTGAGTAAGTTTTAAAATTGTATTCATTTTTCCTGAAGAGTAATAATAATTTTAAACTATAGTGAATTATGCTTAAATAGAAGTGTATTATTGGCTGCACTGGCCTTTTAAGGGTGTGGCTTTTAGACATTTAGCATTAACAGTGCCGAAACTGGAACATGAGCGTCCATGAGATCTACAGAAACCTAGAAATTTTGTTTTTATTTTTAAATGATAATCTTAAATAAATAAAAAAAAAAAAAAACAAACACTTCACAATATCTATGAGTATACAGGCTAAACATTTTTATAATGTTTATAACCTTTATAACCTGTCTATAACCTTTTCACAACCTTAACCACTTTTATTCCAATGTATAGCATTACCAACATCAGATATGCCTTGTGCCAGTGACCCTTTTAAGATTTTGATCCATTTTTTCATGTAACTTTTTACTCACCACTTTACGTGTTATATGCAGATACTGCATGCGTGTCAGCCGCCAATATATTGGCAAATACCAAACGCCTGTAATTGTTGTATTTTTAGACCAATTTAATAGTGCATTTATATATTTATTTATTTATGGACATAGCTCATGTTGAAAACAGTATGAAGCATTCATATGAGAATGGACTTTATGTGCATATTTTAAAGACATAGATAATTTATTCATGAGGAAAAAATAACTAGAGTATTAGATGCATAATGTGATTGGGAAGTTAAAGATATGCACTTGACCTAACACCACTGTCGAGATGTTTGATAGAGTTGGAGCCCCATCAGGACTCATTGGTGTTCAGACTGCAAATGTAATTTACATTACAGCATTTGGCACATGCCCTTATCCAGAGTGACTTACATCTTAGTAGTTGAGGGTTAAGGGCTTTGCTTAAGGGCACAACAGTGGCAACAGTGGGGTTTGAACCTGAGACCTTCCGTACTGCAGTCCAATACCTTGTCCAATACTGTCCAAAAATGTCCAAGACCACCATCATTGAGTGAACAGTGAGACATTCAGACCTGTCCATCAGACAATTTTTGAAGATGGATATTAATGGCAAATCAAACCACTACCATCAATCATCTCTTGTATAGCACTGATAGAGGAGCCTTGCTTGGCTGTGGATGTTCCTCCACCTTCCGTGCCCAGTTGAGGACATTGCTTCACCTCTTTGGCTGAATGGAGATGTCATAGTGCCTCTCTGCTTGGCTGAGGACCTTGCTCTAGCTTTATTATCTGTGATATCTCCCTGCTTCTTTGCTTTGCCATGCTTGTTGCTCCACTCTCTAGCCTTCCCATGGACACCATTGTCCCCTCTAGCCTTACAGTGGACGTTCAGCTTATGGAAATGTGTCTCTAGAGGAATATGTCAAGGCATTACTAGGTAGCTGGAATAACTTGCATTATATTTGTTAGAATTTGGGTAAAATAAAAAAAAACTTTGTCAAAGTAAGGTGACATATATAGTGTGGATCTACAAAATCAGGTTGTGGGAAATGGGCCAGAACTTTTCCTTTGTATTTGGGCCAAAAGATCTTTGTAGGTCGTAGCTCAAGCAAGTCTTTGGCATAAACCACCTTGGGAAGTACAACTCTTTACCATATCTGTGTGAAGCCAGTAACAAATGTTCACAGTAACAAATGATTTTTTACAATTGATGTTATAAATATTCTTTACTTTATAGCACTTTTATTTTTAATATATTAACTATATATGGAAGTAGACGCCCTTTCTCTCCTGTAATAGGAGGAGTTCTTTGGAGTATTTGGTTTGCTGTGTGTATCTGTGTGTAAGTGTGTGTTTGTGTGTGTGTGTGTGTGTCAGGTGACAGGTGACAGGTGTCATAACTTAATGCTGGATCCAAACTCTGCATGCTCCTTCCAGCATCCATCTGTTTGGGGATGAGTCCAGAAGAACAGGGTTATAAAGCACAGATGACTAAATGGGTCAGAATGCTCACAGAGCCGGCATGAGCATGTTACAGCTCGTCTATATTTGGATGTGTGAAGCACTTTGCTGTCAACTCCAAAATTATGAGCATCCTTCAAGGGAATGAGGGAAAAATTATATAGATATGACACACAACGAAACTTTTCTACTCAAACAGCTGTAGAAACTGATCACTTATTTTTAAGAAACGTTTTTTTAAAGAATTCATTCATTTATTCATTCATTCATTCATTTATCTCCAGTAACAAACTCATCCTGGATGTGACAGTTCTAAGAGCATGTGAGGTGGAAACACGGGAAGAACATAAAAGAGTCTCAAGTCTCATGAAGTAACCCAAGCTCAGGAACAAGCTAGATTAAATATAACCTAATTATAACGCCTGTCCTCTTTGTTTGTGGTAGTTTACCTGCTAGGGTAGATAAGTAAACAGGATAGGTCAGATCAGTAACTCAAACCTTTTCTCCTGTAGTTGGAAAGAAAAGTTTTTTGTTTTTTTTTAACATCTAGGACATATTAGTGTGATTAAGTCCTCATCAGTGTGTGAAGTTCACATCTATAAAAATATAAGAGGAGCTGTGAATGTGTTGAGCTGTGACTGAATCTAGTGGCGAATGTACCGTTCAGCATAAAAGGGCCAGTCTGTTTTATTTCAAGAACAAGAACTAATTAATCACATGTCGTAATTACAATAGCACAGAAAGCTGTATAAATGTGGCCAGATATAGATTTACTGAAATACATATGTTATATTATTATTACAATGTTAGTAGTATATTATTAGTAGTAATTATGCAATTATCCCATGTTTACACCAGGAATTTAATTAAGGAAAAGTATTAGAGTAAGCAGGTCCAAAATAATACGACCAAAATCTTGGTCAAAATAATACGTTTGTGTATGGATTATAACTCCTATTCAGGATGTTAAGTCTGAATCCAAAAAATTCACGAATACTTTTTGACTGGGGGGCAGGGGTAACTCGGTGGTTAAGGTGTTGGTTATGGTGATGATCAGGAGGTTCCTGGTTTGAGCCCCAATGCCACTGTTGGACCCTTTCACCCCAAGTGCTCAGATACAATGGCGAGTCGAGCTGGCAAACTAGCAAAAACTGCTAAAAATGATCAGCACTATGCTTCACATCAATCATTCTTGATTCCAGATCTGGCTGGCCACAACAGTGAGTTGTCCAGAGACTCTGAGATACTGATAAGATACACATAAAGAGAGCCAGGAAGATCAGAGTGGAAGTTTGAGATGGAAATGGGCAGCCATTGAATCAGTAACCCTGGTGACAGGAGCACTGAAATTGAAGGATATTTATACCTATAAAAATATATTATAAGTGTTATATAAGTATTATATAACACTTATAATATATTAATAAGTATTAAGTATTATAAGTATATTTAAAATATATATATTTATAAGTGTAAGCATGGAATGTATAGGAATTCTGGTAATGGAGAAGTCCAATCCAAAGCAGGTGAGAGCTTTGGTCCATGCAGAGGTGAGACACGTAACCGTGTCTCGAGACGGGCAACCTAAAGGTGCCTGACAAAGAGGAAGAACCAACTGACCTAGGGAAGTTGGTGAACTTCAGAATATTCTTTATGTTATTGCTAGTCAATTACTGTAACCTTGGATGGAAGCTTCAGTTCCCAGATGAAATCCTAATGGAACCCAGGGGTCAGATGCAGTCAGGTTGGAATTCTGAAGATAACTGTTCCATGTGCAAGGAAGGTCACAAGGCTGGTGCAAAGGAAAAGGCTCACAACAGAGTTTAGCTGCTCAGTTAGTCCAGACCCTGCTGTAAGCTATAGTTCTGCAAGGAAAAGAGAGAAGAACTGAATAGGAGCTTTTTAGAGTGTAAAACAGCCCAAGCAAGGCTTTAGCCATCATGGTTCTACTCTGCACCAGTTACCTGATGTTTTTTGTTATCATTTTAAATGGCTTGCTTTTATTGTAATCCTGTGCACCGTAGTGGATTGTTAGTGGTGGGCTGTTGAATGAATATTGTATACCCCAAGTTAGCAGCCATGGTTGAAATCGTTGAAAAGGTGGACTTGGTACCATCTGAAAACATCAACCCCTGGGTAGGGCAAACCATCATTCCTGCCTGGTGGTATACTGTATAGAGGCATGATGCATGAAAATGAGGCAACAATAAACTTCCTGTCTGGCCGCTGAGCATCATGTTGACGCATAACTGAAGATCACTTTCAATATAAGAAATTATTCCTAGGATGAAATGAACAAGTGTATTAAAGAGTATATAATTATCATGTCATTATAACATCAGAGATTTTAACTTGAGTTGCAAACTTGGTAGATGTCACTAACAAAAGGTTTGAAGTATTTAAGTTTTTTTTTTTTTTAAACTTTACCAAACTTTTTATGAACTTTTGAACACATGGAAATGAGAGAAGAAGAAAATGATTTAAGGCAGACCATTAATCTGTGTGGCACATGGGTCATTTCCCACAAGATATCATTTGAAACTGGGAATGCGGTTTGATATCTGGGCTAGGGACACTGAGCAGAAGTAAAACTGGATTTGGTTCTTTTTTTGTATTACAAAATGATTATTACAAATGAGTGAAATGTTAACACATCCTCGTGTTGTTTCACATCACTTGGCAACAGAAAATCGCATAGTACCCGGTAATGGCTAATATGCTGAGAAATAATTTCAGGAACAAAACTTGGACAAAAAATAAGATTTGTGGATCCGCATCTAAAATAAACACCATACATTTGTTAAACCATCCATCCATCCATTTATTTTGAGTACTATTCTTCTCAGGGAAGTGTTCAATCCAGAGTATATCCCAGATTGCTGGTTTTCCCGGGTAAGCAGTGAGAAACGTTCTTTGCTGGGAAATCCTTTGATCAAAAGCTAGTGTTTTCCCCTACTGAAGAAATCCCCTCAAACCCATATCACAAAAACCTCCTCATCTCATGTCTCCCAAGAGACTGCGATTACTGGGTTGCATGAGAGTTAAAACCTAATTTCACCACATTGTTATTCAGACCTCAGGCATAACTGCATACTTACGGTATGTGCTATTTAGACAACAGTCTCCCTACAACAAAAGCACGTGGCTGTTATGTGGCATTCTGATCTTGGGCTTATTTTTCTTGCACGATGTCAACTCAAGCAAGGAGCTATATAAATTCCAGCGCCGCTGTCTGACATTTGATGTAACTACTATATTTCACACTAACATTTATGACTTATACATAACAAACACACTCTTCATACACAACTATGGAATGCAATTGAGGTCGATATTAAGTTGATAAATATGACCCTTTTAATTAATCATATCATCCTTTTTCACATTGAAGAGACAGAATCATAATGAGAGGCATTGCTTATCTTAAGGATCAAATAATTTATGAAAAACACTTACCTGCAGTGACATAATGCTTGCATCCTTGTTCAGTGTACACTTAGTGTAACCTACTGAATTATTTCACCAACCTAAAGTCGCTACTTTAGGGAAAGACTAAAGTGAATATAATCTGAATAAAATCTGAATATGCTTGTTGGAAAACCCAAGCAGCTGCAGATGCATCTCTGTAACTCCCCCCATGTAAATACTGACATCATTTAGCACTAAATTCAACTCAATCTGAATAAGTGCTTAACGTGCACTTACAGTTTGATTTAAATCATTTTAGTTTATCAATTAGGATCTCCTGAAATCACTGGTTAGACTATGTATAAAAAGCGTTATGGCTCCATCATAGCTGGGATTTTTTTGCACTCTAACCCGCTAATGCTTCCATGTGCTGAAGCACTGAGAACAACCAAAACAATGAGAAATGTGTCACTATCCAATTACATAGCAACTGCAGCATATGTAGTGTGTGCAGCAGTAATGGGGCCTCAGACTGTGCTCCGACCTCACGTCAAGATTAGGAATATTGCAGTTTGACATTTGAGTATCATTAGGAGGCTTAAATCTTGAGAGTGACAGCAAAAATTAGGGTAATTTGGGATTTCTAATGCTTATGGGGGGTGAGAGGACCATTTTAATAGCCTGTGGGTGGCAACCAAATGTCTCTTGAGGAATAAATATCCCTTAAATTCTAGAAAATCCAATGGCCAAGGAGTAGTGCTGTTAAATGTAGGACTAGTGAACTGTTAGAAAAACAGGCACCATGAACAGAACACAAATTTGCACCAATAGTAACACGTTACATGTTATTGTTTAGAGGGATTAGTGCCAAACCCAGAACTCCGACTCCGACTAACTGTGACTGCATTATTCAAATTCAGATTTTACACAGTATGATATGAAGTAAAATGCCTTATGCATTATCTCAAAAAGTAAGACTTTCTTAAATATATTATTATTTTTTATAAGGTATTATAACTAGAGCACTCACTTACTCACCCCCTACAGCACTTTATCATGCTTACAGGATTGCTTAGGGGCTGAAGCCAATCCCAGGACTCTTGGAGCATGAGGCGGGGCACATCCTGGGTTCACATGAAACCCACCAAGCACAGGGAGGACATGAAAACTAGAAACACAGACCCCAAGGTGAGAATCGAACCCCGACCCTATCCACTACACCACTTTATGCCTATATTAAAACCTTATGGGATTATGACCATACAGTAAATGCGATTGGTTGATGCTCATTAGACATGATACAGCTCTACCTGTAGTACAGTATGATAAGCCACTATCATCAACCGCTGAAGTAAAAGTGAAAACATGGGGGCTGATGATGCTGTAAAAGTTTTGGTTTGTTTTTTAGTGCTTCGTATGATCAACAATCTTCTTATGTAATTTAAAAATGTTTGTACTTAACAAAACTCAACACTTTTTTCCTGGCTCTTTTTTCCTGCCAGTGACTCACTCTGCTTTTCTATCTTATATTTCAGTCAAACTGTTCACTTGTATGGTTGTAATATTCATAAACCTTTGTCATACTCCATTTGCAACTTTCTCTTGTATTTGAAAGGAAATAACCATACACACTCTGAACAACCTTTGGGATGAATTGAAAGTCTGACTGTAACCCAGCACCACTGATTTTAATAATGCTCATGAGGCGCAATAAACCTTCTCAATCTTCACAACTGCACTATTGGAAAGCCTTTCCCAGAAGACTGAGTGTGTCATGAATGGTAGAGATACAGGATACGGGGTAGGACAATTAGCTAAGCATATCTTGGCACTCTTACATGCCTTTCCCACATCTGAACTAATTGTGAGAGCCCATGAGTTTTACATCTATTACATACAATATTCATATTTGTCATGAACATGTGGTCTGCACAGAGCCCTGACCTCAACCAGACTGAGCACTGAATTGGATGCCAAGGCCTCACCTATTCTCCTGTACTGTACATGAAAAAAAAAAAAATCCATAAAGCCACATTCCAAAATTTAGCAAAAATATATATGAGTGTGATGATCAGGTATCCAAAAACTTTGGGTAAAATAGTGTATCTGAAATGCAGGATATTGTAGGCATTTCTTGCATGATGTGCAGAAGGCTCAGCTTTATATCCCGAGCAATGCCCCGTATCCAGCCCGGATAAAAATAAGAGTTTTGTATCATCATAAAGCCTGTGCCAAAATTAAACGTACAATTCTGAGAATATGATTCGTTCGTTTGAGACAACTCAGTACTCAGCCATCAAGTACAATAGCTGGAATGGAAATTTTGTATGCATGAATTAAGTAATAGTGATTACAATCGCTGAGACTGATAATCATTAATTGAACAAGAGAACTGATTAAAAAAAATATCTAGATGTAAATTTTATGAACATGTAGGGTAGGATTTGAAAAATACAAACATCTTATATCGCACACTTCTTAAGAGAAAAAAATTGGTTGAAAGTTTTGTTAAAAATTGTTTAATTGAAAAAAAGTTCTGGATCTCCAGGGTCCGGGTTCGATTTCCGGCCAGGTTTGAGTCCCGTCTCTGTGTGCATGGAGTTTGCATGTTCACTTCGTGCTTTGTGGGTTTCCTCCGGGTACTCCGGTTTCCTCCCACAGCCCAAAGACATGCAGATTAGGCTAAGGCCCCTCATGACCTTGAATACAGGATAAAGTGGGATATACAATGAGTGAGTGAGTGATTTTGGTGATATGTTTGGTTATAGTATTGGACAAACTATCATAGTGTTGCACATTAGCACATTCTATACTGTATACTGGATATGTTTTAACCTTAGACATAATGAATGAGACAGCTTTATGGACATGGTTTGCTGTTCTTTAAAAAAAAAAAATGAAAATAAGAGTGATTGGCCTTTCCACTCTATCCTTAATCAAATGTATGTAAATTGGTTTATTGAAGGAAGGCAATCCCCAATTTATGCTTCTTCAAACTTGACAGCCCTTTATCGAGTCTGTAGGGATGGGTAAGAGATTCAGCATTTCAACTTAATATGCTATCTGACAGTCTGCTGATATATTCCAGTGTTGTGGCTTAAACCTATCCTGTCATTAGATTCATTAGGAAAGCTTTAGGTACACTGGTGTCATAACCTCATAACAAAGTGGCCTAAGAATATAATGAACGGGTTTTCAAACATTTTCAGTCTTATGGTCTTATGAAGTGCTTGGGAACATAAAGTATCTTACCAGATCAGTGTATTCATCCAGATTACTTTGCATATGTGCTGCAAAAATAAAATAAAAATATATATAAATAAATATATAAATAACTTTGAAAAAAGATCATTTCAATCAAATCTCCAGAAATCTCCAGTGCAGCGAGAGGCAAGATCAGCCACAAATTTTCCATTGTTTGTCTCCTTTTATATTGTAATAGTAATAGATCATAATATTAGTAACTATCAGAGCTAAGAAAAAAAAAATAATAATAAAAAACAGAAACTTCCCATACTTAAGGCAGTAGCAAATCCCCTTCAAATCTAATCTGTTTATCTGCTGGCGCTCTGCACTAAATATATATTTACCTTATATATTATGTGATGTGATCATATCTAACTGATCTCTCTCTCTCCTTCACTCTCTCTCTGTAAAGCTATAAATGTCACTCCTGAGCTGCCAGTGATCCAGACCCCCTCTGCCCTCCAGACCTGTCTGACTCGTCCTGGTGCTCCGCTTCCGGTTGGAGATCCGGTCGCATGGATGCCCCATGTGGTCTGCTTGGTCTGCGTGTGGTGACTGGGGACGGTTCCACTTTTCCATGAAGACGGTCCTGGCCTCAGGTGATGCAGATAGCTGTTCTCTGATGACTCGTGACTGCAGTCGCTCGATAGTTCAGGTCAGGAATTCCTACAAGCAGTTTTGTACCTGAGCCTCCAATTAAAATGACATGAATTGAACCTCTGATGTTTTGTCAGCCTGTAGCCTGAGCTTCATGAACTCAACTGAGATATTTTTCATTTTTTAGAGAGAAGTTTTCTTAGCCACACTCTACTTCATTGCTCATTATCACCTGCCCACACCGTTCTCCGTCGACAGTGCACATTTAACATTAACAAAATTAGCAAAACATGCAAGGATTAAAAACTGTAAATACTGTACTTAACCCTTTTCAGTGATTAGACCAGTTTCTTATTGCGAATGGGAGAGGGCATGTTGGGTAATGATCACATGATCAAACAGGAATATTCTACCAATACTGAAGGAACATAAGTCCAGACAGTTCAGAATGAAAAGATGGGGAAAATATGAAAATCATTCATTATTATGGCAAAGTATTTTCCTCTAGCACACAAGGTTATCTATAGCAAAACCTTTAACTTGAATTACATATAATTTTTTTTAGAAGCTTTGAAGTTCCACGTTTTAGGCAAACCATGACATGGTTTAACTGCTATAAATTTGACCATTTCACAAGTTGCACCTTTTTCGGATTGAATCAGTATCTGACCCCTAGACCTGGCCAACGTTTACTCAAGAGTATCATCTTGGTTGACTTTATCACATATTTATAGTACTTTAATTTGTGTTCTGGTTGTTGTCAGGGTCTCGGCACTCCACATTCACTCCTCTGTCCTTTTCATCATCTGTAAAGCCAGAGACTCTGCATAAACTAACTCTTATTATTTACACAGAGTCAAAAGTCCCAAAAGCCTCCCTGAAAATGGGAATACACAATGACTTTGAAGATGTCACAAGAAAAAAACATCATTAAATCTTCAAAGAGAGTGCTTATCGCTTTAGTGTTTCAGTAGAACTTTGTGGTTAAAGTGCTCTAATGTCAGTATGAACCCGCCAACTCTGTGAAGAACGTTCCACAAAGAAGGTATAGTACAAGACAATAGCTTTATTAGAAGTGAGAAATGCACAAGGTCTCCTCTTCCAAAGCAATAAATAATAAGAAATGTGAGAGATATCTAAAGGCAAAGTTTTTTTCCCACTCTGACCGTGTCTGAATAGGGCACCCCAATTTATAACAGCATCGTCCTCCAGGCGAATATACAGCACCAATGTCACTTAGTCATAAAGTTAAAGGGTGCTGAAAGTGCTGCCTGTTGGAGTGATTCTGTCCTGAAATACTTTGCTTTCCAGGTAACCTGTTGTTATTGAGCTTTTGTGGTGTTTCACTTGTCTCCTTTAAATATGTAGCGCTCCGTACAAAACTGGGACAAATAATATTCTTTACATTTACAGTAAATTGTCATGGACGTACAGTATGCTGTGTTGTAGGGATGTTTCTGTGCCTCTTGATCTTTAACGGTCGTATGTGATAGTTTTCCATCTTTTTTTTTTTTTTACTGTGAAGAGTACACACAACTAACCAGTGTAATTCTGAATTTTTGTAATACATTATCACATTTCCCAAACATACAGTAACTCATTGAAAAATAAATGTTCAGCTCTGTTGCTTCTACTTTTGTCTGTATACAGAAATCAGGCATGACATTAAATCCCCTGAAGTGAAGTGAAATGAATAACATAGATTATCGTGTTACAGTGGCACCTGTCAAGAGACGGGATATATCAGGCAGAAATGTATGGGTAGTTGTTGAAGGTGATGTGTTGGAAGCAGATAAAAGTTACTTTGACAAGGGCCAAATTGTAATGGCTTGATGTGTCTTCAAAATAACAGGTCTTGTGGGGTGTTCCTGGTATGCATCACCAGACAGGGTCATGTGTGCCCAAAACCCATTTATGCTATCAGGCTAGCCTGTCAGGTCCAACCCCACAGAAGAGCTACTGTAGCACAGACAGTGCTACAGTGAATTTTTAGATAGGATCATATGACACTATTTTTCATAATTCTTAATGCTTCTTATCTCTCAATCCATATGTTGATTTTTGGGAAATATCCATACGCATTTATATTTTTATCAGATAAAAAGAGACACATTTACTAAATACAACTTCATGCCCTTTTATGTAGTGTCTGTCTGTCAAATTTTTCAATGATCTTAATTGTTCAACAATGATCAACTTGACCAATTTAGATTTCACATGAAAAGTGAACCTGAAAAAGTGTATTATTCTAAAATGCTAAATAGTTAAGAAATGTCAACATGAATTTTTAATTGGTTACGGACACTATAGATGTTTGCTCTTTAACCTTTTACCAAAGAACAATTAAAGCAACAAAGTTTTTGTTCTAAAAGCTTACAACAATTTAAGTATCAATACTCATAAAGAAACATGAGTAATTTGCATTTTTTTATTATTATCGTTTGAAGTGAGAAAATGGCCATTTTTAGGGCACATAAACATATAAAATCATCTCTCCAAAACAGATAAAGTTTGGTTGGCAACCTGAAATGTTTTGGGAAGCAAGATTGTGTCACGGGGCAACCGGAGGCGAATCAGAAGACCTTTTATACTTCCTGAGTCGCGACTGTACTACTTCCTAGTGCTGGTCGTGGTGAGTGCACATGACAGATTGGTCACTTCATTGACCAATTATATTAATATTTATATTAATGGGACAAATTAATGTTATATGTATAACATAAAAATATCAGTACCAATAAGTGTTTTTTGGCTGAGTGCGTTGCAGTTTGTTGTGTATGAGGCTGCACAGCCACAGACCGAACAGATTGACCTTATTGACACAAGACTATCAGAACTGGACCACAGAGCAATGGGAAAAGGTGGTAAGCAGTATGATTGATGAGCTGCTGAGAAAATGTGGGTCCTGGCACTCATGTGGATGCTACGTAGCTTGACACGTACTAGCTGCTTAAACATAGCTGCAGACCAAGTACAAGCCGTCATGACTAAGGTGTACCCTAATGGCAGTGGCCTTTATCAGCAGCCTGTCACAGTGAAAAATTGTTCATGAAAGGTTTGAGAAACATGACAAAGAGTTCAAGGTGTTGTCTTCACCTCCAAATTCTTCAGACATTAACCTGATTAAGCGTCTGTAGCTCAAACATGTGAGCCCTGGAGGCCCCACCTCACAACGTACGAGGTGCCGCTAACGTCTTTGTGCCAGATACCACAGTATGCCTTCAGAGGTCTTGTGGAGTCCGTACCTCGACAATCTGTGTTGCACAAATGGGCCTACAGACTATTAAGCCTGTGGTTTTACTTTTATGGCTGATCCTTAGGGACCTAAACCTATATCTGGATTTCTGTAAAGCTACTTTTTCCTGTTAAAAGTAAGACATTAGTAAAAAATAAATAGTTTTCTATACATTAGACCATATTTTTGAGCTGTGTTTGCTATACATAAAAAGAAATTTTTTAGCACCAGGCTCACTCAGGTTTGTGAGATCTTAGCAGTTCTTCCAAAATGGAGAGATGTCTAATGCATTCCCTGCCAATACTGTCTCTGTATTCTGATCTATTGTGCTGTTTCAGCAGTGTGAAAACCCACTCTGCAAAGCTAACCCAACAATCTGTTGTCACTAGTTGTGAGTATCTCACTCTGTTAGATAACATCTAAATGTGGCTCATGCATCAGGAAAAAGTTGTGAAGTTTATTGGAATCCTTGATTGCTATAACCTTAACTGCTTGTTCTTATTAATCTTTCAGCTGCTTCCTTTGAAGGGTCGCCACAGCGGACCATCCCATCCGCACACAGCTTGGCACAGGTTGCCCTTCTCCGGATGCCCTTCCTGACACAACCCTAGCATTTTTATCTGAGTTTGGGACCGGCACTGCATCCATTGGCTGTGGTTTGGAAAGTAATGTTCCAAGGTACTAAAACATCTTTCTGGCATCCAGAAAAATACCCTAGTTGTAGGCTTGGAGTTTTAATTTTTTGCTTCAAATTTGAACTGGATTCAGTGTTTTGTCACCAGATAAACTGCACCTTTATGGAAGTTTTAAATATATTTTCAAGTGCTGTGCTGTGAGGCAGACAAATCTCTGTGGCTAAACAACTGCCTTCTGAAGATTCCCTTGAAACTGCTTCTATTTATTTCCTCTCATTTCTTCGTGCTGATGACGGTGCATACTTGACACCTATATTTTTGCCCCGTTGTCAGCAAATTCACAGCTTTCTATACTCTTCCATTATTAACTGTCTCATTCCAGTGCACTGGCTTATTGTTTCTTTTACAGTTTTATGTCATGTCCCATTAATTTACCAACATTTTGACCTCTGTTTATTCCTAACTTAATTAAGTACACCCTGTTGAGATACACAGATGTTTAGACAGATTTCTCAGATTGTTGGACCGTAGCCATTGCTGGTCAGTGGCCAATAAACATTGCCTTCTAGTGCATAGTGCACATTTTCTAGTGCCTTTAGGTCAAAATTATTGGCACCCTTATTGAAAATGACCAGAAAGGCTTACAATCATCGTTACAATTAATGACTCATATTCAGACTTGAGACAATACTGTATTGTGAGGATTAAATACTACTACTGTACAAATCCCTATTCAGACCTCAGACATACAGTAACTCCAGTCTTAACTGTTGTTTAAACCTTGCTCAGGAGTAATTGTATGCAGCGTGTGGGTTACATAAAAAGGAGTTATGTGAAAAATATGTTACATGGACTGTTTTTTGTTCTATATTAATTTTAGTGTGATGCAGTATTCATTTCAGCACCATTGCTTGCTGAAATTTATGTTTCGAGCTGTAAATATATGAAAAATGAAATCAATGCTACAGAAAGCCAATATTAAATACATAAAACATAAAAATGCATACATAATACATAAAAATGGCACAGTTGAATAATTAATATTATAATATCAGCATGCAATCTAGCAGCTCATTTTGAATTATTTTAGATTGAACACTTACTCAGCTGTGTTTAAGGTGATTGTTAACCAAGGTTTATAGCTTTCAGAATAAATTCCATCTCCATCTCTAAAACCACATAAAATATCTCAGTTATTTTTTTTCTGAGGCTGTTTATGGACAAACAATTCTTCAAACACGTTTCTGATTATGCATCCCATAAGTCACCTTAGATTCTCCCAATCTTTGTAATGTACTGTATCTTAATAACAAAATTCTGATAATAAGCATATAGTTTGCACTGACACTCTGTTTTTTTTATATTAGATTTTATTTTAATTATTTGCTATAAAACAAGATCTTGGTGGTCACACAGAATTTAAAACTAACCCTTCTCAATCTGGTAATCCTGTTATTAACTTTCTGCCTGCTGATCTTCCACCAAACATGGTGCAGCACAAATTATGTCCTACATCAACACATGTAGTACCCATATTTAACCACTAGTGTAAGTACCATCGTTGATGGGAAAAGAGTTTGTAGAAGGAGTTAAAAAGTTAAAGTTAAAATAATCTGCTGATCTTTAATGTAATCAGTGATATTATTATTATTAGTAGTAGTAGTATTTCAGGTTGAAGCCCACGTACATGTCTGTCTGTCTTTCTGTACAGCAGAACTCTCTGTCTCACTTATTCATACACAGAAATCACATTCTGTAAGGTTGAGTATCTTATGCCTTGTTTACACTAAGTTATACTTCTTTTGTCATCAGTCGAATACACTCCCTGTTCGGTAATCGGAGAGTGGATCACAGATGAGAAATGGAAAAAGTAGATCAGATAAAGATGAAGTTTTGTCTTTAAATGACTGTAGTGAGTCACAATTCACTTATACCATTTCAGTGCTGTTATTTCAGCAATTAAATTACATTATGAACCCAGATAGCACTACTTTGTTGGCCCAAAACCGGCAAAATTTTGATAACCTTTTGTCAGTGCTCCGACGTCGACCCGATGGCAGTGCATAAACTGGGCTGTAAATATCAGTGGTTGGCCCTATGTCAATTCATCAGTGGGCCCACTGTTGGCCTATTTGTGGGATGCCCAACGTTAGTTCAGTAAATAATGGCAAGGTTGAAAAATGGAAATGAAATTATATTGCTTTAGCTTTGTGCAGCAGGCTCTCTCAATGAAGCCATCACATCAGGAGCCCATATGAGGGTTGGTTACCAATCTAGTACATAAATAAAATTGAAAGAACTCTATCTCTGACTCAGTGGATGTTTTCTATATGATAAATGTTAAATTCATTGTGCTTTGAGCTCAAATGTGAACACTTGATGGCGCTAATCACTAGGGAGGAACCTAAAATCCCACAGAGGCCAGGTGCTGCTGATTATTAAGTCCTGAAGATGTAAATACCCTTGAGTAAGACATAAGGGTGT
This sequence comes from Clarias magur, assembly GCA_013621035.1. Taxonomy (NCBI): domain Eukaryota; kingdom Metazoa; phylum Chordata; class Actinopteri; order Siluriformes; family Clariidae; genus Clarias; species Clarias magur. The sequence continues at coordinate 2,869,504 of QNUK01000016.1, read as the reverse complement.
TGAGAATCTGTTGTGGTAACATGAAAAGCACACAGTTATTAGTTTTGCGGTTATGGGGTGAGAACGATATTTAGCTATGCATTATTCTAGGCTAATCCACCTCATGGCAGTTAATATAACAACATACAGAGGCCTAGTGAGGTCAGAGCCGTTGGGATTGTTGCCATAGAAACATTAAAGGGCTAATATACAGTACATACAGAGGTGGAAAGTAACGAAAGACATTTACTCGCGTTACTGTAATTGAGTAGTTTTTTTGTGTACTTCTACTTTTTTAAGTATTTTTTTTAAATCTGTAATTTTACTTTTACTTAAGTATGTTTTGTTTGAAGTATTGTAATTCGCTACATTTTAAATCATATGCGCTACTGAGTAAAACAAATGAATGCAAACAATATTCTGCTTTGTATAATTGCTTCGTTGCGCTCGTGTGTGTGTACCGTGTCCTGGTCGCGCGCCACTCCAGACTCCACTCCAGGTTTTCTGACTGTCCCCACATCGGCATCTACCTGAACTTCCACACGGTCGCGTCCGCCCTGAGAGTGACGTCATCAACCAGCGCCACCATATATAAAACCGGAGAGTGACGCGAGAAAGAGGAAAGAGATTGTGAGTTTGGCGTTTTGATATTTGGTTGGGACTTTTTGCCTCCCATTGACTTTGATTATTGCTTTGGTTGCTCTTTGTATATATTTGTAGATAATTTCACTGTATGTTTGTGCACTAACCAGTAGTAGGGGCAAGGCTGCCATTTATTTTGGGAAGTGGGAATTTATTCACTGTTTTTGGTTTAGGGAGTCAGGGAAGGTACCTGTATTTTTGTTTGTGTGTTTTTTTTTTTGCAGGTAATCTAGCTACTAAATATAAATACCATTTAGTTTATTATTTTTTCCTGGGTCCACCCTGAATCTGATCCTCCTCCTATTGTGTGTGTGTGTGTGTGTGTGTGTGTGTGTGTGTGTGTGTGTGTGTATTTTTTTGTAAAGCAATACAACCCTCATTATTTCATTAGTTAATGACTGGATTTAGTTCTTTCTGCCATATACCACCATTTCCATACAGTTTATAATAGAACCCTGAACCATTCTTTTGCTGTTCGGCTGACACTAGACTGGGAGGAAACGCCATGTTTAAGTGACCACTTTGATTTTCAAGCACAAGAAAGAGAACAGCTTTATTATGCAAAGGTGTTCCTCCAGTTAAAAACAACTAGTCTGAGATTTATATCTGCTCATCTTTTTTTGAACTACGCTAGAATGCCTCATCCCACCCTGCTGTAAAAAAAAAAAAAAAAAAGTTACTCAGTAACGTTTACTCTGAGTAAATTTTTTATGAGCTACTTTTAACTTTTACTTGAGTAGATTTTTTATAATGGTAACTTTACTTGTACTTCAGTAAAATTTCTCTGAAGTAACAGTACTTTTATTTGGGTGCAAAATTTTAGTACTCTTTCCACCTCCGAGTACATATTGTTTTGCCACCAATGAGCCAACGTAATTGCTGGACAAAATGGCATTGGGCCAACCCCTGATGCCAACATTGGCCCAACATACTATATGCACAGCCGTTGGCCCTTCAGCAGTGACCTGCTGATGTCGGCGGATCCTGGCTCTCCATCACTCCTCATTCTGTTGGACTTAATCTCGGCCTTTGATACTGTTGATCACAACATTCTTCTTCACAGATTATGTCATACTGTAGGTCTCTCTGACTCTGCTTACAACTGGATCACATCTTATCTCACCAGAAGAACGGAGCATGTTGCCCTGGGAGCCGCTAAATCCGCTACACACAGTGTTACCTGTGGTGTTCCTCAGGGCTCAGTGCTCGGTCCTATGTTGTTTATATTGTATATGCTTCCTCTGGGCTGTGTCATCAGCCGGCACAAAATTTTATTTCATTGCTATGCTGATGATGCTAAGCTTTACCTCAGGATAAATTCAACCTCCTCATCTACTCCGCCATCACCCACTTTGACTCTCTGTTTGGAGGAGGTAAAGTCATGGATGAAGCAAAATTTCCTGCAGCTGAACAGTTCTAAGACTGAAGCTATTTTAGTAGGTACCCCACACCAGGTTAGGACGTCCAACATCACTAGCATCACCTTTTCCGGTCAGAATATCCCACTGTCGACATCTGTTATTAACCTCGGGGTTAAAATGGACTCTCATTTGACGTATGATGCCCATATGAAACATCTGTGTAAGACATATTTTTTTCACCTCAGGAACATTGCTAAACTGCGTCCAGCACTTACATTTGCAGATGCGGAAAAGTTAGTCCATGCATTTGTCTCCTCCAGGCTGGACTTCTGCAATGCTCTCCTCATTGGGACTTCTGGAAAAAGCCTCCAAAAGCTGCAATATATTAAAAACTGCGCTGCTAGGATCCTGATGCGGGCACGTAAATATGATCATATTACGCCCATCCTCAAAACCTCTTCATTGGCTGCCTGTTTCATTCAGAATTGAATACAAGGTTGCCCTTCTTACCCACCAGTGCATCTATGGTGATGCCCCTCCCTATCTCAAAGTACTTATCACTTCACATACATCTTCACGAAACCTCTGCTCTGTCTCAGGTCATCGTCTGAAACCTTCGAAGACCAAGCTTCATACCATGGGAGATCGGGGTTTTGCCCGGCGGCACCTAGACTGTGGAATGCTCTCCCTCAGTATCTGAGGATGCCACAGACTGTTGATCATTTTAAATCTGGCCTTAAAACTTACCTTTTTATTAGAGCTTTTGAGTAGAAATAATTTGTAGCACTTTTTTTATAATGCACTTTGAGATTTGCCTCAAATATAAAGTGCATTATAAATAAAATGTATTATTATTATTATTATTATTATTATTAGCAGTGTGCTATCTGGGATGTTGCTGATACTTACAGGAGGCCCACTCTATGAACATTTTATGCTCTTTTATCTTTTCACTTTTGGGACCTCCCTCTTGAGTTCAGACAACAAGCCTTCAGAGTTTTTCACATCTGACTTTTGCACAAAATTGATTTAGTGTCTCTTTCTGTGATTATATGGAAGTGTGTTTGGTTTATTGGCTTATTGATAGCTCTACCCTTGGCCAGGTCTGAACCTGCTGGTAAAGGCAATTTACTGATTCATGTTGAAACTGTTTGATGCATAGCAGAACACACAAATTCACAAGAGCCATAAACTACAAAGCTTCCTCAAACCATCCAATATCCACATCTATATTTTACAGTAGATTTTTATGCAAATAATTTTTGTCATTCTTTCAAACATGCTGATGGTGTGCTCCAAGTTTGGTCTGATCACAATTCTGTTCACAAAACATAATGCCAGTTGCTGTTCATGAAGAAATTATATTTGCTGCTCTCACTGCAGTGGTGGTGAAGTCAAGGCCACCAGTGACTGTTCTCAAATTGGGAGAAATAGAATGTGGAGAAGACCTCACCCACCTGGGGATATACCTCACTGATTGACCTCTTTAATTGTGACGAAACCCTAAAGCCCCATTTACACTGCAGGTCTTGATGCCCAATTCTGATTTGTTGCCTATATCTGATTTTTCTGACCATCTGTTTACACGTTCTTTCAACTATGACCCATATCTGATTCAAGTGGTTACACTTGCCATACCGTCTGAAATATCGCGCATATTAAAGGGACTCAATAGCTCAATTCTACGCATGCAGTGTCTCCTCAGCTCGCTCAATATGTTCTCCGCGCGCACTTGGCTCTGCGTGTACACTCGCTCAACTTTGTCCAGTGTTAGATAGAGAAGGAACAGCCAATCAGAAGCGGTGTTTGGAAGTCTGTGATTGGCTGGTTTTGTGGCAGTTTTGTAACACTGGACGAAGTTGAGTGAGCGTGCGCAGGCAGAGTGTAGCGCGCGGAGAACATGTTGAGCGAGCAGGGTAGACACTGAACGCGCAGAATTGAGCTGTTGAGCGTGCAGTGCAGACACTGCACACACATAGTGTGCTTTGTCTGCTCTCAAAATGTCGAACCGCATGCTCAGAATTGTGGCAGGAATTTAACGCCCCATCTGTTTGGGATGAGCAGCGCCTCGGTGTGCCTGATTGCCTTAAGTCGCAGTTTTAATGACGTACAGAATGCAATGCCTCAAAAAATCCAACCTGTCTGTTTACACGACAATCGCATTAGCACATATCTGATTTATATCTGATTTATTTCCATATATGAAGGAGGCCTGAAACCGATCTCGAAATAGCGGAATGCATGCGTTTTTTTTCCTGTTTACACGGACATAGAAAATATCCGATATGTGTCACATATGAGTAAAAAATCGGAATTGGGTCACATTTAACTGACAGTGTAAACGTAGCTTAAGATAACTTTAATTGAAGTAACAGCCATATTGTCCAGCCACTATCCCACTCTCACCCATACAATACCCAAATATTGTCTTTATCTAGTGATAGAGGACACTCAACCAGGCTGTTGGACACAACCAACAACCAACTCAATAAGACATGCAAAGGTAGAGTGTGGCAATGCCACAGATGTTTCTACCAGCCATTCCAAAAACACCACTGTGTGTCCCTTTATAGATGGTTTGCTCAAGCAATTCAGTCAAATCTTTAAAAATAATTTACAATTTAATGTTTGGAATTAGGATCAGCGGGGCAAACCCACTTTTTGCAGTCTGAGAGCTGCCAAAAGCTTCCGTGAGGTTCTACCTTTAAAGCCCCATGGTGTCTTAGATGAAAATTGGGAGCAGGAACCTTCACAAAGCAAAATGAAAGCAAAAATGAAATTCAATATCTTTTTGACCTGAGAGCAAAATGCCCCACATTGGGTCAACTAATGCAGAGGAATTCCCTCCAGGGCCAAATGTATCTGCCCCAGCTGAATAACAGGTTCACTCGGCTGTGTGAGTTTTCACTGAGAGATAAAGTGCTCATAATATCACTCATGTCAAGTTCTAAGTTACTTATAGACTGTCAAGGGCCCTTTGAGGTCTTTGAATTAGTGGTAAGGCAAACAGGCAATGTGTGTGTGTGTGTGTGTGTGTGTGTGTGTGTGTGTGTGTGTGTGTGTGTGTGTGTGTGTGTGTGTGCATTGCTTGTGTTGAATTATTTCAGATTTCACATACTCACCATAACCTTACCTACAGTATAAACCGATCAGCCATAACATTAACACCACAACCATTAACATGTTAACGTTAATTATCACCACGCCTCATGCCCCTCCTCAATTTTGCAAGGAATTTGTCTTTGCATATGATGCATTTTCAGCATGTAAGCGAAAAAACCAGCCAACTCAAATGCTGACTTAGTTGCAGACCTGGGAGACCTGGGAACACCTGGGAGACGTTCAAAATAATAAATTAAGGTTAAGTGACGTTTAGTGTTTAATTTATTTCATATTCTAAATCATTTACATGTCCTTTCTAAATAATTTAGTTTATATATACGAAAAATATGGTTATAATGTAAATTGGTAATATTGGTAATATTTTTGGGTGGTTGGAACAGATTATCTGCATTAACATTATTTTCTGTGGGAAAATGTGTTTTGCAATACATGGATTGAACTCGTATGTTGAGGTAGCACTGTATGTAGTATAGTCTATAATTATTATAGGCACCTACAGTATGTATGCACCTATGTAGAATAATTTGTAAATTGGTATTACAAGTATATTTAAAGCATCAACATAAATGAAAGGATTTTAAATAAACCCAGAGTCTCTCCATATGGCAGTCATAGCCAGAAGGAACTTAAAGTGTCAGTTGCTACAGTATGATAAGTAACATTTCAGAGGACTGGAAGACAATTAAAGTGGATGATCACAGAATTCATTACTCTGTGAAGAAAAACCCTTCACAACCTGAAGGTTAAGAATTATTTAAAGTCTACAATGACGAGACATCTTTATGAGACAAACTACTGAGAAAACTCAAGGACAGAAAGTCCAGATTAGACATTGCTCAAAAAGATCTAAAAAGTCTGGCCAGTTCTGGAACAAGATTCTACGGACAGAAAGTTAACTTGTAACAGAATGTGTGCAAGAATGGAGTATGGAGAAGGATCGGAAGTGCTCATGATCCAAAGTATATGACATCATCTGTTAAACATGGTGGAGGCAGTGTTATGGCATGGGCGGGTAAGGCTGCCAGTGGAACATTTTCCACTCATATCAACCGCCACACATAATTCCAAGCTCACATATACATACGCCCTGGACAGTGTTCTGAGATTAGATTCTCCATGCCTAGTGAGTTTAATAAGTTTAGCACAGCCTTGACTGCAACCTGGAAAATGGACTTGTTAATAAGAACGAGGAGCACAGTAGAAAATAATTCAATCTCACACTGAGTTTAAAGAGAGCCTTATTATATTAGGCATAGCTTCTGGCATTGGGTAAACGAGTCCCCTGATGCTTGCTCCCATTTGAGAAAATGTTGGACAGTTTAAACACAAGCCTCTGCGAAGAGTTTAGATGCTTCAAATTAGAAGTCTGTTGGTACTGGCATACTTTTGTCCACTGATTCTGGAGAAAGTAAGGACAGACTAAAGAAGCTACTGTACAAAGATATGAAAAAAGAGAACTATAGGCTAATCTGCGATTCTTTAGACATATGTTGGATTTTACGTATGATAGGGGTTAGTATTGATTAGTATTGATATATCGAGAATAAAAATAAACAACCAGGAAATAAACAACTATACTTTTCTAGTGATTATTATACTAACTCTCCCAGTTGTAAGGGAATCGTGTTCAACTGCTTGTTAACACAAATGTCTAATCAGCCAATCACATGGCAGCAACTCAATGCATTTACGTGTGTCGACATGTTCAAACCGAGCATCAGAATAGGGAAGAAATGTGATTTAAATGACTTTGAACGTGCAGTGGTTGTTGGTGCCATTCAGGCTGATCTGAGTATTTCCGAAACTGCTTGATCTAGGAACATTGTCACACAACCAGCTCTAGGGTTTACAGAAAATGGTCTGAAAAAGAGAGAATATTCAGTGAGGGCATTTTCTGGGGTAAAATGATTTGTTGATGCAAAGGTCAGAGGAGAATGGCCAGACTGGTTCCAGACTGATAGAAAGGCAACAGTACTGTACCTCAAATAACAGCCTGTTACAATCAAGGTCCGCTGAAGAGCATCTCTGACCTGACAACCTTGAAGCATGTGGTTCATAGTAGCAGAAGACCACACTGGGTACCATACCTGTCAGCTAAGAGCAGGAAACTGAGACTACAATTCTCATGGACTTAACAAAACTGGACTATATGATGGGAAAACATTGCCTGCCCATTTTTGCTGCAACATTCAGATGGAATTTGGAATGTGTCATAATCAACATGAATGCATGGATGCGTCCTGCCTTGTATCAACTGTTCAGGCTGGTGGTGGTGTAATGAAGTTGGACACACTTTGGTCCTTTAGTACCAGTTAAACATGGTTTAAATGCCACATCCTACCTGAGTATTGTTGCTGACCGGGTCCATCCCTTTATGACCGCAGGATAACGCACCACATCACAAACTGCATGATATGGTCATGTCAATATAGACCAAAATCTCTAAAACATGTTTCCAGCACCTTGTTGAATCAATGCCATGAAGGCAGTTCAATTAATGCAGTTCTGAAGGGAAGAGCCCGGCCCAACCCAGTACTAGTTAGGTGTACCTAATGAAGTGATCATTGAGTATTTTTTAAAAAAAAAAATATATATATATTTTTAATAGAGTATATAGGCTGTAGCTCTGATTAGGTTTTTGTCCATGGGTGCAGATTGAATGTCACTGAATTGAATTGACACTGAGAGCACTGAATACACAGTGCATCCACATTCACCCACTCATTCTACAGTAAGTCAACCTGAATATCTGCTACAGATATTCACAGAGACCTGGCCTAACTGAAACGTAATGTCAGTAATAGTGACAGAACGGGAAGATACTATCCATTCATCATCTTACACAGCCAAATATGGTTACAGACAATCTTGAAAACAAAACAGAGTGAATATTGGATCATGAAGCTGGAGCAAAGCACAGCAGCATCACAGTATGCTCTATGTTTTAGGTTTACTTGGCAAAAGTAGTGGCAAATGATGGATCCTTTACACAATACAGCTGGACAAGTGGTTTAATCCATGTTGTGATGCATCCACCCATGTACCAATTTTATTGATGATGCATGCTTAAACAGGACAGAAGCCCTTGGCTTGAGAACAAATCATCTGGTAGAGAGGCCAGATGACTCATTAGTACAGAATAGTGAAGCTTTGTGTGTAATGCCATCATGCATACAGCCCAAATATAGAAGGGCTTATATTTTGGAGTGATGACACACAGATGACACACTGGCTAACATACAGTAAGCTGCATTGCTGCAACAGTGGTACACCTGCTAAGGAAATAATGTCCACAGTAAGAAGGTGCACAAATCTTAGATACAGGACTATGGTGAATCATGGCAACAGAATAAAGAAACTCATGGGGACTGTTGAGGCAGACAAAAACATGGTTGTATGGCTCAAATGCCTTTTGCTGAGTCTTGTAATAACATATTGCAGCTGCTATGTTTGGATCAGGACAGGTTTTTGATGCAAACGTCAAGGTGTTAAAAGCTATCCTTCTACCTGAGATGAGAGCAAAACATTTGATAACAACAGATTCCCAGTTTCCAATAGAGCAATAGAGCAATAGAGAAGAAGATATGCAGAAGTGGTAGAAGTACACAAGCACCGTACTCTGGGAAAAATAACAAGTACTTGTCTAAGAATGTACTCCACCACACCACAACTTAAATTTTTACCAAGTACAGGTTCTAAAATGTACTTTAAGTACAAGATAAATGATTTTTCTGGACATCTCTCCCACAGAGCTACAGCCTGTTCACATGAATGTGCAAAGTCTAATAGAAATCCATAGTGACAGCATTCGACATTAATGAACCAAATGGTGAGTAGCAATTGTTAGCATATTTCAGTAGCTTAGCTTCCTGCCATGATACAGAATATAATAGGATACTATAGGATATGCTCAGGAATCGCCAAAACAATATTGTTATTGGCATGAAACACATAAATTACAAGAATTCACAACTCTTTTCAATATGTTAGTTAGCTAAGTAGATCACTTACAGTATAGTCTTATTTTGACAAGTGCGCTTGTTCGAGAAGCTTGGAAAAGAAGCCAAAAGAAACAGCAGCAAAGATACAAATAGAATGAGCTGCTGATACTGTATGTTGCCACGGTAACTACTAATCACTTTTTTTTTTGTTACCAATCTGCGCTTTCATAATGACTTGCTGGTCATTTCTCTAAACTTGGACTTTTGGACTGGTGGAAGTGTTTTGTTCCTGTTCTTCCCACATCAGTTGTTATATGGTGAAAGTGACAGCATAAACGCGTACATTTAAATGAGAAAATCAATGCATTTTATGTGATCATCACTAGTAACAAATCTCTATTTAAAAGGTAGGGAGTAAAAGTACAGTTTTTGTTTTTTAATCAAAATTATGTAGCGAGTGAAAAAAAGTATTACATATGGAAAATACTCAAGTAAAGTACATATACAGTATACTTAAAAAACAACAATAACCAAATAGTTGTACTTTGTTACTTGTCACAAATTAGATACTGTATGTGGGATGCAGCAGGGATGCCCAGTGTTCAATCACAAGGATGCTGGAGGGATGACCTTCCGCTCCGCACCCAGAGTGTAGAATACTGACAATGACTGACCAGTGGTTACTGAGCACATTGTAGCCAGTATGTCCTTCATGGTTCTACTGCCAAATACAGGGGTTCGCCCCACAGGGGTGCTAAATCAACGTCAATTAGCTATACTCACTGCAGAAGTGAAGTTATTACTGGAACAAGCAATAGGAATAACATAGCACACACACCAGAAAGCCTGTCAATGTTTTCCTTTTTTTCTGTTGAATCAGCAAGAATCATCTCTTTCTGAATATATCCTGAACATGTACGCTGCATTATTAAAGCCACACAGGAGACAGGTTTTTAGGTTGACAGGGACAACAGATCAAACCTGCCATGCTGTAGCCAATCAACCCATCTACACTGAGATGTAAACATGAGCTGCTCTCGAGTGCTAGGTGGAATTCAAATATACAGCAGGCTAGTGGCAGAATCTAAAGTCACAACCCAAAGACAGCCTATTGGGCAAAGTGACGTCATAAGTATACATGAAAGCAGTACCTACACATCGAGGCAGAAGACTCATGTAGCATCACCAGATTTTACATACTGAATGTTGCTTCGTCCGTCCCTGTGGTGCATTCTAATGATCTTCATCTTTAGAGAAATCAAAAGCATCCTCCTCAACTCTAAATAGTACAATATCATCAGATCTTTCCCTTACATGAGCAGTATCAGGCTGGTAAGTTGGGTTAAGCCTTTATTGTTACATATACATTATGGCACAGTGGAATTCTTTCTTCTGGGTTAAGGGCCTTGCTTAAGGGCTCAACAACGGCAACCTGATGGAGATGGGACTCGAACTGTAAACCCTACAATCTGTAACTCAGTTTTGAGCTGCTCCTGCCCCATCACTGGCCAGCGATATCCCTGGCATTCCCAGTACTTTAAAGAACTTTATCAATTATGTGTGATTGTCTGCCTCAGTAATACTATGCATTATTAACATCATGAGTGATTAGTTTCAATAAATTACTATGCAACAATGCGTTATAAACACGTGTGCTGACTTTGAGAGCTCCCAATACATTCAGCATTGGTACAGTCCCAATACTTGCAATAGAAACCATCCTGGCAGTCTTAAACAAAAGGAAGTAGAATGAAAGTTCACAAGCAAGAGCAACCAGGGTCAGTTGGGTTGGCGAGAATGGCCAGAGGATAAGCATGAACCGGAGGGGACTTTTCATACACTATTTGTAAAGTTACAGGCACTACTTTGCTATTATGCAAATGGGAAAAATCCTTTGATGAAAATTGTCCTGGTAATCCTCTAGTCAGTTGGATACATGTGAAAGCTTCCAATAAACTTGTCTTAAAATGTCTGTATGGCCATTTCCCTTTTGTGTGAATGAGAGGTTTGTTCAGGCATAGGACAGGGAGAGTTTATTTCAAGTTTGGGTTTGGACAAGGGGAAATATAATTTTCATAACACCTGGCATATCACAGTTTATTTTAGTCACTAGGATCTAGAGTTTTCAAAACCCTTGTGCTTTGATGTCTTTTTCATGAATGAATTATTAATCAGATGAACAGTATTGGAGCTTCTTAACAGGCTTATCTTGACCCATCATTGGAACTCTTCATATCATTCACATCAAATCGTTCTATCTTGCTCTTTCAGAAATTGAAGCCGTATCCCAATTAGGACTGTAATAGAAGCTTTGAAGGAATTGCTATAATGAAATGCTTTTCTGTAAGCATGAATACACAGTTCTGTGCTAGTAGGCATGGCTGCAGCCTTTATTAAAGTATTAATGGGTGGAGCGACTCATTGAGCTTGTTTAAGCATGTCAGGATGTGTAGCTCCGCCCTGGCATGCTTCAAAGTGTAGCCTTTCTCTGAGATACGTCAGGCTGCAGCCAGGGGCTTCTCATTCTGTGCTTAGTTAAGGCTCTCTGAAGGACCAAATGTCAAGATGTTATAAGTCAGACTTTTAACAACATAAAGTCCAGAACAGGGGTCATAAACTACAAGGCTTTAACATTTTCATTGTCAGTTTCATTATCATGTGACCCATGTGTAGCGAGTGGTATCTATTAGGCCTGAAGTTCTTCAAAAGCATTCACTATTCCTATTATTATAGTTGAGCTGTTTATAAGCTGTTATGTTTCATATATAAATTAAGCTAGATGCAAAGCACAGGTGGTTACAGTTAGATGAACTGAGGGCATTTACATTCAAGACCACACTGAAGTAACCAAAACATTCCCTGCCCATACATTATGATTTAAATGTTCCATATAAGAAAGTTCACGCAGATCTCAGAGCTCCTCCAATACCTGTGTTAATGCACCAGCTGAAATACAACTCAGATAAATGCAGTTTTAATACCTCTAATTTCCTCTATTTCACTCCTCCTCAAAATACTCCATTTCATTTTCTATGTAAATGCTAGAAAACTGTACTGCTGAGCCACAACCCTTCAGAGAACAGCAAAGCTGAGCAACAAGGCAGAGGATGGGGATCTTCTTTTATGAAGTCACAATTGGAGAAAAAATTTAATTGGCTTGTTTAAGCTGGTGAAAAAGAACAAAAAGCAAGGAATGTATTTTTCCCCCCTCAGTTTTATTATTTGAACATGTAAATATACATATTTTTTGTGGGTTTTATTTTTTTGCATTTTGTGCAAAATTTAGTAAAGGCATAGCACCATGGGTGCCAAGAATGTTAGCAAGGACGGTAGCAAGAAGAAACTGGGGCTGCTTTCAGTTTTGATTTTCAAGCAGCCGGTGCCAAGAGGAACCTTAAAAATAAAGATAAGTGAGGTTTAATTTATATGTATTTCATATTTTACTTCATTTACATATATTTGTTTTTATTTATATGCAAAAATATGATTATAGTGTTGGAAATTGGTAATATTAGTAATATTTTGTGTGGCTGGAACGGATTATTTGCATTTACATTATTCTGTATGGGAAAATGCGTGTTATAATACAGAACCTGATTCAATTTGTATGCAGAGGTATTATTATTATTATTATTATTATTATTATTATTATTATTATTTTATAAACAAACAGATAGATAGAAAATAGAATAGATGACATATTCTTTGATTTATTTAAAACAAATTTGCAGTAATAACAACTAGGACTATTTATTCAGCAATATGGTAGACACCTAAGATATTTATTTTAAAAGAAAGAACTCCTATTTCCTTCCTTATTCTACATTTCCCCTCTCTGATTATAGGCTTGAAAAACATTTTAAAGTGTTCAAAGAAAACAGCCTTCTCAGACACCTATAATTAAGAAAAATCTGGCAACCTAAGAGTAGCTACCTTCAGGTAATTTGCGTAATCTGAATGGGGAGCCTAGAAAATTAACTTTTGTTACTCTATAAAAGAAATTTTGTTTTTGTTTCCCAGGCCAAGCCAGATTGGCCAGTAAATGCTGTTTACCACTGGCTGAAACAATACTCCTGGTTCTCAGGTGTGTAATGACTTGAATTATAAGTGCCAAAGCCTGTTTATGTTTCCTCCATCAGGAGAGTCCACTGTTCTCTGCTGAGACCTGCGTCGTATTTGAGCAGTTTGAACCTAGTTGAATTTGATGTTATAACTTCCCTATAGCTCCTTTGGCATTGGGGCCAGTGTGTGTTAAAATGATGAGAAGCTTTTAAAGATTGCACTGTTACCTTGTTGACTCCAGATGTGAGTAATCGCCCCCGCAGGAAATCTTCATCCGTAGCATTATGAATAATTATGACATAGGAGACTTCCTCATAGAGAGGAGTAGGACACATTTAAGAGCGAGTGTGTTGACAGTAATTACACGACAAATCAGCCAATTAGTAATTGTTCATGGCGTCCCGTGGGCTTTTTGTTGCTTTGACTCTGGAAGGAGTGTGAAGTGGTGTGGACAGCTGTGGGAATTCTGATCCGGCAAGAACAAGAGAAATTTTTTACACCAAAAAAGCTCAAAGCAAATATAAGAAATTCTGAATCTTATCAGGATTAGATAACACACCCACAGGTGTGTGGGGTGGTGGTGGCTGGGTTGACTGGACATGCTCGAGCACATTCCCTTTCAACTATTGTTTATTATATTTGGGAAGAACAAATATGTCGTCTTAAAAAACTAAATTTCTATGAATAAAAATTTGCAGATCTGGCTGTTAGTTTCCATGACCTGTCATTGTGCTACAATTAATTAGCCATTTACATCAGATCAGATTCGGTCATGTTTTCTTTATGGTGTGAAATTGCTCAGCAGAGCAGCAGGCTATGTGACCTAAAAGGCTTTTTTAAGCGAAATGTGTTTGCAGATTTATGATACTAATTCCCAGTGTTTCATTGACACAGATATACATTTGGATAATAGTTTTAATTAAAATGACGTGTGTTGTCGTGCTGCACATGTGGAAGAAATGCCATGTGGATTGTGCCAGATGCTTACTTGACACATCTGGTATGAGTTTGGGTTATGTAAAAGGTGGAGACATCGATCTGTTTTCAACTCATTTGGACCTGTACAGTATGTACTGTATGTACTGCTGCTTTTGCTAATTGTTAGAATTTAGAGCTGAGATTAAGCCCAATTGCACTTAGTTCACTTTTTAAATTTGGAATTGTTTCCTTTTTTGTATAAAGTTTTTAAGTAAGTAAATATCATGTATGTTATAATTAGAAAAATGATAATTTTTTAAAGTAGTGTTTTATTTGAATATCCATTTAAGAAGTTTGCTGTAATTTTATAATCTTGATCCATCCCCCCCCCCCCACACACACACACACATTTTTTTGAATAAGATAAGATATACCTTTATTCGTCACATATTGAGGAAATTTCTACATTACAGCAGCAAAGAAAAATCTTCAAACATAAAATAAGGACATTCAGTGTATAAATACAAAAGAAAAAGAAAAAACAATAGTATTAGGTATTATAATATTGCACAGTTTCCATTGCACAGAAAAAATTAACACATTGTGAGATATTGTAACTCTCACTCATTCATCATCTATACCGCTTTATCCTGTTTTCAGTGTTGAGGCGGATCTGGAGCATATTGTCAGGGATAACCCCTAGAGGGCGCCAAAACGCCCTAAGACTTTGTTGTGTCGTCATCACGCAGCGAGGAGGACAGCGAGCTGCCACCGCTGCACCTTGCCAAGGTGACCAGAGAGTTTCCTCCGCCGCCCTGCATCACAAAGGACGGCAAAATTCTTCTTCCTCCGCCACCCAGTGTCACAGAGGACGACAAGCTCCCTCTGCCTCCGCCGCCCAGCATCACTGAGGACGGCGAGCTCCCTCTGCCTCCGCCGCCCAGCATCACAGAGGTCGGCAAAATGCTTCTTCCTCCGCCGCCCAGCATCACTGAGGACGGCGAATTCCCTCTTCATCCGCTGCCCTGCATCACTGAGGACAGCGAGTTCCTTCTTCCTCCGCCGCCCAGCGTCACAGAGGACGGCGAAATTAATTTTCCTCTGCCGCCCAGCATCACTGAGGACGGCGAGTTCCCTCTTACTCCGCCGCCCAGCGTCACAGAGGATGGCGAAATTCATCTTCCTCCGCCGCCCAGCATCACTGAGGACGGCGAGTTCCCTCTTCCTCCGCCGCCAAGCATCACAGAGGTCGGTGAAATGCTTCTGCCTCTGCCGTCCAGCATCACAGAGGTCGGCGAAATGCTTCTGCCTCCACCACCCAGTGTCACAGAGGACGACGAGCTCCCTCTGCCTCCATCGCCCAGCGTCACAGAAGACGGTGAGTTCCCTCTTCCTCCGCCGCCCAGCATCACAGAGGATGGCTAAATCCATCTGCTTCTGCTGTCTTGCTTCGAAGGAGGCATCAGACCACAGGGCTCACAGGACAAAGGAGCTAGCCTGTGGGTGAGAGGGACAGACATTGGACCCTGGGGGGATGCCCTGGACCTCCTGTGGCGCCTCGGGAGTTGCACCCTTAGTGGGGGGGTTATGTCAGGGATAACCCCTAGAGGGCGCTAAAGCGCCCTAAGACTTTGTTGTGTGTAGTTTTTCTAAGACTTCATTTCCCAGTTTGCATCTCGGTCAGGTGACGTGGGCGCTCACCTGAACTGAGGTGATCATTAGGTTTACTATAAATAGCTTGTTTCAGTTTGGTTATTCGTCTAGCATTTGTTACGTTAAGTTTAGAGATGTTTTCCCGTATGTTGCTTCGTGTTTTAGTTTCTTTTTAAATAAAGTGTTTTGTTTGTTAATTCCCCTGATTTTTGATTTATAAATAAAAGAACAACTACGAACCTCAGCCTCTGCAGTTATGCCTCGCAACCGACACCCAAAGAATTGTGACACATATCCCAGGAGACTTAGGGCACAAGACGCGGTACACCCTGGACATCGTGCCAATTCATCACAGGCCACACACACACAACGGGCAATTTGGGAACGCCAATTAGCATGTCTTTGGACTGTGGGAGGAAACACACCAAGCATTGGGAGAACATGCACATGAG
Organism: Clarias magur; assembly: GCA_013621035.1. NCBI lineage: Eukaryota > Metazoa > Chordata > Actinopteri > Siluriformes > Clariidae > Clarias > Clarias magur. Next base: position 2,853,373 of record QNUK01000016.1, on the reverse strand, counting down.
ACCTGAATCAAGCCTGGCCGGGAAGCGAACCCCGACCCGGTTGGTGCAAGATGACAGTGCTAAGCACTACACCATCGCCTTACTATTGTAACTATATTGTAAAATTTAAGATATTGTAACAACAGTAACTAACAGTAACAGTATATAACAGTATAGGTATAACTATATATTATATAACTATAACTATAAAAATGACTATATCTTTGTCTCTACACGGCCCAGAGTAAAAACTCGATTTCAAAATTCCTAAGGTGTCAATTTCTTATAATCACATCAAACTATAACACCATAAGGATTTTAAACATACTAAATATAATGAAATGAAAAATTTACAGTAATCTCTTCTGGAAGTAGTTTTGGAACACGATGGGAATAGAAACAGCTGTCACTGTCATATTTTAACCATATGTGAGACATGTACAAAAATTATATTTCTGGTGAATGAAGGCATAAAACTAATTGACATTTACCGAGGACTTCAAGCACAATACTGTAATGAGACTCTTCAAAAAACATTTGAATTATGCATTTATTGTTCATTTGCATTTGAGGATGGGTTCCCCGTTGAGTCCGGTTCCTCTCAAGGTTTCTTCCTACTGCCATCTCAGGGAGTTTTTCCCTGCCTCTGTCGCAAGGCGCTCATCAGGGACAATCTGACCATTTTTTGTTTCATACACATTCACATTCCATACAAACTTAAGTAAATATTTTGATTGCTTTGTGACAATGACAATTGTTAAACGTGCTATACAAATAAAATTGAATTGAATTGAATTGTAATGAATCCCATATAGTACATTCATGAACGACGTTGCCAGTTGAGGTGGCTCTGAACCCAGGAGTCGTTCCCGTGAACATTCAGTGAGTGGAACGCCTGATCATTTAAAAAATGATGGAAGAGACGCATCTGTCTGTGTGAACTTATCAGACCCCTAAGTGCAGACGATCTAGATGAAGTGACTAGCAGCATGGGCACTATTTTTACCAGTACATTAGACACTGTTGCTCCCATCAGATTAAAAAAAGTCAGAGATAAAACACTTGCACCATGGTACAACAGTCATACTCGCGCCCTAAAGAGAGCAACCCGTAACCACGAGCGAAAATGGAGAAAAACTAAATTAGAAGTTTTTAGAATCGCGTATAAAGGTAGTATGTACAGCTATAGACGGGCTCTAAAAGCGGCTAGGGCCGAGCATCTGAGCCAACTCATAGCAAGAAACCAAAACAATCCCAGGTTCCTATTTAGTACAGTGGCTAGCCTAACAAATCCTAAGATGCCTGCAGGGAGTATCCCATCACAGCTTAGAAGTGAAGACTTCATGAACTTCTTCAATGAAAAGATTGATAGTATCAGGAAGAAAATAATGGAAATTCAACCTCTAACATCTCATGATCCAGTCCAGTCTAAAGCTTCACAATTTGATTTTCGGAGCTTTACAGGTGTAGGACAGGAAGAGCTGTACAAACTTATGACCTCGGCTAAATCAACAACATGCTTGTTGGATCCAATCCCAACTAGACTTATAAAAGAAGTGATAAGTATAGCCGGAGCGCCACTTCTAAATATTATCAACTCTTCATTATGTCTAGGTCATGTCCCTAAACCTTTCAAGTTGGCAGTTATTAAGCCTCTTCTTAAAAAATCTAATTTAGACCCAAATTATATAATAAATTACAGACCGATTTCAAACCTTCCGTTTATATCAAAGATATTAGAAAAGATAGTATCAGCCCAAATATGCACATTCTTGCAGGAAAACGATATCCTCGAGGAATTTCAGTCAGGTTTCAGGCCCCATCATAGTACAGAAACTGCACTAGTTAAAATTGCAAATGACTTGTTTTTAGCTTCAGACCAAGGCTGCATCTCAATTCTTGTCTTACTTGATCTTAGTGCTGCATTCGACACTATAGATCATGATATTCTAATAGATCGCTTACAAAATCACATTGGTATTCAGGGACAGGCATTAAAATGGTTTAGATCCTACCTGTCTGATCGATTCCATTTTGTAGATCTGAATGGAGAACAGTCTGGTGTAATGCCAGTGAAATATGGGGTGCCACAAGGGTCAGTTTTAGGACCTCTGTTGTTCTCAATATACATGCTTCCCTTGGGTAACATCATCAGAAGACATGGGATTAGTTTCCATTGTTATGCTGATGATACTCAGTTATACATTTCCACAAAACCAGATGAAATACCCAAATTGTCTAGACTAACTGAGTGTATTCAAGATATAAAAGACTGGATGACCGATAATTTTCTTCTACTAAATTCAGATAAGACAGAGATATTACTTATTGGCCCAAAACCAGTACACACCAGCTCTCACAATTCAGCCTGCGTTTAGAAGGATGTTCTGTTACCACCAGCTCGACAGTGAAAGACCTGGGTGTGATATTAGACAGTAACTTATCCTTTGAAAATCATATCTCCAACATCACAAAAACAGCCTTTTTCCACCTTAGAAATATTGCCAAGCTTAGGAACATTTTATCTGTATCTGATGCAGAAAAGCTGGTTCATGCATTCATGACCTCCAGACTGGACTACTGTAATGCATTACTGGGTGGCTGTCCTGCATCCTCAATTAACAAGCTACAGTTAGTCCAAAATGCAGCCGCCAGGGTTCTCACTAGATCCAGAAAATATGATCATATAACCCCAATATTATCATCCTTGCACTGGCTACCTGTTCAGTTTAGAATTAATTACAAAATAGCATTACTTACGTACAAGGCTCTAAACAGTCTAGCTCCCACATACCTAACCAGTCTTCTGATACGTTACAATCCAGGACGCTCCTTAAGATCAGAAAACTCCGGACTACTGGTAGTTCCCAGAATATCAAAATCTACAAAAGGAGGTAGGGCCTTTTCATATTTAGCTCCAAAACTTTGGAATAGCCTTCCTGACAGTGTTCGGGGCTCAGACACAGTTTCCCAATTTCAAAGTAGACTCAAGACGCATCTCTTTAATCTGGCGTACACATAATTAATTTCTTTACCTGATACTCCAGTACATCTATCCTGAATGGCAACCACGCTAATTCTTTTCACCTGCTCTTTATTTTTCCACCCATCCCGAGGCATCTGGAGATCGTGCCAGCTTCAGTAGACAGAGGCCGACCCTGCTTTGACCCAGAGGCATCCAGAGAAGGACCAACTCCAGCTGGATTCTTCTTCATTTTGGTTTGGATCTACACATGCTGCTCCTGAGCTCCCAGTGATCCAGACCCCCATCTGCCCTCTGCACCTGCTGACTCATCCCTGTGCTGAACTGGACTTTGTGTTAATTTAAATTAACTTCTGTTTATGGAACTTTCATCTGCATAACACACATGATGTTATACAATTTCTGTTATCTGTTATCACCCAGATGAGGATGGGTTCCCTGTTGAGTCTGGTTCCTCTCAAGGTTTCTTCCTGTTGCCATCTCAGGGAGTTTTTCCTTGCCACTGTCGCCGTCACCCTTGGCTTGCTCATCAGGGACAATCTCATTATCTAGTCACATTTTTCTTACACATATATACATTTCCATAAGTCTTCTTTTCATTTCTGTGAAGCTGCTTTGAGACAATGACCATTGTTAAAAGCGCTATAGAAATAAAATTGAATTGAATTGAATTGAACTGTACACTACACACAATCATTCACCAGCACCACCTGTACATTACAGGAATGGGCTGTGAGTTATTTCCACATCCCCTGTACAGACCTGACCTCGCTCCAAGCCATTTCCACATGATTGGGCCATTAAAGGAGTTCCTGGGAGGCCAGCATTCCAGACATGGAGCAGGCAGTCCAATCATGACTCTGGCTTACTGAGAAAACTTTCTACCTTGATGGTGTCCAAGCACTAGTGAAACACTGGGATAAGTGCATTAGTGTAACAGGAGCTTATATGGAGAAATAAGGGAGTTTTTACTCTCAGAACTGTGCTCTGAGTAAAGTAATATTCATTAAAATAATTATTCATTAAAAAAAAGTCCTTTAATTATAATAATAAAACGTTGATAAAAATGCCATGGTTGTTTTTGTAGTTGGCTCACAGTAATCTCCCCGATGCAGTACGATAGTTTTTGGAACAAGCACAGCATCATCACTCTACATATTAATCAGACTTCAGATCTTAATATTTAGGAGTTTGCTTCCTTTTAGTAGGCCAGACAGAGGTGACAGGATGAAGTATTATATAGGCCAATGTCTGCACTGACTTTAAAGCTGCATGTGTGTCCCAGTTCCTTGCCATGGTAGCTCAGTGGAGCCTTCCGTTTATAGAGCAACACGTCTGTTCTGGAAATGGAAAATCTGACATGTTGCTAAGCTCCATACATAATGAATGGTCACACATATCCCTCTTATACGCACAACCGGCCCAATGATATAGCATGCAGATGATCGCTTTTCATATACGGTGAGGACACTCGTGAGTGAAATCAAAATGTATGAAATTTTTGTTCTGTGATAACAGAGGCAGTTTAACCAAATAGCGATTTACAACATTTAGTTTTCTTTTCTTTTCTTTTGTTTGTTTTGTTTTGAAATTTCTGATCCCTGAGATAATGAACGACAGACCATTTTTAGGTCAAGTTTATAAAGACGGCACACTCAGTTCCTGACACCATTGTTGCTGCCATCTTTAGTGATACCAGCTGACCCATTTACACTCATCCTCTAAAGCTCTACTTAACAGCAAAAAAAAAAAACATGTAGTTTTATAAGAAATCAGTTTATTTTGTACTCTGTAGTTTTCTTGCCAAATAAAAAAAAAATGAAAAACTGGCGAGAGAAATGTGTCAGCATCCCTCAATCACTATTAATCCGACTCATCTGTGTCTATTAAGATCCAAACTTGCATGTTTATTGCTTTTATCCTTATTTGCAAGCGGGTCAGCGCCCCTCAAGAGTCACTAAACACAACATTTACTTTAATGACTAGTAAAAGAAGGAAATGTGTGAATGTCATCGCAAATGTCAAGCAATGAAACTCACAGCAATGAAAAATGTTACACAGGGACACATTTTCCCGGCCCTGACAGATGCTTATCATTAGTATGAGGTCCCTGGCTTGAAAAAATAACCATATTCCTCATCTGTCTGATTTGATATTGTGTTCACTGTTGGCTCACGGGCATTCACCACAGGGTAACATGGGGTCTGTTATTTGCTTTGTGATTAGATGTTTCTTAATAAAATCAGATTTGCTTCTGCTTTCTTTGGAGTTAAAAAGGTGGCCTGCAGTGCTGAGGAGTCTAAACTTGCCAAATTTACAAATACAGAGAGGGAGAGAGAGAGAAAGAGAGAAAGAGAGGGAGAGAGAGAGAGAGAGAGTTCCCTGGGGAGAATGACTGAGGCTTGTTCAGTGGAGTTAATGAAAATGGCCAGACACTCCCTAATCGAAAGTTTAATCATGAGAGACCTCCAGGCTGATGGCTGGAGAGGGGGGTAAGGGTTTCAGGTCATGCAGGACAAAAAGAAGGCAGGAAAAGTGTATGGACTAAATCATTTGCCTCAAGATATATTAGTCATAGTTACGCATACAGTATGTAATCTGGATCAGTTATTCATACACTACTGTATATGGACAAAAGTATCTGGCCAAACCTGTTAATTATTGAATTCAGGTGTTTCAGGACTCTTATCTCCAATCTTAATGCTTTATTACACCAAAACATCTTGGACAATGCTTCCAACTTTGTGGCAAACGTTTGGGCAAGGTCCTTTTCTATTCCAACATGCTTTGATGAGTTCAGTGTGGAAAACTTGACTGGCCCGAACACAGAGCCCTGTGACCCTAACTTTATCAAGCACCTTTGGGATGAACTGGAATGGAGATTGCGAGCCAGCCCTTCTCGTCCAACATCAGTGCCTGACCTCATAAATGCTCTACTGAATGAAAGGGCACGAATTCCCACAGAAACACATTATCCAAAATCTTGTGGATAGCCTTCCAATGGAAGCTTTTACAGCTGCAAAAGACGTGTTCATGTGTGTGCATTTTAGCCCTATTCACAGTTATGAATATTTATTAGTAGTCTTTATACATATTTAATTTCTATGGTTGTTTTTTCTTGGACTTCTTACCTTTCTTGGGGTGGAACCCTGCACAAACTTCCTACTGACACCAATCCATTTCTCCAGGCTTGTGATTGGCACGGAGGATGCCCTGCCTCTCCTGTGACTGGGTATTCTATTTGGGCATAGGGTTAAGGGCTTAGCAGTGTTAATACAAGTAGTACAATAAAGGGAAACAGTGGCAACCCAGTGGTGGTGGGGCTCAAATCCCATGCCCTCAGCAACCCAGAGGCTGAACCTGCAGAGCCACTCCAGCCCCCATATGTTTCATTTTCATGTATCCTACACACATGGTCTATCAGTAGTGTCACGTACGAGTCATTTTCACCTGTGAGTTACCATGCGTCTGAGTCTCAATGTCACAATTTAATTTAATGTCAAAAAAAATTATTTCTTGAAGCTTATTAAGAAATACTGTTATCTGATTTTAGTTGCCCGGCTGGGGTCTGGGGTGCATCAAGTTCTCATGCCTTTATATTTACTTTAACTCCTCCTTTGCTTGTTTCATGTGAGGAGAATAATGTTTATATGCATCATATCTAAAATTAAGGGAGTGAGATTTGGATCTTGAGATTGATCTTGACATTTCCCTCTGCAGGACTGGACTACTAAGGCAAGTTAGCACATCGTCATTTGACCGCGATTGCAGAGCGAAAGAACTGCCCTTTACGAGAGCTTCAATTTTATCTAACAAAAAAAGAAAACAGTTGCTTGTTTTTGGCATTCAAGCTCTGAAGAGTAGAAAACTTCTGTAGAAGCTCTTATAATTTCAAGGACACTTGTAGGCCAGCTGTGCTGAAATAACTTGATCCAGATTAACAGCGTTTAGGAGCCTGCGATGTTCACAGCAAGCCAGTGTTTTCACACAGTCGGTCCGCACCTGCTGCTGTGCGCTGTCGACGCACTGTCACACTCAGCAGATTGACCCAAAAAGGGAGCCATTTAACACCTGGCACTCTCACTCAGTCTCGCAGAGAGGGATGGGAGAAAGTGGATGTGTCTTTGCTTATGCTATTGCACAAGTGGGATACTTTGTTTCTTTGGATTTTTCTGTCATTCATGCAACTCTGGAAACTTTCAAAGATTCTGTCCAAGGCAAAGTATTTCTTTCCCAAAAGGTGAAAGGACGGTTTTAGTGAAACCCAAACATGCTAGAAATCTTACCTGAATAATGTACACATACTGCACTTAGCTAATGTACATTAATTCAATTCAGTTCATTTCTATTTATACTGTATAGCGCTTTTAAGAATGGTCATTGTCTCAAAGCAGTTTCACAAAATGAAAAGAAAATTACTGTGACATAAAGATATATTTTTATTGTATTCAGCTTCAAATGGTCTCATCTGATCTATGTGGCATTTTCACATTAGGTGAAAATTGCCCTTCCTATGCATCAAGGTTGTAACATTCAGAAATATCATTCCTTTCATCAACTATTTTCAATGATGAATACAAAGAAGCACAACCTCATTTTGTTCATTAAATCACCGCCATTTTCAAACATAGCATCACTCCAATTATCACAACCGAACTTCTATAACCTATAGCTTTTATTTACTGCATAATGCAGGCTTTTACTGCACAGCAGGTGAGATCAAGGGTAGCTTAGTGGTTAAGGTATTAGACTACTGCTCAGAAGGAGTCCTAGGTTCAAACCCAAGTACCACCAAGTTGCCATTGTTGGACCCTTGAACATAGTCCTTAACTTTCAATTGGGTGGAGGGGGTGTTGCTCAGGAGTAAAAAAAATAGATAAAAAGTCACTCTGGATAAGGGCGTCTGCTAAATGGTCAAATGCAAATATGCTTAGTTCAGTCTTTTCTGATATGCACCGTAGCTCTCCTGGTGGGATTTGTTGCTTTTCTTGCCATCTTGCTTCAGTGCATTGTCAAAGTCTTCATACCCTTTAAGCTTTTCCACATTTTGTCATGTTACAACCACAAACGTAAATGTAGTTGATTGGGATTTTATTTGATAGATCAACACAAAGTGGCACATACTGTAATTGTGATGTGGAAAATGATAAATTATTTTCAATCTTTTTTTATAAATAAAAATCAATTAGGATTTTAAAAAATTGGTAATAAAAAAACATCCCATGCTTTGAACATCTCACGGAACACTGTCATTTGAAAATCAAACTAAACCTACCAAGACATAGACGTCCACCTAAACTGACAGGCCGGGCAAGGAGAGCATTAATCAGAGAAGTAGCCAAGAGGCCCGTGGTAATTCTGGAGGAGTTGCAGAGAATCTGCTCACAGGGCAACTACTAGTCATGAACCACTACTCTACAAAACTGGTCTTTATGAAGAGAAGAAGAAACCTATTGTTGAAAGAAAGTCATAAGAAATCCCATTTAAAAACTATGAGTATGGATGTTTTTGCACTGTACTTAGATCCCTGCTATGATGGTTTTATTTAATGATTAGTGATTTTAGAAATTAAGGAAAAACGTCTCGGGTTACTTAGATGTAACCCTGTTCCCTGATAAAGTGGGAACGAGATGCTGCGTGAAAACACTATGGGAACATCTCTTTGTTTCCGGTTGTGAAGCCTGTGTATGTCAAAACCGCCGAATACCTCGGCTTATAACCTCTGCCAGGCATGACGTCACCGAATAAGGTGCACCTGCAGGTTATAAATAGGAGTGAACCGGAAACATCCTCAGGTCAATTTTGTCTGAAGGACGTCCAGGCACGCCAGCAGTGCGGCATTGAAACGCAGCATCTCGTTCCTGCTTTATCAGGGAACAGGGTTACAGCTAAGTAACCCGAGACGTTCCCTTTCAAAAGCTCCACTCGATGCTGTGTGAAAACGCTATGGGAACGAGAATACCAACACCACCGCACTGCAAGTGTCTGTAGCCCTAGGCTGTGTAGCGTGTGTGCACAATAGCCAAGGAGGTCTCAGACCTAGCTCTGGGATGCTGACTCAAGGATCCACGAGTTCGGAGTAGCATTGACATCCAGACTATAAAATCTAAAATCTAACAAACGTGTATGGAGAGGACCAGCCTGCTGCATCACTCACCTGCTGCAGGGGGACACCTCTTGCCAGAGCAATTGATGATGCAATCCCTCTGGTTGAATGAGCCCTGATTCCCAGAGGCGAAGTGTGACCACGCGCCTCATAGGCTAGGGCAATAGCATCTCTCACCCAGTGTGACAGAGTCTGTCTAGTGGGGCCACCCCCCGGTTGCGACCCCCATGGCAAATAAAGAGCTGCTCTGACTTACGCCACTGGCTAGTGTGGTGGATGTAAATCCGAAGAGCACATACTGGACACAGTAAGTGAAGTCTCTCCTGCTCCGGAGCTGTGAAAGGCGGAGGACAGAAGGCTTCGAGAACGACTGGGTGCATGGTCGAGAATGGAACCTTGGGAAGATCGTTCGGGTGAGGATGCAGAATAGCTTTGACTAGCCCCAGGGGCAAAGTCTAGGCAGAATGGGGAGACTGACAGTGCCTGCAGATCCCCAATCTTCTTCAAAGAAGTAATAGCCATAAGAAAACCTATCTTAAGAGACAGAAGCCTGACAGGCGCTGACTCTAGTGGTTCGAAAGGGGTGTCAGCCAGGCCTTCGAGTACGATAGCTAAGTCCCATGAAGGGTCCATCGCTCTAATGGGCGGCCTCAACACACATTTGGCTGTCAACATTTTGATGTTCAGCCCAAGAAGATGTAAAATTGGATGCAACCCCCCCATCTCTCATCTGGAAGGGGAACATAATCTATGGCCCCTTTTCCCAGCAACGTCTGTAATTGCCAAGTCAGCAGATGGGCTCGTTCCGGTTTCATGGAAGTGAAGACCACGCCATTGAAATGCGGAGAACGATGTGCAATGGAGGGTGGGGGGGTGTGTTAGGTGTCTGGCATCCTGAAACAAGACAGGAAGGAACCGAGCACCTAACATTTTGCTGGAGACCGCTGCTTCTCGAAACACCAGTGGTGGCGGAGATTAGACAACGGCCCCCATAGGGTGCCAGGGAGGAGTCTTTATCCCTTATTGGAATTTTTACGCTCCCCCCCCCCCCCCAGGGGGAGACACCCCGGTGGTCCTGGGCACGTCAACCTCAGGACTTCCTTTTTGGCGGAGATAATGCTCCTCAGGTCCAGTGCTTTTTTTTTCTTTGAGGTGGATTACGAAGTGCGACGAGTCCCTCCCCTGTCTCTATGAGGGGGTAGCTGGCTCGGCACACTCTCCTTCTGCGCCTCACGCCTCGTGGGGACCAGACCTGGTTGGGATTGAGTGGCCGACAGTCCCGACTCCTGAGCACGGCAGGGGAGAAACCTCACAGAGGTCTGCTTGTAGAGCTTCGCCTCCCAAACCTAGTGGCGGTGGTGTTTACAGCGTCGCCAAAGAAGCTGGAAGACGAGAGGGGGGGCATCAAGGAGGAAAACGCGATCCCTGACCTCGATGCCCGTGAGGTTTAATCACAGAAGTCTCTCTGTGGCGACCGCGGCAGCCATAGAACAGCCGATATCATGGGTCGTCTGCTTGGTGGCACGGAGAAATAAATCTGTGGCTCGGCGCCATCAATAGACCCGCCAGTGCTCAGAACTCTTAGCAGGTGAGCTTGGTATGCCTGCAAAACCGCCATGGTGTGCAGAGCAGCACCAGCCTGACCCGCTGCCTGAAAAGCTTTCCCTACCAACGAAGATGTTAGTCTACACACCTTGGTGGGAAGTATGGGCTTTTTCAGGGAGGATGAGCTCCCAGGAGAGAGATAGCTCGCAAGCTCTTCAATCTGGGGCATTAACATAAAACAGGGGATGTTCCATGAAAGAGTTAACTCGTCATGGAGGTCACCAAAAAAAGGGGAGGAACCCTCGTTGAGGCCCCTCCCCTGGCCACCCGACAGAAACCTGTCGTCTAACTTTGAGCGCTTGGGGATTTTTTTTTAATTAATTAATTTTGAATTATTTATTTATTTATTTATTTTGCGGCTAAAGAGGAAACCTATTCGGCCCCTTCACAAAAAGCGCCGGTACGTGCTTGAGAAGAGGACGCTAAAACTTCCTGATCCGGGAAGAGCGCGAGAGAAAGGTGAATTCCGGCTCATGCGCGTCTGCCCGATCGGCACGCTATCTCCGTGGAAGCACGTGAGGAAGTCTCTTTTGACCGCTCACAAGAAGTGCCGGAGCGCGCTTGAGAAGCGGACGCTAAAAACTTCCTGATCCAGGGAGAGCGTGAGAGAAAGGGGGAAATCCCGTCTCATACGCACGCGAGCCCCAGGAATGCGCAAAGTGCCTTAATAGGGAGATCACAAAACTTGCACTTTCCTTGAAACCCAAGCACTCAAAAAAAAGTCGTGGAGATCGCCCTAAGAAAGAAATCACACAGAGGCACGCATCTCTCAACCAACTCTTGCCATTATCGGTAAGTAAAGTTTTTTTCTTTCCTACCGTGATTCTGTTGCACACACACACACGCAAACACAAAGCGGTCCTGAAGACAAAAAGATCTGAGGATGTTTCAGGTTCACTCCTATTTATAACCTGCAGGTGCACCTTATTCGGTGACGTCATGCCTGGCAGAGGTTATAAGCCGATGTATTCGGTGGTTTTGACATACACAGGCTTCACACCCGGAAACAAAGAGATGTTCCCATAGCGTTTTCACGCAGCATCGCGTGTAGCTTTTGAAAGGGAACATTAGTTATCTATATTAGTCTGGTTCTATGAATGCTGTCAGGGGCAGTGAGTAAATACCTTCTTCTATACATGAACACACATGCTGAGACTTTCTCACAAAGACAGAAGTTATGTATGTTTCATAAATATAGTGTTTCATACGTGTCTTCTCCAGCACATCCCACGTTCAATGGGATTAAGTTTAGGGTTAAGGAAAAGGAAAAAAGGTTAGGTTAGAAAAAAAATCCTTCATTTCTTTCATATTCCAACTCTCTTTATTGTTTTGAAAAGTCTCAACAGACATACAGCATAGATCCAAAAAAAGGCATATTCAAATACAAAAACATGTGTAAACAAAGGTGCAACTGAATGTCATCCCAGATCCCACAATCCCCCCATCCCCCACCCATCCCATCACAGGCCATTCCCCATAGTAGTACAACATCAAAATTTACCCATCCAGTGAGCACTAAGCATATACACATATATACATATACACACATATATACACATATATACATATACATACACAGGGGATGCAGAATGAAGTGGATGAGATAAATGATAAATAGTAAGTGAGGTATGTAAACGCATACATACATACACGCACACACATACATGCACATACCTCTACATACAAATGCACATACATATACAAAATAAAATAAAGTAAAAAGTAAATAAATAAATAAAAGGGGGCGGAATAATAAAATAAAACATTCAAAGAGAAAAAAAAAAAGAAAATAGGAAAAAGAAAAAAGGGGGGGAAACCCCTCTCCCTAACCGTCCTCTAGATCTTGGGGACCATCAGGTGAGGTAGTAATATCTAGAAAGGGTTCCCGTGTCTTATGGAACTTCCCTGTGGAGCTCCTGAGAGAGAATCTAAGCTTCTCGAGTTGTAGGTTATAGAGAACCTCCTTGACCCAACGTTTATGTGATGGAGGATGTGCGAGCTGAGCAAAATAAATTTTCGGGCTAAAAGGGTGGTAAATGCCAATGCCTGTTTCGCTACTCTGGGCAGGTCTGTGTTGAGGGAGATACCAAATATTGCTGATAATGGGTTAGGGGTAATAGTGTGTCCGTAGGCCCTGCTTAGTGTGTCAAAAACGCGTGTCCAAAATGACGTTAATTTGGGGCATGACCAAAACATGTGGACGTGGTTGGCTGGAGTTAAGCTGCATCTGTTACATGCCTCGTTGACAGAAGGAAAGACTTTAGCCAACCTCGCATTTGTATAGTGGATCTTATAGAGGACCTTGCACTGGATCAAGCTGTGCTGGACACATATGGAAGACAAGTGAACTAAAGAGAGTGCTGTCTCCCATTGGCTATCTTCAATTTTAATCTTCCCATGCAGCTCTAACTGCAGTAGGGGGTTGTGAGGAGGCTGACCACATATGCCCATACAAAGTGGAGATGGATTTTTTGGTGACCAGGCCCACTGACAGCAGACTCTCTGTTAAATTTTCAGGGGGGGTGGTTTGGGAAGTGGGGAAACTGCTTCTTTACATAGTCTCTGATCTGGAAGAAACGGAACAGATGGTGATTTGGAAGGTTATATGTAGATGAGAGTTGTGCTAAAGATGAGAAAATACCTTCAGTGTACAGGTTACTTATCTTGAAAATACCATGGGCCTGCCAGATCTTGAATGCTGAAGTTTTTGGGTGTTAGCTGACCAGTAGTAATGTCTAAAGTTAGGAAGGGCAAGGCCTCCACTCTTCTTAGGAGACTGAAAGATTGACCTGCGAATCCTAGATGGTTTTCCGTCCCACAAGAACTTGGAGATCATTTTATCTAGTCTGTCGAAAAATGATTTGGGGATCTAATAGAATGGGATATGTTGAAACAGGTAAAGGAACTTTGGGAGAACCACCATTTTAATTAAATTTACACGGCCTAGCAGTGAAAGTGTCAGAAACTTCCAGCGGTCGAAGTCCCTCTCTGTCTTCGAAACTACTGGCAAAAGGTTATCACGAAACAGATCTGACTGGGCTGTGGAGACAGAAATGCAAAGGTAACAGAAGCCGTCAACTGCCCATTTGAATGGTGCCACCGAGTGTGGAAGGTCTTTGGCCGATGCATTGATAGGCATAATCTCGCTCTTTTGATAATTAAGCTTATAGCCGGAGGCTGCCCCATATAGGTTCAATATATTGAATATTGCAGGAAAGGAGTGGATTGGGTCAGAGACGTATAAAAGCAAGTCGTCTGCATATAAGGAAACTTTATAGATTGTGTCACGGCATACTATGCCACTGAAGCTAGCCTCTGAACGTAGACAGATGGCAAGAGGTTCTATCACGAGGATAAATAACAGTGGAGACAATGGGCAATCCTGTCTGGTGCCTCTCTGTAAGGAAAATGAGGGTGAGATAGTGTTGTTTGTTCGCACTGAGGCCATTGGTGAAGAGTACAGGAGCCTGACCCAGTGTACAAAGTCCTTGCCCAACCCAAACCTGTTCATCACTTCATAGAGAAAGGGCCATTCGACCCTATCAAAGGCCTTTTCCGCATCCAGAGATATGACCACCTCAGGTGGTGAACTACCAGACGTATGAATGATGTTGAAAAGTCGTCTGCTATTATACCAAGATTGACGACCTGGCATGAAGCTGGTCTGATCGAGTATTATGATGGATGGGAGAACCTGTTGTAAACGAAGAGCCAAGATTTTGGAAAGAATTTTAAAATCCACATTTAGAAGCGATATTGGCCTGCAGCTGCTACAAAGCAGGGGGTCTTTTTCTTTTTTAAGAATAAGAGAAATAGTGGCCTCCAACAAGGTGTTTTGAAGACGCTGGAGAGCAAAAGCTTCATTATACATGTCCCTTAAATTAGGAGCGAGAAGTTTAGAAAAGGACTTATAGTATTCAGTTGTAAAACCATCAGGACCAGGCGACTTGCCACTCTGTAACGACATAATGGCCTCTTGAACCTCCGATATAGTGATGGGCCCGCCCAGAACTTCCACCACGTCGGTTTCAATCTGTGGGAAACTGATGGCATCCAACACGTCATCAGGAGGTGGAGGGTGGTCAGAAGTGTAAAGATTAGCGTAGAAATCAGCAAAGGTCCCGTTGATTTCGGTCAGATCTGTGAGAATCTTTCCTTGTGTAGATTTAATAGCCAGAATGATTTTTGAAGATGCTTCAGCTCTAGCTTGATGTGCTAGAAGCCTCCCAGCTTTATCACCGGACTCAAAAAAGCGTTGTCTGGATTTAAGCAGTAAGGTTTTAACTTTATTTGTAGAAGCAAGGTTGAACTCTGTCTGTAATCTTAGACGCTCTCTGTAAAGAGAGGGGGTCTGAACTGGCGGCATAGCGGTCGTCCACCACCTTGAGGTCCTTGAGAAGTTTATCAATGTATAAGGTTTCAGTTTTCCTCATGTGTGAAATAAAAGAGATGAGCTGACCTCTAATAAATGCTTTCGATGCCTCCCAAAGAGTTCCCCTGCTCACCTCGGGCTGATCATTCAGTTAAAAAAATAACACAATTTGGGAGTGCAGAAACTGCTTGTAATTATCCTCTGCCAGGAGGACCGAATTAAATCTCCATGACTTCAAGGGGCTCAGCCATGTAGATAAATTCAGGTCGAGGGAGATTGGGGCGTGGTCTGATATTGCAATGTTGTGGTAGTCTGCCGTGATAACTTTGGAAAGCAGTCTTAAATCGAGGAGAAAAAAATCTACGCGAGAGCATGCGAAAAAAAAGAATAGGCCTTGGCTGTGGGGGACCTGTGCCTCCACGGGTCCACAAGGCCATATCGGTGTGCCATAATGTGTAGGGTCTTGGCTGAGTTGGATAAGGGGACTGGCTTAATAGATGACCTATCTAATAGTGGGTCCTGAACAAAATTGAAGTCACCTCCTATAATTATGAAATGGTTTTCTAGGTCTGGGAAAGATGTGGATAGCTTACTCACAAATGATACATTATCCCAATTAGGGCCATAAACACAGATCAGCAAAGTGGGGGTATTTTCAAGTGTCCCAGAAACCATAACATATCCCCATTCCAGATCAGAGGTACATTTGTTTACTGTGAAGGGAATGATGATCTCCCAATGAAAGATCTGTCCCACCCAGCCAGTCTTAAGCCGCATTATCTCTCTGTTACAAAGATGAGTTT
The DNA here is from genome assembly GCA_013621035.1 of Clarias magur. Classification (NCBI taxonomy): domain Eukaryota; kingdom Metazoa; phylum Chordata; class Actinopteri; order Siluriformes; family Clariidae; genus Clarias; species Clarias magur. The sequence goes on along the minus strand of QNUK01000016.1, from coordinate 2,837,525 downwards.
CTTGGATAAAGTATATGTCTCCCTTAAGGTGCTGTAAGTGGGACATAATCCTTCCTCTTTTCGTGGCGTTGCCCATCCCCTTAACATTCCATGAAATTACCCTAACTGGACGATTCGTACCAGCCATACCTTAATATACTTAGTGGAGGAGATAAGATTGGGGAGAAAGGGGGGGAGGGGGTCTGAAGAGAAAAAAAAAGAAAAAAAGGAGAAAAAAAGAGAGAGAAACAGACACACACACACACACACACACACACACACACAAATATAAACAGGCCTGAGCTTCCCATAAACAACAAACATCCAGTGACTAATGCACTACAGTTCTAATAAGCACTGATAGAACTTCCTTAAATTCTAAAGGTTCCCTCTCCCGAAGGATTAAATGTTAGATAAATTGGTCATGAAGATAAACAAATAACCCGACAGATAGAGGTATTAAAAATATTTTTTTTTAAAAAGGGAAAGAAAAACCCACTTACAGTGCCGTGGAACCAGGAACAGATTAAAAGAGCACATAACAGTCATTATGTTATGGAGAAACAAGGTAACGATAATCTTACCCAGTGCAGATAATTTTAAAATGAAAATGAAAAAGACCGCGCCAACCGGCGCAGCTACACAAGTTGGTCATAAATCAAGGCACATGTGGTGGCAGTATTGAAAGCGTTCAGTTTCCATCTACAGGGGCGACCGGGCGGTGATTGGTAAAGTTTTTAGCGTCCCCCACGGAGGACAGGTGTTTTCTGGAGCCATCCTTCGTTATGATGGATAGCTTACCCGGGTAGCGTAGAGAGGGTTTCAGGCCGAGGCTGTACAGTTCCTTCATCACATCCCGGTACTGAGCGCGTTGCTTCATAATCTCGGGGCAATAGTTCTCAAAAATAAAAATTGGGTAGTCTTTATACTTAATTTTGCCTCACAACTTCCGCGCCTCGCGCAGCACCAGTTCTTGGATTTGTGCACGATGAAAGCACATCACCACAGGTCTGGGTTTCTCGGATGTCCCTGGTTTAGTGGCTCGTGTGCGATGAGCACGGTCTAGCTCAGGTGGCGAGGTCAAAACACTGTCACCAAGCACTTCAAATAACATTTGAGAAAAAAAACACTGTCGGTTGGGAGCCGCTCGAGCAGCGGTTAGAACCGCTGCTCGATGCTCTTGAAACATCGGGGCCAATATGGCCGTGATGGTATTAGCCAATGAGTCATCCCGTTCCTGTTCCTCCTTCTTTGTTTTCCTAGACATATTTCTTCACACTAAAGAGTGGTCTAGTGTATAATGAATGCAATACTGTGCGGGTATTAGTCTTAAAGCTGGTCAGTGACCATGTAGAAACTAAAAAGTTCAGGAGCTCGGGTTAGAGCGACTACTCCATCTCACAGCATAACCCCTTCATTTCTTTCATGAAGTTGGCCGTGTTCATGTGTTTAACAGTTCTTTACCCAAGTCAAGTAATTTAATGTGTTCTTTGTATGATGCTGAACAATCATGTGACCCTTCTGAAATACAGTAACATCTTTTCCAACATGATTGTTTATGAAACTATGCTCACTGCATCAGTTAGGATTAAAATAATGGTTGCAGCTGAACTATAATAATCACTGCAGTAATTATCTAATCAAAGGCTGTAAATTATTTGCTTATTTAAATCCAAATGGTGGTTTTATTGGCCAGGCAGTGTACTGTATGTCCTCTGTCTGAATGAATCATTATGCAATAGCTAGAAATAACAAAGGAAAACAATGTTCAAAATATTTACAAAGCGAAAATGTAAAAGAAAATGTAAACCCCTCTGCGGCCGGTTGCAATCAGAAGTGGCATCAGAAGGCTTCTCTCCGATGACGATTGTCATGCTCTTTGTTTTGAGTGTTTGGGTAAAGATCACGCTTTCCGCAGACTCGAGGTACAATGCGTGCACTGTGATCTGCTTCCGATCAAAGTGCTTTGTGCCCGGCTCGCATTCTTTAAAGAGAAATCGTGAGCCGTGCTTGGGGTTTGCGCATTGATCTGGCGGAAGCGCGTGAGACAGATTTGCCCTTTTCTCTCACACTCTCGCCGAATCAGGAAACTCCCACGTCCGCTTCTGAAGCTCATCTTGATGCCTCTTCTGGTCGGGCACCGGAGACCTCCTCCCTTCTCTCAGGTGAGTTTAGCACCCCAGGACGCTCCTGTCGTGGCGAGCGAGAGTATGGGGAATTACTGGAGGAGGTAACTAGGGCAGTCCAATGCCTACAACTTGACTGGCCTCAGGATCAGGTGAGTCCCAAACACTCAAAATTGGACGACAGATTTCTGTCGGGTGGCCGAGGTGAGGGACCTCAACGAAGGTCCCTCCCTTTTTTTGGCTCCATGACGAGGTAACTTGTTCATGGAGCAAACCTTATTCGTCCCACATATTTGTGCCAATGACGTCGATTTATTCGATGATCGTTGATGCAAGCACGTGGGGCTACATGCTACATGATGCCCCAGGTTGAGGAGACGCTTGCGAGCTATCTCTCTTCTGGGTGCTCATCTTAATTGAAGAAGCCTAAACTCCCCACTAAGCCGTGTAGACTAACATCTTCGCTAGTTGGGAAGGCTTTCCAGTCAGCTGGTCAGTCCGGTGCAGTGCTGCATACAATGGCGGTGTTGCAGGCATATCAGGCTGATCTACTGAAGGACCTGAGCACCGGCGGGTCCATGGACCAGCAAGCCTTTTCAGAGCTTTGCTGAGCCACGGGTTTGTCTCTCCATACCACAAAGCAGACGGCCCGTGCCATTCCATGGATGCTATGGTTGCCACAGAGAGATATATGTGGCTGAACCTCACTGGCATCAAGGACAAGGAGCGTTCGTTCCTCCTTGATCCCCTATCCCGCCTTCCGGCCTATTCGGTGATAGGTTTCAGGAGGTAAAACGCAACGAGGAGGCGTTTGTGAGGTTTCTTACCCGCCATGCTCAGGAGTCGGGACCGTCCCTAGCCAAGCATCCCCTCGTAAAGACTGGTGTCCAACTCGCTGCGCTTCTCGGTCCGCCTTTTAAAGACCGAACCTGAAGAGCATGATCTCCTCAAAGAAAAGGCTTGTGAAATGCCAGGACCATGCGGGTGTCTCCCCCAGGGGAGGGATGTGTGGTATTCCAAAGGGAATAAGTACTCCTTCCTGGCACCCTCAGGAGGCCGCCCAAATCTTCGCCACCACTGGTGCTTGGAAGAGTGGTCACCAACAAAGTGTTAGGTGTTTGGTGTGCCTCCTGCCATGTTTTCAGGACACCGAACATCTAACGACCCCCCGCCCCCCCCATCAACCTAGCGTTGTGCCTCTTTCAGAGAAATTGGCAGCATGAAAGTTACTGCCAAGTATATCTCCTTAGGCTCAGAGGATCCAACCTGTGCAGCGCCCTCAGTGTTTCAACGCCGTGGTCTTCACTTATAACCATAGGGGAGGTAGTCAAAAGTTTTAGCTGGGAGGTGTGAAATACTGGATGGATCCGGAGCGCCGCAGGCAGCTGAAGCCGGTAGTTGACAGGATTGATCCGGAGAGTGACGCGGTATGGACCAATGAACCTGGGTGACAGTTTTTTAGATTTCGTGTGAAGGTGAAGGATTGATAGCCCTACTTTGTCACCTACATTGTACAATTGTCCTGGCGGGTGTCGACGGAGATGTTGATATAGATATATATAATGATATAGCGGTTGTTGGCATGTTGGATGGCAGCATTTGCTTGGTTCGACACCGGCAAACCAACTGTTGGACCGACAGCACCTCAACCTCCGGTTCTTGATGATCAAACACCGAAGGCTGGAAACCGTGGCATACCTCAAATGGGCTGAGATTGGTGGCTGATGAGATGTGAAGATTATGAGATAACTCAGCCAATTGATCAGACGGCAGAAGGCCTTCCAGAACCGTGCAGTGAACTGGGGCCCCCTGTCTGAGACGATGTCTTTTGGGAACCCATGCAGTCAGACTACATGTTCTAAAATCAGCTCCACTGTTTTTTTGGCTGACCAAAGTCCGGTGAGGGCACGGCTTTGGAGAACTGGTCGACGATGGTTAAGATGGTGTTTTTCCCTTCGGAGGCGGAAGGAAATCAACTGCAATGTGCGTCCAGGGCCGATGGGGAACGGGGAGTGGTTGAACGGGGAACGTCAAGGGCACGCCTGGACGTACTCATTGACGTCTCCCGCCATAGATGGTCACCAGAAGGCGCGTCTAATAAATTGGAGGGTGCGATTGGAGCCGGGGTGTCCAGATAGGTGAGAGGAATGGCCACATTCCAACACCGTTGGTCCTCACAGTGTTAGGCACATAGAGCCGCCCAGGCGGCATACCTGCCAGTTCGGTCTCGTCGCCTGTGCACGGCGAACCCTCGTTTTCAGATCCCAGCGAAGTGGTGCGATGATCTTGGTGGGTGTGATGACAGGCTCGTGTTGTCGGGAGAGGGCATCAGCTTTGGTGTTCTTGGACCCGGGCAGTAGGATAGGTTGAAGTTGTAATGTTCAAAGAACAGTGCCCACTGCGCCTGCCTCGGGTTGAGCTGTTTTAAGATGCGGATTGTGATCAGGTTCTGATGGTCGGTCCAGACATTGAACGGCTCCCTGGCACCCTGGAGTCCCCTACTCCGCATCGCTGCTGAGTGGGGTCAAATTTCTTGGAAAAGAAACTACAGGGGTGTAGCTTCTGGTCTGGACCCCGCTGGGAGAGAACAGCCCTGGCAACCACATCCGAAGTGTCCACCTCTACAACGAATGGTTTACTTGCATCTGGGTGTAGTAGAATTGGGGCGGTGGTGAACCGGTGGCATAAGTCATGAAAGACGGTGATGGCAGCGAAGTTCAGGCTGAAGTGATGAGGTGATGGTCGAGTTAGAGTGGTTAAAGGGGCAGCAACCGTACTGTAGTCTCGGATAAAGCGACGATAGAAGTTTGCAAACCCAAGAAACCGTTGAAGTTGCTTGAGGGTCTTGGGTAGGGGCCAATGACGCACAACTTCCAGCTTCTGCGTGTCCATGGCCACACCATGGGATGAGGTAACAAAACCCAGAAACATGGTAGAGCGCTCGTGAAAGGTGCATTTTTCCAACTTATAGTACAGTTGGTGGGCGATCTCTTAAGGACCGCTCTGATGTGCTGGGTGTGTTCCTCTGCTGTACGTGAATAAATGTCATCGAGAAAAAACGAATACCCACCGACCTAGCATGTCCCTGAGGACATCATTGCTGAACTGTTGAAAGGCGGCGGGTGCATTACAGAGTCCCAAACTCTTGTAGTGTCTAGTGGGGGTGATGAAGGCCGTCTTCCACTCATCGCCCTCTCTGATACGCACCTCTCTGATTGTAGGTGCTCCAGAGGTCCAACTTTGTGATGGTGGCGCCAGAGAGGGCGTCCAGGGCTGAGTTGGTAAGAGGCAATGGATGTCTGTTCTTGATGGTGATGTTATTAAGCCCCTGATAATGGACACAGGGGCGTAAGTTGCCGCCTTTTTCTTCACGAAGAAGAACCCCGCTTTGGCAGGCGAGGAGGAGGGCCGGATGGTGCCGTGGCGAAGGGCCTTAGAAACATATCGCTGCATGGCGAGAGTACAGAAATCCGCAGTGTAGCGGCTCGCGGACAACCCATCCTGCAGCAGATGATATAATTTGGTGTCGGTCTCCACCTCAGCAGCAGGATATTCAAATGTTAGTTTTAGTTGATGGGTGAATTCTACATATGAGTAGGCTGTGTCTGAATCTGATTTGAGAATCGCTGTGGCCCACTCAGCTGCCTGCCCGGATAGCAACTAAACGACGAGCGCAATGTGCAACCGGTCTGTGGAGTATCTGTTGGAATTAAACTCAAACACTAGATCCAAGGCTTTTAAAAAACACACTGCACTTCCCATCTGTGCCATCCCATTTATCCGGTAGTGCTAAGTAAAAATCAGAAAAAGGGTGGGTTGGCGATGGGTGGTAGGCTAGCTGGCTGAGCGGCCGCCGAGTGGACAGCCGTGTTCTCCTGTTGTAGCTCTTGACCTCACCGCTAAGTTGCTCAATCAGCGCGGCGTGCCGATTCACCATGTTGCAGAGGTGTGCGTAATCCACTGGGTTCACTGCAGGCTCGGTCATTCTGTCACAAGCAACTGGAGGATTTGGCCTAGCAACCTGCACATATATAAGAGGCCGGATGCAGCGCTGTTTCCTATATGGTTCCAGGGCATCCGTAATTCGAATTTTATTCACGACTTGGCTCAGTCTCTGGAGCTAGCGCTTCGATATCGACATGTCATCCTAGTTCATCTTGAATCTTTAGGGTTGACACTCAACGGAAAGAGAAGCATTGTCTCTCCCGCTCACAGGACAACGTATTTGGGGGCCGTATGAAATTCAGTCTGAATACAGGCACAATTGTCTCCTGTATGCACCGAATCTGTCTTTGGCATCCTAAGGAACATCAAACTAGGCCAGAAGGTGATTGTTTGTTGCTTTCAGAGAATCTAGGTCTTATGGCAGGTGCATCCATGATGATACCCTTGGGCCCTCTGCATATGAGACCCTTTCTGTTGAGCCAGGAGATTTCATTCAAGGGCCAATCCCCTGAGCAAACAGGATACACGCCAGGGGCTTTGCACCCTTTCTATGTGGTTCATACTTTAATATTTTCTTTTGGGTTGGGGTGCGGTCTTGGATGGCCATCCAGCTCAAAGGATCTGGAGAGGTCATCTTCTTGCATGGCACACCAGCAGAGATTTTGCTTCAGGCATAGGACAAGTTCTTGTCCCACGAGGCGATTCACATTCCGGCACTGTCTCAGGTGCGGGGAATAATATTCCATCCCAGGCCCGAGTGTTGGGATCAACAGGCTTAGCCCTTGAAAGGGACCAATTAAGAGATCCTGATATTCCAGCTAAACTAATAGAAACTATTCCAAGCGCTAGGGCTCTCTCTAACAGAAGTACTTAAGCCCTCAGATGGGATGATTGTGGTTGTATGGCAAACCATGTAGACCCAGTCCACTGCCAGACTGATTCAGTGCTGGAGTTCCTGCATTGGAAACTGTCATCAGGCGTAGGACAACAGTCCCTTCAAGGGACAAAGCTATTGTGTTCAAAGGTTGGCTGAGGCCCATTTTGAACCTCTAGAACTTGTGCCTGTTAGGCTTTTAACCCCTAAAATTTTCTTTTTTTCTAATAGCCTTTATTTCTCTGTAGAGAATTGGGGATTTGCAGTTTCTGTCATTCTGTCACGAGCAACCGGAGGATGGAATAGAAGATGTAGCAGTTAGCCTGTGTAGCGTGGATCGTAAACCCAACCGCGGAAGCGGCGTGAGTTGGCAGGATAACCTCGCAAACCCACTTACGAAAAGAGCTAGGATCTACACAAATAAATCCGCATTCTAGCAACACACACTCAATCAGAAAGGCAACCCGAGTCGGTGAGTACTCATTGAAAATCCGGCGAAGCGTCGGAAAAGGCATGGGCAAACTCAATGACTGAACGATGTGAAGCACCATCTTGTTTCCTTTTACACACGTGGACAAAATTGTTGGTACCCTTCGGTCAATGAAAGAAAAACTCACAATGGTCACAGAAATAACTTTAATCTGACAAAAGTAATAATAAATAAGAATTCTATGAATGTTAACCAATGAAAGTCAGACATTGCTTTTCAACCATGCTTCAACAGAATTATAAAAAATAATGAACTCATGGAACAGGCCTGGACAAAAATGATGGTACCCCTAACTTAATAGTTTGTTGCACAACCTTTTGAGGCAATCACTGCAATCAAACGATTCCTGTAACTGTCAATGAGACTTCTGCACCTCTCTGCAGGTATTTTGGCCCACTCCTCATGAGCAAGCTGCTCCAGTTGTTTCCGGTTTGAAGGGTGCCTTTTCCAGACAGCATGTTTCAGCTCCTTCCAAAGATGCTTAATAGGATTGAGGTCAGGGCTCATAGAAGGCCACTTTAGAATAGTCCAATGTTTTCCTCTTAGCCATTCTTGGGTGTTTTTAGCTGTGTGTTTTGGGTCATTGGCCTGTTGCAAGACCCATGACCTGCAACTGAGACCCAGCTTTCTGACACTGGCCAGCACATTTCTCTCTAGAATCCCTTGATAGCATTGAGATTTCATTGTACCCTGCACAGATTTAAGACACCCTGTGCCAAATGCAGCAAAGCAGCCCCAGAACATAACCTCCACCATGTTTCACAGTAGGGACAGTGTTCTTTTCTTCATATGCTTAATTTTTCCGTCTGTGAACATAGAGCTGATGTGCCTTGGCAAAAGGTTCCATTTTTGTCTCATCTGTCCATAGGACATTTTGTGGCTTGTCAACATGTAGTTTGGCATATTCCAGTCTGGCTTTTTTATGATTTGTTTTCAACAATGGTGTCCTCCTTGGTCGTCTCCCATGTAGTCCACTTTGGCTCAAACAACGACGGATGGTGCGATCTGACACTGATGTTCCTTGAGCATGAAGGTCACCTTGGATCTCTTTAGAAGTCTTTCTGGGCTCTTTTGTTACCATTCGGATTATCCGTCTCTTTGATTTGTCATGAATTTTCCTCGTGCGGCCACGTCCAGGGAGGTTGGCTACAGTCCCATGGATCTTAAATTTCTGAATAATATGTGCAACTGTAGTCACAGGAACATCTAGCTGCTTGGAAATGGTCTTACAGCCTTTACCTTTAACATGCTTGTCTATAATTTTCTTTCGAATCTCCTGAGACAACTCTTTCCTTCGCTTCCTCTGGTCCATGTTGAGTGTGGTACATACCATGTCACCAAACAACACAGTGACTACCTGGAGCCCTATATATAGGCCCACTGACTGATTACAAGATTGTAGACACCTGTGATGCTAATTAGTGGACACACCTTGAATTAACATGTCCCTTTGGTCACATTATTTTCAGTATTTTCTAGGGGTACCATAATTTTTGTCCAGGCCTGTTCCATGAGTTTATTTTTTTAAATAATTCTGTTGAAACATGGTTGAAAAGCAATGTCTGACTTTCATTGGTTAACATTCATAGAATTTTTTTTAATTATTACTTTTGTCAGATTAAAGTTATTTCTGTGACCATTGTGAGTTTTTCTTTCATTGACCGAAGGGTACCAACAATTTTGTCCACGTGTGTATGTTTCCTAACTCGGAGTGAGAGTGCGCAATTAAAATTCTAAATTTTGACGGTCAAGATGATAGTTTCTCAAATCCAATCAGAAGATCGACCTGAAGGATGCATATTTCATATAGAAATATTGCCACAACACAGGAGGCTCCTGAGGTTCGCTTTTGGGGATGAAGCTTACCTCTGTCAGGTCCTTCCATTTGGCCTAGCAACCTGCACATATATAAGAGCCTCGATGCAGCGCTGTTTCCTATATGGTTCCAGGGCATCCGTAATTCGAATTTTATTCACGACTTGGCTCAGTCTTGGGAGCTAGCGCTACAACATCGACATGTCGTCCTAGTTCATCTTGAATCTTTAGGGTTGAGACTCAACGGCAAGAAAAGGATTGTCTCTCTCGCTCACAGGACAATGTATTTCGGGGCCGTATGAGATTCAGTCTGAATACAGGAACAAAAATCTGTCAATCTCGTCATCCTGCCTAGACTCTTCCCCTGGGCTGGTCAAGACTATTCTGCATCCTCACCCGAATTATCTTCCGAAAGTTCCATTTTTCGATTATGCAACCTGTTGTTCTTGAAACCTTCTCTCCTCCACAGTCTAATGCTCAGAAGCAGGAAGGATTTTACTTACTGTGTCCAGTATGTGCTCTACAGATTTACATCTACTGCACTAGTCAGTGGCGCAAATAGGAGCAGCTCTTTATATGTTATGCCGCCGGGTGGGCGACTGCCACTAGACAAACTATGTCAAATTAAAAGGGTGAGGGATGCTATTGCCCTAGCCTATGAGGTGCGTGGTCACACTTCACCTCTAGGAGTTAGGGCCCATTCAACTAAGGGGTTTGCAAGGTGTCCCTTGGCAGCAAGTGTGTGATGCGGTAGGCTGTTCCCCTCCGCACCCTTTTCTCAGAGTTTATGGTTCGGATGTCCATGCTACTCCAGGCTTACGGTCCTAGAGTCAGCATCCCACTATCAGGTCTAGACTTCCTTGATGATTGTGCGGACACGCTACACAACCGTGGGGGCCAGACACTTCCAGTGCAGTGGCGATGGTATTCTCGTTCCCACAGAGCTTTCAAGCGCAGCACAGAGTGTAGCTTTTGGAAGGGAATGTCTCGGGTTACTTTGCTGTAACCCTATTCCCTGAAAAAGTGGAAACGAGATGCTGTGCACTAATGCTGCACTGTAGGCGTGACTGGACGTCCTTTCAGACAAATTGACCTGAGGATGTTTCCGGTTCAGACCTATTTATAACCTCCAGGTGTACCTGGTCAGATGACGTCACCTGACTGAGGTTTTCCGGGCCAAGTTTTTGCCGTGTTTGACACACATGCTTCAACAACAGGTGAGCGTAGACCTCTTTCCATAGCACTTTCAAGCGCATCATCTCGTTCCCGATTTTTCAGGGAACAGGGTTACAGCAATGTAATCTGCAACGTTTTTATCAGCATAGTTTTAGGATTCATATTCATATCCCAATCCTAGACAGAAAAAAGGAGGTTACCTACTGAATGCCAGTAGCAAAACCTACATTAAAAATCAGTCATGGAAGCACTTTCAGCACGAAAACACATATGACAATGTTATGTTATCATAAACAACATGCTGTGTCTTTAGTAATGACTTTTTTGCTCTTGAGCTGTCCATGGTGTATTCAACAGCTAACACAAGCTGCACAGATAACTAGCTTCTAACACAAGGCTTTGTTAGAAGGCAAAACCCTCTTTAACCGCTGAACAAGGGCACTAGTTGGTGTGTGGAACAGGGCATTGTATACCCTACATAGGACAGTACCTTTCCATTTCATGATATTTTGGATTCAACCCAAGAACACTTAGTTAATGTTACCTGCACATAATTTTATGAAGTTTAAAATTTCAATGTTGGAAACACCTGTGGTTCTCTTAGAACCTGTGTTTCATCTTTCTTGGAAAAAGCACCTGTAGTTAGACCAGCCTTGCATCTTGGCTGGTTAGCTCAGCTGGTTAGAGTTGGCTCTAATAATGTATAATGCTGAGGTCGCAGGTTTGATCGCCATACAGGCCAGTGCAACAATTTGCTGTTTCTTGAATGCATTCTCTATGTGTTTTTCTATCTAAGAAAAAAGTTCTAAAGGTATGTTTTTTTTTTTACCATAACAAACAGTCAATTTCCAAATCAGTCATGGAATCAATACACAGGCCACAGTTCCTGGTTTACAGGGGCAGTGGTGTGTTACGGCTGAGTTGCTGATCGGAAGGTTGGCATTTCAAGCGCATGTGCCACCAGATTACCTGCTGTTGGGTCCTTGAGCAAGACCCTTAATCCTTTCTGCTCCAGGGGAACCGTATAATAGCTGACCCTGCATTCCGACCACAGTCTACTAAAAATAAAAGCTGGTATTTGTGAAGTAAAAAGTGAGATTGCAGTGTATATGTGATGAATAAAGGCTGAACATATTATAATAATTCTATCAAACTGATGGGAATCACTGACAGGCTGTTGTATCAACAATTCCAGCATTCACAGCAAGATTTAGGCCTGGTTGGATCTGACTGACAAGTAGAACAATGTCTGCTGTATATTGGGGTAAGGAGATACCAGTGTCACTGAACAATGTGGACTGATTTGGACTTCTTTTGTGAATTCCTTTTCATCAAGCACAGAACAACATCCAGTGGAAACAATTTGTTTGCGAAATGAGTGTGATTGGGGTGGAGCCATCTTTGGGTGCAGTTGTTGTGTTAGGAGTCTTGCAGAAATACAGTAGCAGGCTCAGCAGACAGCGAGTATCTTAAACCTACCAGCCAGGAGTTGTGAAAAAGAAACTCTTAGTAGGAAGATGGATCTTTGTGAGAGAAAAGAGAAAACAATGAATGTCAGGAATCTCAACTCCAGCAATGTGTGGTAGTGGAGCAAACTCATATAGCTGGCACAACCACTAACACAGATGCCACAATGATGGGGACATTTACAGCATTTGGCAGACACCCTTATTGGGCATTATCTGAACAATTGAGTGTTAACGGCCTTGATCAAATGCCCAAGAGTGGCAACTTGGTGATGCTTGTGTTTGAACCTGGGACATTCTAGTCAGTAGACCAGCATTTTACCCACTGAGCTCACCTGCTTCTCAATCCAATGGACTTTGTAAACCACATGCCCACCAGTCTCTATCTAATTTTTTTTAATGCATAATTAGTTTTTTTTTCTGCTCTATGAACTCACTCCAATTAAGAAAAGGCTATTAATTAATTTGGCTGTTAAAATCTGATGGTTTGGGAGGCAGAAAGTTCGACTGACACTGCACAAGGGTTGAGTCCAGAGCGATGAGTGTCAGTACTGAGGTACAGGTCATAAAGCTAACTTGCAGTCAAATAAAAGAACAGCTAATAAAGCTAGCATATAGGATGTTTAACGGAGACCTCTTTATTTAGATTTCCTGAATCCATATCGTACTACTAAAATGCCTCAGGTAAGGTGCTTTCAAATGAAGCGCTAAAAGTCTTCTTTGATGGAGAACAATGAGGAAAGTCCTAACTAACTTCAGTGAAGGATGATACATAGAAGCCCTAATGTCAAAAATAACATTTATTTGTACTGTATAGCTCCCTCTCTCCGCTTTTAATAGACACTCAACATCTTCTGAAGCGATTTCAAAGAATAGCTCTGATGCTGTTGCCACAGCAACCTAAAATCTATAAACTCCCATGCAGTTTCCTAACAGAGCAGTGTGATTTTCCCCTTCCCCATCTCCGACTATGTTCCTTGTAGCACTTTCTTAGTGCTCAACGCATTCTCTTTTCTTTTTAAAAAAAAGCATTTTACTATGAGTTATGTAGGACATACTGTGTGCTCTATTCACTCATGCTTTTTAAGACAACTCTCTAAGTAAGTGTAAAAATATTGTAGATTGGTAGCAGAGTTTGACTTTTATAGATGATAACTCACTCTTTCTTTTTGAAGGCAGCAAAAGTAGCTGTACTTAATGGTGATTAAAAGACTATACAGCAATGCAGTGTTTCATCCTCTGTTTTAGGCTTTCATGACTTGCTTTGTTTTACTTCTGCTTATTTTCCAGTATTGTCAAAGTAATACAGATTAGATTAGAATACTATAACATAACAACGTAAAGACAAAGAAAACTCGCTAGCTAGCAGAGGGAAGATGAAGACTAAAATTTATCCAGAGCAACATTTTTTCATCTCACTATATATCTGAGCAGTTGAGGGTTAAGGGCCTAACAATGATAATTTGGTGGTTGTGGGGTTTGAACCTGGAACCTTCTGAACCATAGTCCAATGCCCTAACCACTAAGCTACCTCTGACCTAAGGTAGCCCATAGACCATCATAGCAAAAGCATCATAGCATAAGTTTAATTGTCTCGATAAAAACCTTAATTTCTATTCTAGAGACTACAGACTGAGAGAGTAGTGAGGCATAAGACCCAGACCAAAAGAGGCTGGAAGTAGAACCTCAGTAGAGAACCAGTAAAGCTAAGATCAAGAAAGAGCTACAATTAAAGGCGAATGATTTGAAGAAATAGGATGATAGAAAAACATTAAAACTGTAGGGTTCACAGTGAAAAAAGTGTAAACTGATTGACTGATTGATTTCTGGGGCCGAAAGTTTGCCAAGAAAATATCTCGCAAACAGTTACACCATCTCTAGAACTGAACTGTTGGCAGGATGGAGTGATGCTTTGTTTACACCAAATTTTGAACCTACCTTTTAAATGTCTCTGCAAAAATCAAGGACTCACCATACCAGGCAAAGTTTTTCTAACAACTTCTATTGTCCAGTTTTTGATGAGCCCATGCGAATTGTAGCCTCATTTTCCTCATCCTAGCCATTCTCCTCTGACCTCTGGGCCCAACAGCCCATTTTCATCAAGAGAATTGCTGCTCACTGGATATTTTCTACTTTTCAGAACATTCTCTGTAAACTCTAGAGATGGTTGAGTGAGAAAATCCCAGTAGATCAGCAGTTACTCAGACCAACCCGTCTGGCACCGACAACCATGCCATGTTCAAAGTCACATAAATCACCTTTTATCCCCATCCTGATGCTTGGTTTGAACTTTAGCAGATCCGCCTCACCATGTCTACATTCCTAAATCCATTGAGTTGCAGCCATGTGAATGCTGATTAGACCGAGCACGTGTATAAGTGAGTGTACAGTAGGTTCCTGGCTGGATTTTTCATCAAAATACTTGAAGGTCATAGAAAACGCTCTTAGATCTCCTTCCTCAGTCTCCACATTGAAAATATCAACACTTTTTGTGCTTCATCAACAAGGACATTTTGAGGCTTTTTAAAAGCAGAGCTAAAGAATTGCAACCTCTCCTGTACTATAAAGGCTCCAGTCTGAAATTCTGCAATGACTTGCCAAAAGAAGATGAAATAAGCTTGATGCTGTGAGAAAAAAATCTAGTGAGAGATGTACCACTCATTTGCTTTCCAAGCCAAGCTCACACAACAGAAAGGAAAAGTGCTATTAGATGATTCTGGAGTAAGAATGCAAATGTATTGGTGCTCTTGGTGAGCATTTCTACTGCGAGGAAGAATGTTTTCTGCTACAGTATCAACAGAAACCAATAATGCTTGTACTGCTTTAAAGGAATATTTTGGATCCCCCTCCCCCCCTTTTTTAGCAATGTGCTAAACTCTGTTAGACTGTGTAATTAATGCACTTTGATTTTTTTTTCAGATATTTTACTGCTACTTTGCTCATTTATATAGTTTATTATCTACATTATCATAGATCAAGGGTGACCTGATTGCCTGTAATATTCCCTAACATTTTGGGATGGGAAGAAATGAGGTTAGAGGTTAGTGTTGACTGATTTCTATTATTTTTTCCTATGCTTAGGGAATAGACTTGTTGTCCAAAGATGTTTGTATTGAAGTTATGTGTTTTAAGAGCCCAGACTAGACCAGAAGCCATACATACTGTGAAGATATACAGTCAGATCCATACATTTTGGAACAAAGAAGATTTATTTATTTATTTATTTATTTATCATCATGTTCAATTTAAGATAAATCACTCAAGATGTGAACAAAGTTAAGAGTCTGAAAGACTTCATTCAAGGAGGTTAAATGAAGTTAACTGTTGAGGACACACCCATTTTTGGGGACTCATAAATCAATAACAAACTAATATAATTATAAACATGAGGATGGTCTTTAATACTGTAAGGGAAAAATTATATATAAGTATATACTACATTATACTGTGCTCTACTGTATTGAATCACTTCAACCCAGATTTAGTCATGCACTTCAATCTCCTTCTGAATTATTATTTGTTTAAAGATGTCTTGAATTACGACACTGTCTCTTGTTCCATTTAATCTTATTTTAATCACTTATTGCTCATCTGTAAGGGAAAATTGCTGACATCCATGATCTCTTGGTTATTCGTGATATTTTCTGTTGGACAGGGCACTCTGTCTCTGTCCTCATGTGATAAGGATATTTGCTGTGTGCGAGGACGAAAACGGCGTCAAGAAGTCAAGAGCATGCGTACTCCGTTCCTATTTCTCCTGCTTTCTTTAGTTTTTCTTCGGCCTTCTCAGTTTTTTATTTTGGTAAACTGCATAGCAAACTCTCATAATATTTACTCATTTCTGTCCTTGATAAGTCTCCTATCCTGTGCTTTGCCCGCGCAGGAAGGTGTGTAACTACTATATATGTGTGTGTTTATCGAATAAAATTTAGACTGGTAAAAGAGCAATCATCTGTGTTCTGGCTGTTCTTTGACCCGTTCTCCTGAGCTCAGAGGTGTGTTGCAGATGGACTGGCTTGCAGAGAGAAACGAATAAAGAAAAACCCCAACAAATACTTTTTTCCCTTGGATTCCCCCCCCTAATTTAGTTATATCCAATTCCTCCCGTCACTAGGGGCTCCCTCGACCATTCAGTCAGAAGGGCAGAAGACTTTCATGTGTTTCCTCCAAACCAGTGACCGCATCTTTTCGAACTGCTCGCTCACGCTCATGCAGAGCTTCCTCCACTGAAGATGCTTTGCCAGGCCTTCTTTCAGGTGCTGCTTGTTTGTGGATGTTTCTGCCTTTAGTCTTGTCTTTTTTAAGAGAAAAGCATGTTCTATTGAGTCGAGGGCAGAGTGAGTGACATGGCCAGAAAAGACTATTTGACTGAAAGACAAGACATGTTTTGGGTCATTATCCATGTACGATATGAATTGGTGTCCGACCAAGAACTCTCTGCTCAGATTCAGCCAAATGCTGCAAAACGTAACTGATACACTTCAAAATTCATCCTGCTACTTTATCAGCAGTCAGGTCATCAGTAAACACTAGTGACTGCATCTGTATTTACTTCATGAAGCCGTCTATTGACTGTAGACAAAGACATGTCCACCTCCTCAAGATTGTTCTTGACTTGGCTAGATGTTGTCTGCCATGATGCACTTTTGTTTGTTGATGTCTTCTATGGTCTTTTGCTGTTTGAGAGCTTTCCAGTTAATTCCTTATTTCTCTTTTAAGAATGCTCCAAAGTTCATCAAGAGGAAGCTCATCAAAGTGAACTAACTCTTATGTTTTCTCCTTTCATCATGACTTACTGTCACACTTTTATGTTCTCACTGCTCTTTTAACATGGTCTTTGATATGACCACAAAGACTTTTCATGAAACAATAATAAAATGAAAAGTTGCTGGACAGCTCCACTGAGGACTGTGGGTTGCAGGGTGGGACCTCCATGGATTAGATTTGTTTGTCCGGCACAGTCCGGATGGGTGTTTCCTTCATGTGCTGTCTAGCCTACAGTATGACAAATACTGGAAAGACATCGGTTCTGACCGGATATATTATACTGTATTGTAGGAAGCTACTGATGTTTCTTTGCTTTATTCTCACAAAGTATCATCGCTTTCTTAAAAAAAATTAAAAAAAATTGTAGGAAGGAAACTCACGGAGCCTCAAACTTCATGAAGCCTTTAATTTTTCAGCAGCCTCAAAGCATTTACATATGACAAGGCACAGCATTAAATATGTAATAATGTGAGGCGAGAGCCGAGAAAGCTAATCAGTTTTCCAGGGGAGTGCTTCTGTATGTGAACATTCAGGGGATTGTCAGGTTAATTACAATATAACCCGTATGGTTTTTATAAGCCATAACTTCAATTACAGGTTCTCCAGTCTGGTGATCTGTGAAACAAGTACAAGTGAACTGTGCTCATGTTAATGAGGGGTTATGTGTTTGTATATTTATGCTTTTAGTTTGATTCATAATTTTTTTTCATTCATACATTTTTTCTCATATTGTACACAGTTCCATAATTTCCTTTTTAATTCAACAAAGTTGCTTTGTAGACGTAGATGTGGCCGGAACTTTGTTTGCGGTAAATTTAATTGCAACCTCATAAACGGGTTTTTAAAAATGTACAGTGCCATCTGTTGAATTTTGAAATTAACAAAAAAATTCATGTGTTACTGTGCAGTGCGCGGAATGAAGGTGTGCGATTGCGTTTATTAAGGAGATTTCAATTGCTCACTCATAAGCATGTATTTAAAAATGTACAGCGCCATCTGTTGAATTTTGTGATGAACTAATGATTCGTTCAAGGTCGATTTTCTTTTATTATATAAGGGCGTTTTCCATTTAAAAGTCAGAGTAGCACATGTTCTCTTCCTGTGCACAACACACTAATTGCACAACAACGCCTATACGTTACAATACATTCCCCCCAAATATGTTTTTCAATATAACACGCCCACTTGTGTCATATATATATATATATATATATATATATATATATATATATATATATATATATATATTAGATTGAGAGGTCTGCGCTGTATATTAAGGAAATTCTTAATAGCAACTAGTGTGTGTGTGTGTGTGTGTGTGTGTGTGTGCATCTGTGTGTGTGCATCTGTGTGTGCGCATGCTTGTCTGTGTGCTGTCAGTATTTCAAACCTCCACAATGCATTAAATCGGTAGAAAGGTCTTTCATTTTTCTAGATTAAAATGATTGCAGCTCTAACAGAGTGAATAAGCGAACATATTTTTTCTCTCAGTGACATCTGCTCACCAGAATGTCGTGTCTGTATGCCCCAGCTGTGTTGATGATGCTGTTGCATAAAATAATATAATATTATACATACTGTATATGTATGTGTTTGTTTGTTTGTTTGTTTGTATATGTGTGTCCCAATGTTGGAGTCATTTGAAGGTTATTAATTTCTGACCATCAGAAAGCACATGTATTCCTACTCTTCCGGAAAGTATTTCACCTAGGTGATGGAGTGTGGATGGATTGGTGATCATTCAGCTACAAGTGCTTGACAGACTGACTGTGGAATCTCTAGGAGGCTCCAGTTCCAGTTCATCCCAAGTTTTAGTGGGGTTGAGTTTAAGTCGGGGTCCTGTACAGGACACTCAACTTCTTCCACTCTAACATTCTCAAACTATGTATGCACAGAGACACTGTCATGCTGGAACAAGTTCAGGGCCGCTTAGTTCCTCTTAGTGCTGTAGTATACACAGATATTTTAGACAGATGTGTGCACCCAAGTTTGTGGTTAGGTGTCCAGATACTTTTGGTCATATAGTGTACAGTATATTTCATCCATCTAGGAACTTCTAGTCCTGTTAGAGAACATGCTAACTCCATGCACACAGACCTCGAGGTAGGAATTGAACCCGGACCCTGGAGGTGCAAGGCAACAGTGCTAACCGTGCCGCCATACAGTATATCATTTTTAATTTTCATCTTCATCCATCTAATAGAGACATGCAAAACTGTCATTTCCAGTAGTAGTGTTTCTCAATTTCTTAAACTGTTGGTCAATTTCTTGCTTTCTTCTTTTGAGGACTCAAACACATAATCTACATTCATTTAGATGCAATGGGAAGAGAGGGACAGGTTCCCGAGCACCCAGAACCCTCATCCCCGTATATATCCTGATCAGAAGAATAACAAAACTATTCATGCAGAAAAATAAGTCAGATCCATTGGTCAGAATGTTCTTCAATAAAAGAGTTATTAAAAAGTGTAAAAGGGTGCCGCAGTGGTGCTGAGGCTCTTATGTTCTTTCTGCGTGAGTACAACGATTTCCTCCCACCTACTGAAAACTTTAATAGCCAAGTGGTTATCTGACTTGTGTAACCTCACAGTTGTTGATTGCTACAATTCACCCACCATTTGAGATGAATCAACAGCTAACATTGAATCTCCCAGCCTTTACACAGAAAGTGTCAAGCTACAAATGTGTGAAACTTTAAGCTAGACCTGATTTAAAATAGCTAAGTGACAGCCAACCTACCATTTTGATAAAGTGGGTAGCTAGGCTACAAGCTGCTGAGAAATCCACTGAGGTGCTGCAACTGGTACAATAACAAGCATCAGAAAAGCAATGAAAACATCGAGGGGTCTTTACAGTACTTGGGGTTCAGGTTGTTTTTGGAAATAGCTAGACAGGCATACAGTACAATAAGCAATATAATTAATACAAATATATTATAGTAATACTACTTCTAATGCTTAGCGTCATTGCTTATTGTTTTCTGTTAGCTGTTGTCTTAGGCTAAACCCCAGAGAACAGCTATGCTGCCGACACCACACCACACCCCAAATGCTTTGTCTGTACATTGGTCAGAACTCGCTCTTTCAATGATACCTTGAACATTTCATACATCAGAAAACAAAAAATATAAATGATGAAAATTTTCGGTCAGTCTGTCTGTATATCTGTCTGAATTCCATGCAAACTGGCTAAACTGGTGAAACTGGTGCAGTCTAAAATTAAGCCTGTGCCATAAATAAAATCAAAATGTTCAGTAGAAATGAAGTTAGAAGCAGTTTTGTGCCAAATGCCAATCAGCATTAACCTTTGTTAGCTTTAAGCTTTTAACTATTTCTACAAACTCTTTACCTATCAACGACGGGTATATAGAGTATGCCCAGGCGTCCGTAGGTTCCAGGACAGCTCTGGTGTGCTGTGATATCTGAAAGTTGGCAGTAAACACTTAGGGTGCTGTGGGTTACAGGGTGGGACCTCCATGGATTAGACTTACCCATTGTTTGTTCGGCACAGCCCGTGAGTGCCCAATCGAATTAGGATATGGAGTGTTTGGAGGCTGGGTCAGGAGACTTGAGAGCACAGACTGCTGAGCCCCCTGTGTGGCAGGCTGTGGTGAGTTTTGGTGTCTTTCTCTTATGGCCAGCATTGACTCTTTTTGGCGGCATGTTTTGCATTGGCTCTTCTATGGGGTTGGACCAGACAGGCTAGACTTTGGTCCCCACAAACCAGGGGCCCCATAAAAGCCAGGGGTGCCCATGAGCCAGTCAGCAGTTTACTGGTGTATAATGGATTATCAATATTCATGCATGAATACTATGGCTGATTGGTGTGTACTGTACTTTATATACATTGCCGTATGAGTCGTTAAAACCAATTGTACATTTCTAAATTGTTTAACAAACGATAGACCTGTTATTCTACAGATAGGTCAGTGAAAACATGAGGCATATGCACTTATATGTGTTCCTTCCTAATCAGAAATATTAAACTTAGTTATGGACAGACATAATATTGTGACTTGTTTTGTAGATTAACTGCACACTTTATTATGCAATTATTGGATTATGTCTGAAGTGTCATGCACACTCGTAACACGACCGGCACTAGGACCTGGAAGTAATACGGTCGCATTTCAGGAAGCATAAAAGGAAACAAGATGGCGCTTCACATTGCTCAGTCATTGAGTTCGCCCATGCCTTGTCTGACGCTTCGCCGACTATTCTGTGAGTACTCACCGATTTGGGTTGCTTCTTTGATTGAGTGTGTGTTGCTAGAACGCAGATTTATTTGTGTAGATCCTAGCTCTTCGTGTAAGAGAGTTCTTAGATAAATTGCGTGGTTATCCTGCCTACTCGCGTTGTTTCCGTGTTTGGGTTTACCATCCACGCTACACGGGCTAACTGCTAAGGCTTCTGTGCTTACCCTCCGATAGCTCGTGACATGAAGTATGGGTTTAAATAGAGTATCCCAAAGTTGGGATCTTAACATAAGATAAGATATTAAATGTGGTCACTGTGGAGTGTTTGTTAATAAAAGGCTCATTTTGACTTGAAAATCTTACAGTAGCTTAACAAAGTGAAGATTTGCAGCTGGTAACTTGTGAAGACTTGTATTTCCATATGCTGCCCCATTTTCTGTCATGTCAAATAACGAGACCACCATCTCCAAACACCTTCGACAAAATATTATCTGAGCGTCTGTTCTCTGTGCTTGGGTGGTGTGTATCTGTGGTGGTTGTACCTTATCTGGTAAAATCGCCATGGAGGTGATGCAAGCTTCAAGTGCTGGCATGTCGCCCATACAGACTTGCTAATCACCATGTTTGCTAGGACATCTGCCCCAAATCAGGACTTGTACACAAATTAGCACCTACCTACTTAAAGTGACTTCCAAGATATAGCTCCCTCCTTAGCTCTCTTTTACCTCTCCTAACTGAGCAGAAAACAAAATCCTCAAAGCACCTCAGAAGTTCAAAAACATTAACAAAAGCAAGCACCACCACTCTTCCACTCTTCTAGTTTCATTAGATCTGGAGAATGATAACAGCCAGAGTCCAGAACACTGGCAGGTGCTTTTAATAAGTTATTAGAAATCTGCTCCTTTCAATATACAGTAGTTGCATATTATAAAGAATGAAACAAAATTCCTCACTCACGCATCATCTACTGTATACCACTGTATACAGAGTCGCAGCGGGCCTGGAGCCTACCGCAGGAAACTTAAGGCACGAGGTGGGGTACACCCTGGATGAGGTGCCAATCCATAGCAGGGCAGACACATAATAGTACATAGAAATACATACACATACACTCACATGCTCATTCACACACTATGGTTAATTTGGGAATGCTAATTAGCCTAATCTGAATGTCTTTCGACTGTGAGAGGAAACTGGTTTACTCAGATGAAACACACCAAGCACGGCAGGAATTGAACCCGGACCCGGGAGGTGCAAGGCGACAGTGAAAACCACTAGGCGACCATGCCACCAGACTAAATTCCTATCTATTGTAACTAACCCATAAATAAGAAATAGAGAACAGAGAATAGACTTGATCCTGAAAGTGTGATTTTAGAAACATCCTTCATAAGACTCCAATTTTGATCTAGATTTTAATCTTATATTATCTTATATTTAATATTTTAATATTATAAAAAATGAAACAGTTGAACTGCATAGACTTTTAACCCTCTTAGGAATAGCAGCCTTTTTACATCAATAGGCTTTATTTCCTCTTTAACATACACTCATGCATTTTCTGTTTAATTTCCTATAGTGGTTTTATTCACCAAATGGTGGTTCATCAAATGGTTATCCTACAATTATCATCAATCATGCACAAATACGTTGTGTTTTCATTGTCATGTGAAGGCAAAAATCTAAAATTAAAGCCGCATACATACTGTACATTTCCTTTCCTTAGAGCATGTACCACAGTGAGTGTATCACAGTGAGAAAGGTTGATGGGTGTGTGTGTGTGTGTGTGTGTGTGTGTGTGTGTGTGTGTGTGTGTGTGTCACTTGATGTGCATGCTCATATTGTTGCTGTGCTCTCTCTCCCACACACCATGGTAATAGCTGCATGAAAAGCAAAAGCTTATGGCTTTTTTTTTTTTTTGCCTTTTTGTTCTAATCATGAGTAACTGCCAGGGCAAATCTTTCTCTTTATGGTGCAAAATTAATGATGAATTGCCAAACTGTTTTCCCAGAATATTCATCCATTCATTCATTTTTTTTTATTGAATCCATTTTAAACTAGCCAGGTTTATGTTGGATCTAAATCCTGGGAGGACTGATCAAAAGCAGGAATATACTCTAGACAGAAATCCACTCTTGACCAGCTCATTAAAGCTACTGGCAGTAGTGGGAGAAAGCTTTGTCTATGCAGGTGACCTCAAGCAACAGGTCACTGATGAATAAGGATTCTGTACTGTAAATATATAATTTTTAAATATAAATTTTAATAACAAGATTGTGTTTGTCAGAAAGTGAAATATTTATCAGGCATGAGAAGGACCTACACAATATTAGGCTGGTGGTTTCAAGAGTATGTTATGGCTACAGTAATTGGCATTTCTCTCTCTGTCTCCCTCTATCTTGCCTTCCTTCTTATGTCATCCTGATGCCACCTCTATCTTATATAGTTTGTACGCCTGGCCAACAGTAGAAAACAGGATCATCAGACAAGGCCACCTTCTTTCATTGCTTCATGGTCCAGTTCTGACGCTCATATGGACATTGTATAGTTATTCAGCACTGATTGAGTATCGGCATGGGCCGTACACAGCACCATAAGTGAATCATTGAGCTTTGGGTGGACATGGCCCTTAAAGGTTACCTGTTTTTGGAGCACTTTTAATAAGATTTTATTATTTGTCATAACAAAGAACATTAAGAGCCCTGCTTAAAGGCAAAACAGTGGCAATTTGGTAGTGTTGGGGTTCAAACCCCAAATCTTCCAGTCAGTGTCTTAACAGGTTGCATGTGGACCACTGCATGAACCAGTGCGAACTGGGAATACTTCAAGATCTGTCATTTTGGAGAAGCTGTAACCAAATTGTTTAGCCACCACAATTTGTCACAGTAACCCAGATCTTTACACTTGCCCATTTTTTCTGCTTTCAACACATGAAAACTGTTCACTTGTTCAACTGTTAAACCTTTGTTTAATCTTTAATGGTTTCAGTGGTCAGTATTTATGAATACCAACATCAGTCTTTAAGGCAAATAAAACAGCCTGTAAGAGATAAGAGATTAAACAGAATTTAAAAGGATAAAGCAAAACGATTCAGTTTTTTGGTTCAGCAAGTAACATTATAGCAAATGGACATTAAATGTAAAAAATAGTGACATCAAACTTACTAACTACTAATTACCTAAACAAGAACACAGACAGGGTACTGTATGTTAACATCGTACTGTTTGTTTATAAAGTGTCTTTTAAAACATATTTTAACTTTTCTGTTTTTTTCTCTTATAGCAATATACTCAGCACTTGCTTTAGAGTTAATGTGAATTTTTTTTCCTGTGCTACATAGCTCCATATCAAATATTATTATAGGCTAATAAATATTAATTATGATTACATGACAATATATCACTAAAATATCAATAATATCACTGGGACATCTGTTACAACTTTAATTAAATTAAAGAACTGTATGTACTCATGAATTAGGTATAAAAGCAGAGACAATAAAAGACATATATACTGTAGATCAGACACAGTGATGCACTACATGAGTTTTGGTCACACCACATGATATTTTCCCAAATTCACTCAATTTTATGAAAATGAAACTCGACAAAATATTACCATTAATTAAAAATGCAGGAAAAAATATCTTCTAAGCTAAACTGGAACTGTTCCACATGATTTCCAGACACAAAATGTAATGTTTTTATGTTTCCACTATAAAAATTAGAAAAGTTCACTCTTCATCCTCCTGCCATCTGGAAAAAGGTACCAAAACATCCGGGCCTCACAGTCAGACTGTGCAACAGCTTCTTTCCACAAGCCATCCGTCTCCTCAACAAAAAGGGACTGGACTGATAAACACACACACACACACACACACACACACACACACAATCATTCAGATAACCTCAACTACCTCCAAACATTCTGACTGAACTGATCTACACACACACACACACACTAATCTAACGGTTGTTCACACCAACTAGTAATTGATCTTTTGCACAATATTCATAATATTCAAAACTGTTTTCTATTTTCTCTGCTACGCTGCAAAGAATGTTTACTGTTTACTGTTTCTCCCCCAACTACCTCAGCTCATTACCTTAGCACCACGAAGTATTGAAATGTGTCATGTTGTCATGCGTTTTTAAAATTTATTTAAAAATGACAAACTGTCTTGTCTCAGCTAGTCAGCTAATTAGGTTTCTTAGTTAGCTAGTTATTTTTTGTTAAATGATGTTATTAATTTATGTTGTATGTAGCACCTTGGTACTGGGGGAATGTTGTAACGTTTCACTGTGTACTAAACTGTATGTAAATTTATTTCCCCTATGGTTACACCAAATAATGTTTAAAAAATGAACGACGGTCATGTTCAGAATCTAATTTTATAGAAATGTTATGCAAGTCCTCCAACATCACTGAGGTGAGACAGTTTATGTTCGGAAGAATGGGTCAAAATTTCTCCAATCCCCTTGTGGCCTACATTTAACACCAGTTACATGAAAACTTTGTGGGCAGTGGGCAGTTGCTTTGCATCTGCACGGGGCATGAACGATCCCGCCCTCCACGAGTTTCCTGCTGCCTTGCAGGTTGGCCATGTGTGGCCAAAGGCTATGGGAGTAAACCCAGACAGAAAATCGGGTATGGAGACCCGTAGGCAGTTGGCCGAGCACTGCGATGCCTTCTGGCAACTCCTACAGCCGCGCTGGCACCGGTTGTATCGGCTTTGCCTTTCCACCGGACTCTGCCAGTAACGCCGAAAGGGGGATCCTGGCACTGGGCACTTCAGGATCTCCATATCATTTGCCCAGGCCTGCACCTGGAGAGGCCACTCCAGCTTCGCTGTTTCAGCGTAGACCCAACACGGGGAGCAGCAGACACCAGTGATAAGCCTAGGCTCGTTTGGCGTAGAGCTGGGCGCTAGGGGTTGCTCTCGACGGTGGGAGGAGTCCTCTGACTCCATTGGGAAGTTACCGCCCGCCTCAACCCGGGCAGCCCCCGGGCAATAAGGTACTACCTCGCCACAACATGCTTGCTTCATCGGGTGCGTGAAGCTTAGACAAAATCGACAGGCTTGTTGTAAAATTGAGCACCAGGCAAACACATAAAGAAAAATGAAAAGAAATCGCCAGCCCTGCGACTGGCAACATGGAACGTCAGAACAATGTGTCCTGGCCTCTCTGATGACCTCCAGCAAGTTGATGACGCCAGAAAAACTGCCATTATCAATCGCGAGCTGGCCAAGCTGAGCATTGACATTGCTGCCCTCCAGGAGACACGCCTTGCTTCTAGTGGCAGTCTCAAGGAGAAAGACTATACGTTCTTCTGGCAAGGCCTGGAGTCGGACGAGCGCCGACTCTATGGGGTTGGCTTCGCAGTCCGTAACTCAATCCTGTCATCAGTTAAACCTCCGTCTCAGGGAACCGAGCGCATTCTTTCACTCTGCCTCACTATTTCATCGGAACCTACACACATCTTTAGTGTCTATGCCCCTACACTCTGCTCCACGGTCGAATCTAAAGATGCATTCTATGAGGAGCTTGAGGCAAGGATCAGTGAGATCCCAGCGAAGGAAAACCTGTTCCTGCTCGGAGACTTCAACGCCCGAGTGGGCACAGCATATACCTCCTGGCCACGCTGCATTGGACACTTTGGCGTTGGCAAGCTCAATGAGAACGGACAGCGGCTACTTGAGCTCTGCTCCTTCCAAGACCTCGCCATCACCAACACCTTTTTCTTCACCAAACTCCACCACAGAGTGTCTTGGCGACATCCCAGGTCAAAGCACTGGCACCAGCTGGACCTAGTCATCACCAGGAGACCCATGCTGAACCATGTGCTCTGCACTCGCAGTTACCATAGTGCCGACTGCGACACCGACCATTCTCTGGTCGGAAGCATGGTACGTCTCCAACTCAGACGGATTCACTGCTCCAAACAAAAGGGCTGGCCTTGCATCGATACAGCCAGAACTTTAAAGCTTGAGCTGCGCGAATGCTTTGCTGAGGCTATTGATAAGGCCCTGGAAGACTGTGCCACAGGCAGTGCTACAGGCAGTGCTACAGCACACTGGGATCTTATTCGTGATGCCGTTTACCAGACCGCCCTAAACACCTTCGGGAAGAGAGCCAGGAAAAATGAGGATTGGTTCGAGGCTGGGATCGAAGAGATGGAGCCTACCATAGCAGTCAAGGGTGCTGCGCTTCTCGAATACAAGAGGAAGCCTTGTGAGAAAACACTGGCCGCCTACAGAGAAGCCCGCAACAATGCCAAGAGGATCGCCTGCAGGTGTGCCAACGACTATTGGCTGAAGCTTTACAGCGACATCCAGACCTCTGCGGACTGTGGAAACACCCGTGCCATGTATGAGGGGATGAAGAAAGCCTTTGGACCAAGTGCAGCCAAGGTCGCACCCCTCAAGTCTACATCCGGCAACATCATCAAGGACCGCGATGAGCAGATGAAGAGATGGGTTGAGCACTACGGGGAGCTGTACTCCAGAGAGAACGCTGTCACTGAAACAGCCATGGAGAACATCACCCCGTTGCCCACCATGGAAGAACTCGACTCACTACCCACCATCGAGGAGCTCAGCAAGGCCATTGATTCACTGTCCTGTGAGAAAGCACCAGGCAGCGATGGAATCCCACCAGAGATTGTGAAGGCTGCAAAAGAGAGCTCCCTTCTTCGACATCTTTACGAGCTTTTTCTACAGTGCTGGGATGAGGAAACGATACCCCAAGACATGCGGGACGCAAAGATCGTCACGCTCTACAAGAACAAGGGCGACCGCAGCGACTGTAACAACTATCATGGGATCTCTCTCCTCGGCACTGTGGGAAAGGCTTTCGCCAGGGTAGTCCTTAACCGCTTACAAGTACTTGCCGATCGTGTGTATCCCGAGTTGCAGTGTGGGTTCCGGGCCAAGCGATCAACCGTCGACATGGTGTTTTCCCTTCGGCAGCTGCAGGAAAAGTGCCGCGAACAGCGACGTCCCCTGTTCCTCGCTTTCATTAACCTGACCAAGGCGTTTGACCTGGTTAGTCGGTCTGGCCTCTTTGCCCTCCTCCATAAGATCGGATGCCCCCCTAAGCTTCTGAAGATGGTCGAGTCGTTCCATGACAATATGTCTGGCACAGTTCAGTACGACGGATCATCATCGGACCCATTTCCAATCAAGAATGGCGTGAAACAGGGGTGTGTTTTGGCCCCGACACTTTTCAGCATATTCTTCTCTCTGCTCCTGTGCTACGCATTCAGCAAATCTGAAGATGGCATCTTTCTCCATACACGGAGTGATGGGAACCTTTTTCAATCTCGCCCGCCTCAGAGCAAAGACCAAGGTGCGCAAGGTCCTTGTCCGGGAGATGCTGTTTGCAGACGATGCCGCCCTCACTGCTCACACCGAGGTGGCTCTTCAGCGACTCATCACCCGTTTCGCAGATGCATGCACAGAGTTTGGTCTCACCATCAGCCTCAAGAAGACCAACATCATGGGTCAGGATGTCAGCCCCACACTCACAATCGCCATTGGTGATCACATCCTTGAGGTGGTGGACAGGTTTACATACCTGGGATCCACAATCTCCAGCAACCTATCCCTGGATGCCGAGCTCAACGTGAGGATAGGCTAAGCAGCAACAACCATGGCCCGCCTAGCGAAGCGAGTGTGGGAAAATTCTATGTTGACCCTTAACACAAAGATGAAGGTGTACCAAGCATGTGTATTGAGTACCCTTTTGTATGGCAGTGAGACCTGGACCCTGTATACGTACCAAGAGCGAAGACTGAACGCCTTTTATATGCGCAATCTCAGACGACTCCTCGGCATCACCTGGCAGGATCATGTCTCCAACGCAGGCGTCTTGGCCCAGGCAGGCATGTTAAGTATGTTTGCCATTCTCTCCCAGAGGCGCCTGCGTTGGCTTGGCCACGTGTGCAGGATGGAAGATGGCCGTATGCCAAAGGACATCCTCTACGGCGAGCTCGCCACAAGAACACGACCAACCGGACGACCTGCACTGCGCTACAAAGATATCTGCAAGAGAGATCTGAAGTCATGTAGCATGAATCCAGCAGATCTCGAGATAGCGACCTCCAACCGCTTAAGCTGATGTGCAAATGTCAAAACTGGCGTCAGGCAGGCCGAGGAGAAGAGAGAGATCCAGCGTCAGGAAAGAAAGAGCACCAAACAGCATAGGACTCAGCCTGCCACCACTCCTTCCATTGTCCCTAAAGATGTCTACACTTGCAGCAAGTGTGGTAGGAGCTGTAGCTCCCGTATTGGCTTATTCAGCCACAGCCGACGCTGCAATTCCATAACTCAATAAATACGGGTGCAGATTCCATTGTCTCAAGAGACAGAAGGATGCCAACAACATGAAAACTTTATTTCTGCTCCTGGGTTGGGGGAGGTATTTGGGGTGGGTGGGTGTCACATCAGTTGTAGGTGTAAGGTTTTATGAAAGGTTTTTATGTTAAGACCTCCAAAAATCCCTGGATGTTGGAAAAAAGCATCATACAATGATATCACTCAATGTGATGTTGAGGAAAATTATGTCACTCAGGAAGTTATTAGCCATTTTCAGCATACTTTTAAGGCATCGACACGGCTGAACCATTTGTTATATAAAAACATCTTCACAATTTTGCATCGTCAGTGTCTTGCAATCACATTGGCCTGGTTTGGTGGTGATTGCCTAAATTCTCTAGGAGGAGTATATAAAAATCCATTAGGTGCGTTTTGCAAACGGCCCACAATAACTGACTTCCTTTTGAGTAAAGCCATGGGGTGCACATTTAAAGCAGTTCAGCTCATTGGGATGTAAATGAGTAATGGGTTTTGCATGTATACGTGCAAGTGCAAGTTGAGATACGCAGTAAAATCTTGTGTGGGGCCCCATGCCACGCCCAGGGTGCAGCTACTTAGGTGTCCTAATGGCAGCAGATTTCAACCTTTGTGCTGATCTTCATGACTTTTTGAGCACGATAAGACGACAAAAAAAAAACCCCGGATGCTGGAAAAAATAACATCCTTAGAAAAAAGAAAGAAAGCCCTTCATACACTGAGGATTCTTGTCATGGTGCTTGGGCCCTAAAAACACACAATGTGGTTTCAAACTGTTTACATACAATACACAGTATTTCTCTGTCAAGCTAAATACATCCAGACTGACTTTTGTTTTATTCTTTTGCTTGGTTAGATACTGTACACTACTAAGCCATACTATTTTGATGATGTCATTCTGATATTTTATAATATAATTCTGAAATGCATCTGAAACATGACCTCTTATATTTGATTAATTGACTCTCAAATCTGCCATCTTGTGAGAAAAGACATAGAGGGAGGGCTTGCTTGCTACTTTGGTGGTAAATTGTCATAGTTTCTAAACAGTTTTGTTCTGACCTTAATTACGAAAGGGCTTTAATCGGCTGCCTTAATGAGGACACAGTCTAGGCAGGTGTGACTTTTGGCAGCTAAAACAATGCATCACAGGAGAAGCACAAGTGTCCTTGGACTCTGAGAATTACATCAGGCAGTCATGCTGTTGATATGCAATTTTACCTTCGTATCTAGGTTAATACTTTAGTGTCTGATGCAAAAAATAGAACTGCTTCAGGACAAAGCTGTACTTTTACTTAAAAATATTTAATCTATTTCACAGCCCACCCAGTCCATTGATTTGAACCAGGAAAGAAAAATACTATTATTGACCAACGATTGCATAGCTCACAATGTATGCATACTCTGTGATAATGACAGGAAGCTGTGTGCACACCAAGCACAGACTGAATACTGGTAGGATGAACTGTCCCTAAGGCTTTGCAGTGCTATTGAGTTGGGAAAAAAAAAAAAAACTCTGTCTGGTCTGAAAAGTAGTCTAGATTCATCAATAGAACATCTCACCTTTTGCCCAGAAATACTGTACATTACAGCTAATACTTTCTATTCAAAGTTGTTGTTTGGACGAATTCAATATCCTTCTTCTTTAGTTATGGAAGGACATTTTAGATCTTACATTTATCATTTTAATTTTTACAGGATATACAGGAAAATGGCCTAGGTACACAGTAAGAAGATTTCTTTCTTGAATTAACTAATAAACAAATAAACTCATAATAAATATAGAAATAAAGTGATAAATTCATAAATTTATAAAAGATTGAAAAGACAGATTTAATATAAGAATTATTATAAATATAACAGTACAACCAGGCTTCATTTTGAGAACTTAAATACACATAGATAATACAAACATTACATATATTTTTGTATAAACAAACAAACAAACATACACACAAACAAACAATAAATAAAGCTAATGTACTGTATATAGAACATGGGAGGGTGAGATAAAGACGTCTCATGGGTCTATGATTGTCCAGTTTTATTTTTAATTAATGAATTCATTAATTCATAGCAAACATTAAAATAAATAATATTAAGTACAGTCAAATGACCTAATCAGTGTGCAATAATAATTTTTTCATATGTCCCAGTTAGGAAGCTGGGGTCAGAGAACAGCCAGGATACAGCACCCTGGAGCAGACAGGGTTAAGTAAGCGTCTTGCCAAAGGGTTCAACAGTGGCAGCTTGGTGGTGCTGGGTCTCGACTCCCCAACCTTCCAATCAGAAACCCAATAACCTACAGTCTTAACTGTTTGAGCAAACACAGGCCTATTCCGCAAATATAATCACGTTAAACAGATAAATTACAAAACAGACAACTCAGTTGTCACACTGTTTAACAACTATTAGGGCATTGGTGGCTCATTGGTAGGCTCCTCGTCTGCCTTGTGGAAGGCCTGGATTTGATTCCCACCCAAACCCTACAGTATCTGATGGATGCAGTGCCAGTCTCAAGCCCAGATAAAATTGGAGGGTCGTATCAGGAAGGGCATTCGGCATAAAATCAGTGCCAAGTTGTGTGTGGATTGGATTGTCTGCTGTGGTGACCCTTCAATGGGAGCAGACAAAAGACCAACAACAACACTGTTTAACAAACATTAAGATACTTTGTGCTATATAATCTAGTTCTATCATCTACAGGGTGGGTGAAAAGTAATTAGGCATTAAAGTTTGGTTTAAAAACCATTAATGATGTCATGCAGTGTGCTTTTATCATGATTCCAGTGATACCTCAAGTTCTTCAGCCATTAAATTTTGTCTAGTTCATTTTTACCCGTCCTGTAGTCCTTGTGTTATATAATCTAGTCCACTTTCATTCTTTATTTGATTTGTAGTTTTCAACAGGACTCCTGTGGAAAGATTGAACAACTTTGAACAAAACACAACATTTTAACCTTTATTCTGAGCATTTATGCTCATCAACATCCAATAAAACCATCACACAATATCCAAGCAAATCCACGGACCCTTAAGTTTCGAACAAGACTCCAAGTTCTGATCGGCAGTTGGGACGGACACAACAGCTTCAGGCACAGCTCGTGTATCTCATGTCACCCATAAAAACCAAACCGCATCATATCCACTCTCACAGTGTTTGAGTCTCCCACAGGCCATCGGTTTGGTATTAATATGGTTTTGAAGTCATTTTTCCAACATTGTGGTATGTAGTCAACATTATTCCGAGATTGTTTCATCAACTTAATTGATTCATAAACTTAACTTAATCATAACTTAATTCCAGCGGTCCCATTGTCCGCAATGCCAAAATAACATCACTACATTTTGCCAACCAAACATTACATGTGTGTAATATATATTTTGCATATCCATGACATAGGTGTAAAATCTGGCATCTCATTTTCTCTGGCATCGTAGTACTAACTCCATTTACTGTAAGTGGTCCACCAAGAATTAGGTCATTCTTTTGCGATCTGTAGAAATAACAGCGCTTTTGTCATATATCGTAATACAGAGTTGATTGATCTAATGATGTGTTCGTTCATGCTTTTCTGACCTTCCTAAATAAATAAAGACCTACAGTACAGTAATTAGAAGAAGCAATCTGTACTATTGTACATGTAGTACATTAACATACTGGATTTGTGCTAGCACTTTTGTTTGCTGATTTTTGAACAGAGATTGAAGCTAATGAATGATAATGAATGCTAAAACAGTCAAACACAACACAATTAAATGATAATCAGCATTCCCAGCAGCTGTTTATCTGTATGGAACTGTGACAAACAGGCTCTTAACTTTCAGCTAATAAGTCTTAACCTGATTATTTAACTTTGCATGGATTGTGAAACATTCATACCTCACTTTCATTTATAATAAGATTAAGCTTTTCTTTGTACTTTGTCAAACTTATATATACGAGGAGTGTTCTAGTGAAACTGGGACTTTTCATTGTGCAGAATGAACGGAACACAGTTATGAGAGTAAAAACTCCTTTTATTTCTCAGTGTTTAGCTAGTGCTTGGATACCATCAGTAAGGCCAGGCCATGATTCAACTGCCTTGATGAATGAAACGGTCTCAGGAATAAATGTTGTGGTTTGATCACCAAAGGCGTTCCGTTTTTGCAGGACAATCCACAACCTCATATTGCCCACCGCACCACGTGCACATTACAGAAACTCGGCTGGGAGTTATATAGGTAATCTTAGGACTCTAGGACAGCATAGGATCTCCAAGATAGTGGTACATGCTGGAGCTAACGATATACGCCTTCGTCAGTCAAGGGTTAGTAAGTGTAACTTTACAGAGGTGTTTGAACTAGTGAAGGCGATGTCCGATGAATAGTATGAAACTATGCTTGTGTTACTCGACCTTAGTGCAGCTTTTGACACCATTGATCATAGCATTCTCCTTCACAGATTAGAAAATGTAGTAGGAATTAAGGGAACAGCCCTCTCCTGGCTCAGATCCTAATTGACTGATCATTATCAGTATGTAGATTTAAATGGTGATTATTCTGTTCTCTAGTGGAGTTTGGTGTCCCACAGGG
Organism: Clarias magur; assembly: GCA_013621035.1. Taxonomy (NCBI): domain Eukaryota; kingdom Metazoa; phylum Chordata; class Actinopteri; order Siluriformes; family Clariidae; genus Clarias; species Clarias magur. The sequence continues at coordinate 2,803,764 of QNUK01000016.1, read as the reverse complement.
TTCGGTTTTAGGCCCACTGCTTTTTCCCCTTTTCATGCTTCCTTTGGGCAACATAATCCGTAAGCATGATATTAATTTTCACTGTTATGCTGACGACACACAGTTGTACGTCTCAGCAAATCCAAATGAGCGAAACCAGCTTGCTAAAGTTGAGCAATGCGTAAAGGATATAAGAGACTGGATGCTAATTAACTTCCTTCCACTTAATCCTGATAAGACAGAAGTTTTAGTCATAAGACCGCATGCAGCTAGAAGCAAAATTATAGATCACACTGTAATTTTAGATGGCCTTCCTGTTCTATCTAGTGCAACAGTAAAAGACCTTGGTGTGATTATAGATTCTAGTCTTTCATTTGAAGCTCATGTAGACAATATCACCAGGATGGCATTCTTTCACCAGAAATATTGACAAGTTAAGGAATATATTGTCACTAAACGATGCAGAAAAACTAGTTCATGCTCAAGGTTGGACTATTGCAACGCTTTACTGTCTGGTTGTTCAACTAGGTGCATAAACCAGCTTCAATTAGTTCAGAATGCAGCAGCCAGAGTCCTCACTAGAACCAGAAGATACGAGCACACCATCCCTATCTTATGTTCACTTCACTGGCTCCCTGTGAAATTTTGATTTTAAAATACTACTTTTGACATATGAAGCATTAAAAGGTCTCATGCTGCAGTATCTGAGTGAACTGCTAGTGTCTTACGATCCACCAAGCCTACTTCGATCAAATGATGCAGACTGCATGTCTGCGTATTATGAAAACTACTGCTGGGGGCAGAGCTTTTTCTTAGAAAGAACCCCAAAGTTATGGAATAGCCTTCCAAATAGTGTTCGGGACTCAATGTTTAAGTCTAGGCTAAAAATCTATTTATCCAAGCATTTTGTAAATAGATTTGCCTTTGCTAAAGGAGCTGATCTGGGGGACTTATGGACATAGTGTATTATGGTGAACTGGTATGTTTAGATGCCGTCTTCCCCACTCTCATTGATCACTCAGGTTTGTTGATTGTGAGGTGATTGGTTGCTTTACATCTCAGGGAGCCCCCATGTCTGTGTTTCCTTCTGGCTTTCCCTTTTAGTTATGTTGTTATAGTTAGTCCTGCCGGAGTCCCTGCTTGCACTCTACACTAAATATACATTCACCTTATACATTATGTGACCGCGACCATACCTAACTGTTATCTCTCCTCTTCTGCTCTCTCTCTTTCCTTTCTGTCGAACTACACATGTCATTCCTTAGCTGCCATTGATCCAGGCTCCCTCTGCCCTCTGGACCTGCCTGACTCATCCTGGTGCCCCACTTCTGGTTGGATATCTTGTCACATGGATGTCCTGTATGTCTCTTTGGGATGCGTTCAATGTCTGGGGATGGTTTCACTCTACTATGAAGACGGCTCTGGCTTCGACTGATGTTGACAACTGTTTCTCTGTGGACTTGGCTACAGTCGCTCAATAGTTTAGGATTGGAATTTCCTACAAATCTACTTGAGCCTCCAATAACTACCTGGACTCCATATTAACATAAATTAACATACTGAACTGCCTGCCACCTAACACACTTTATGAATGCGGATCGATTCCTGCTTTCTGTTTCACCCAAATGAGGATGGTTTTCCTGTTGAGTCCGGTTCCTCTCAAGGTTTCTTCCTACTGCCATCTCAGGGAGTTTTTCTATGCCACGGTCACCCTAAGCTTGCTCATCAGGGACTATCTGACCATTTTGATTCATACACATTCACATTTCATACAAACAATTGATTAAAGTGCTATACAAATAAAATTGAATTGAATTGAAAGTTATTGCTTCCAGGCCCTGTAAAGGGCTTCCAGGCCCTGACCTTGCTCTCTCCAGGCCATTTCACACATGCTTGGCCCCTTAAGCGTTCCGATCATGGCCCTGGGGTATTGAGAAATATTTTTATCTTGATGGTATCCAAGCACTAGTGAAACACTGGAGATTATATAGAGACATAGAGGATGTTCTTACTCTGTTATTTTGTGCAATCAAAAGTCCTGGTTTGACTTGAACGCCTGTCGTATATAACAAAAATTGTCCCCAGCTTGATTTCATTCATCCTCTTAATCATCTAACTATGGTTCAATAAAAAAAGTTATTTTTTTCATTTTTTGTACAAGGCCGAGTGTTGCGTATCATTAAGTCACCGTTCATCTGAAACATTTTAATAGACATTAAGCGGATGGGCCGAATGTCAAACCGGCAGCCATTATTTCAGGTTTTTTTTACACTCAGTATGGCAGTGACGCAGGTTTGTGGGTTGAGAAGCCTGCAATTATGAACTTTAACATGGAGTAAAAGTGTTGGCCAGACGTGCAACATTTGGCAGGATAGCCATAACGCAACACATGGCAAATTGCATAAGTGGTGCTTTATATACAGTAACATGGGGAACCATTTTTAACATACAGAATTAGTCACAGGATGCTTGTAGTGTGCAAGATGTGTACTGTAAGTACATAATATGCAAATGGAACGTCATAATTGCACATAAAATATTAACGTTTAGGTCACTTTGTTTTTTTGTTTTCAAAACGTACACCATGTACACAATGCAAGTAAATAAACACTGTTTTCAGATACAATCTGTAAGCTCTAATACTTTTTTTTTTTTTGTATAATGATTGTGGTATACTGCATTTTTTGGGCTACTTTTAAGTGTTGTTATATTTTAATGACTACACAAGTTCACAATGAAGACTTATACACAGTGTAACTACATCTCGTAGCATTCACTGAAAAAAAACCCTCTGTAATAAGTAAAAGTAGTCAGTGATACAGTACATATAGGTACAAATGCACATTTTATTATATTTCAGTTTAACTATTACTAATTCTATGGGTGATACAGAATATTTTACCAAAAATATTGACTATTGACTGACTAGCCAGTAGTCACTAAGGCGAGACACTCACTATGATATTTAAAAGCCTATATAAACCTATGAATAAAATCACCTGTACATGAACAGAGTAATCAGTTATAAGAAGTGACATTAATGTTGATTACATACTACAAGCATGGCCTTAATAAGATGATATGTTCAGAAGGAGTTTAACAGTTCTACAAAATGAACCATCTTGAAAATATTTTCCATAACTGCTTGCATAGAACCTCTTGAAATAGTCATGTGGGTCTTGAACATCTGCTGGTGTTGTGGTGATGTTGGAACCATTGCTTAAAGGGACTCCGGCATGATTTGAATTTAGTGCAGTAATATGCCCTCACTGTAAACACAGTACATTATTATTCCAATACAGTGTACACTGGAGGTCTAATTTCCTAGACATATTGAAATATAAATCAGTGCAGGGTACGACGCTCCACAAATAAATCTACAGTAGTAAGAACAAATAGCAATGGAATTTGAGCTGGGAATGATTTGTTGTTGTCTTCAAATAGCTTTAATGAATGACTAAAAAAAAAAATTAAAAATACACCATATGGCATTTATTTCTGGAAGTTCTACAGTATATTGTTTCTGCCCTCAGGTACAGAAAGAAACACTTAAAGATGACAAACAAAGACATATCAGATGCAAGTTACAATCATAATTAACAGAAATGTTTTAGGGCACTAGGTCTTAATGTTACAACATCAACACATGAACAACAGGATATGGGCTTTACTTTTATGATCATATGTGCAAGAACAAGATTTAACACCACGGCATGGTATATTTTTAGCATCTTTGTGACCAAGTGATTCAAAACTTAAAACAATTTTTGTATTGACATACAGCAGGAATCGATTTCACAAACACATTTTATATGAATTTTAGTAGTAATAATAATCAGCTGAGTTACAGCAAATATGTTTTGTTGAGTCTATACGTAATTTTATGTTCTATATTTCAGTGGTAGTCTGACAAATGCAGAGAACTGAATACAAATGTATGCAGTTGTATTATTATAGATGTATAAAATAGACATACACAAAGTTATCCTAATTATTATTATTATTTTTTTTTAAAGGAAACTCAGTGTCAAACGTAAAATGCTGCAGGACATTATAAATCATGTGCAGGATATGAACTACTGCCATCCCTTTGCCAGTCATACAGTTTGAATTGAATAAGTATCGTATGAATATTGTTTTAAAATGGGGTGAAAAAGTGTTGTATTATTATTGTAAGTGTTATTGCTTATTTCTGTTATTGAACAGGACCTAAAGAAAGAACTGTCTCAAATTATTCATGTCACATATCATAAACTTAATACTATAAGGTTCTATCTGGGTTGGCAAAATTTCCCAGTTTTCCAGAAATATAATAAAATAATCACACAGCACTTCAGATTAATAATATGAAAAGTCTGAAATGTCTACATTGTTTTCCCCACTGGCCAAATACCAATAAAATCTTACTATTCTGTAACATTAAGTCATGGCTATCAATACAATCTCATTAATGATTCTGATTAAATGAAGAACATTTGGGATTAAATTACATTTTGAGCCTATTAATAACTGATCATACTGTGAGTACCCAAGTTTTATTTTTCTTAATGTATTCTTTAAGTTCTAAAACACAAGAAGTATATTTAATTATTTTTTTAATGGAAATTGACCTTAAACAAGATTTTTCCTTTTTAAAATTTCACTTAAAAGCATTTAACAATACTAAAATGCAGCAGTGCCGCTCTTCATCAACCTCCTTGAATCCAGTGGTTTCAAACAGTTTAACTGAATTTACAGTACAGTACCTTCCTTTTTCCTTTTCACAATAAAAAAACCTGACACTACTAAGCTAAAAAATTGCAGCAGATTGTTTTTTTTTTTCTTTTTTGACTCGTCTCCGGTGGTAATTAAACTGCTCAACTGTACAGAATGCTGGTTTTGTGATCTTTCTGTTTACAATCTTTGGCCAAAATGAGTGGGTTTGGGGATTTAGGGAGGCTCGAGAGCACATCGCTGTAAAGTAAATGGATACACTGGATTTATAACACAATAAAAATCTTTTAAACGTTATTTAAACAAAGTGTAGTATCTGTTCTTATCAGTTTAATGCTTAGCTGATTTTATCTACAATATTCTGCCAAAATATAATACTATATAATACATGATTTCAGCAACATGTAATACAACATTTAGCTACAATATCTGCTTTCTGCTTAAGACCTTTCTGCGACCATAATTTTACAAATTATAGAACGAGCATGAATAGCAGACCTGCACTGTATTAAAAATTACTTTCTGCTGAGTGTAAACTGATGTGTTGATTGTCCGGGCAAAAAAAACCTTATATAAAGTCTATATGTTAGGTTGGGGAACTTTTAAAATTTTTCAAATAATACACCAAAAACATAAATTAAAACAGATCAGTATAAATAATTACCTAGTGATGAAGTTTTTGTGTTTACCCATTTTATGACCAAAATGGCAGATAGAACCTTATAATATTAAGACCAGGCAATTCTGCTGTAGAAATCATACATTTCTCCTTAATATATACTGTACACATAAGAAAAAGATCAGGACACCATTCTTTGTAATTCTTGATGACCAAACATATAATAAATATTAAAATGAAAGACTATATAAGCTACAATCACTCATTTCTTTACAAAAAAAATAAATGCCAATTTCTCACTTAGTGTTTTTATTCCTGGAACTGAATGCTTAGGTTATGTCTGATCACATTACAAGCAAACTTCTGATAAAAACATCAACTTATTAAGTTTCTTTGCAAAACACATTTACACTTCTACCAAATCGCTACATATTGCTGGAGAACTAAACCCCCACACACACCCATGTCGGTCACACTGTTAGAATTACATACACTTTTCATATACTTTATACAGGAGTATTATTAAATCTTTTAATGATGTTGGCATCATCTGAACAAGTTGGCCTGAATGAGCATGAAAAGATTACAGAGTTACAGAGAAAAAAAAAATGAAAGTGCTGAAACCTTCTGGTGAGTTGTACATTTTGCACAGTACATTTAACAGTGAGTTCACAGCAAAGGGCTGAAACGGACCCTATATATCTGCACAAACAAATATGCTCTGAGGTATGCAAATTAGATTTCACGAATCATTGCGTTCAGAAATACAAAATATGAAATACATAACACAAACTCAAGCTGAATTCTACAATACTGTATGTAGGGGGCGCTATAAACAGTTAAGGGCGGATGTAGGATCTTTTCCATCATATGGTATAGAAGACCAGCAGTTTGATGGAAGTTCATGCAGCGCTGTGACGCATCATCGTCTCTGCTAGGGATGGTGCTAGGGATGGTGGATCCCTAGAAAATGTGGTATCAAGGCCGATACCAGATACCGGTATCTGGTATCGGCCTCGATACCACATTTTCTAAAGTACTCATACTCGTTAAAAGTCCCCCGATACCAGGGACCGATTACACGGTCTGAGAAATGTCTGTGTTTGAGCGGCGTATAAGGGGTTAATCACAAGCGCCGAGTGCCCGCCCCCAGGCCCCGGATGCAGCTCAGAGCGGGGAGAAGGCGAGGCGAAACGAGACATGTCAGCCGTGTGGAATTATTAAGTGAATGAAGACGACAAAACAAAGGCGGACTGCAAATTGTGCTCAGCGAAATTGTTAAAAATCATGTTTTTATTAAGTACTTGGTATCGGTATCGGCGAGTACTGAAAAGCAAGTACTCGTCCTCTTTTTTCAAAAAAGTGGTATCGGTGCATCCCTAGTCTCTGCACATATGCACATTTAGTGAACCTTTTCGATGGGTGTCCCCTATGTGTGATTGCTTACATACATAGTGTGTCAATGTGAATTGGAAATTTTATTTACCACTACCACAAATGAATTGGTTCAATTCATCTGAATCTGGTCCAACCAGTCCACCCAGCGTGGTGACTAACCTGGATATTCTCCTGTACAAATGCACATGCATGCCAAAAGCTTCATCAAAGTAATAAAGTGACACACTGACAGTGACACAGTATTTTTTATAAATGCCTTCATACCATGTCACTTCATGCACATCCAGGCCCACATGTAGATCTTGCAGTTAATTCTGTGCAGCTTGCAGCAGATCAGGAAAACTTCAATCAGGCACAGAAGGACCTTCTTTGACACCAAGTTGGTTAATTGGTTTAACAATTCAGAAAGAAACCCCAGAATTCCCAGAATTGGTCAGTAAGACCCTGGGGTCCACTGTGCACTTGCTAGTGTTTGAGAAGCCGTGGCTACTCTCTTCCCTGGAAGACTTTCTGTCTGACTTTCTGTCTTCCGTGCCTGTGCGTTTGCCCATCGCAGTGGGCAACTCAATGACTGCATTGTAGCAGTCCAGGAAACTCATCATCTTCTCATAGTCTATACTGCTTTATCCTGTTTTCAGGGTTGCAGTGGGCCTGATGCCTATCCCAGTAGATGAGGCAGGGTACACCCTGGACAGGGTGCCAATCCATCACAGGACACACATACGTACATACTACGGGCAATTTGGGAATGCCAATTAGCCAAACTTGCAGGTCTTTGGACTGTGGGAGGAAACCTGACAACCCGGAAGAAACCCACCAAGCACGAGGTGAACATGCAAACTCCATGCACACACAGACGGGAATCGAACCTGGACCCTGGAGGTGCAAGGCAACAGTGCTAACCACTACACCACCATGCCGCCTGTCAACGAAACTATCCTAAATAATAGTCTGTTCTATATGGGAACTTTATTTAGATCAAAGTTTTAAGATGGCCCTTCGATACAGGTCCAGTATAAAGGGATCTGTATTGAAGGGCCATTTTAACTAACCATGGCAGAGTGAATATCACTTCAGTAGTGGTTTATGATTAGGAAATTTAGGTAGTTTAGGAAATTTAAATGCCTAAATCCACCATGTAATAAATTGGCTTGGGTTTAGACAGTCAGGGAGTGAAGGTCTCTCCATACCTCTCCAACCTTTCAAAAGAGATGGTGCTCCGTAACTGGTATGGGAAGGCAGCTCTTTGCTGGAGAACACCAGCGGAAATGGCATGGGAAAACTGCATGCCGAGATGATCACCCTGAATGCACTGTTGGCCAAATGACTCTGGAGTAACCTTATGGCCAAACGCATCTTTGTGCCTCAAGCATATTAATTTCATAAAGGTCAATTTCCAAATGTTTCCTAATGCATCCAGTACATAGCTTATGGTAGTATCTGAACCACAAGTCCAGTTCATCAGGCAAGTTATTCATCTGTCAGAGCTCAAAGAGTCTAGGTGCTTTCCTTGTCTAAGCAGAGACCTACTGGGTGACAGAAGTCATCACACAGCCTATAAACAGACTGTTGATGTGCCACGGTGTGAAGGTATTTATAGCAAACCCTACATCACTGTCAGTTTGACTTTGTTGAAGGTCTCGGCATGGCTGTACAGGTGCACTACATCTGAAATGAACATTCTTACTGATACGGATAAAATAAATAACTCTGTTGTACTTTGTGAGCTTTTAGGTGAGGTGGCCTATTTATGTTCAAGTGGAGTGATATAAATAGTGGTCATCCACAAAACAGGGCTGGAAAATATGGACAAGACTAATATTCTCAGGAGGTGGTAATGCACATGATTTGGGGTTTAAAAATACTATTGCACTGTCAAATATCACACCCAGTTTTTTCACCATCCTACCATCATTCATTTATGAACTTTAAAATTAGCAACAGTGAGCTAACATGAGCAAATGTAATAAAAATGTCTAACTAAAATGCCAACTGGTTGGCATAAATACACAAACTACACTTACATCTGCATGATAATTGAGCCCTATATATTTATCTTTGTTTTTGAAAAAACACAACAATTGCGTTAAAATAAGCGCAACGTTTTTGGTTTTAATGGACAAGCATGGACCGCAGGTTTACCAGATGTTACAGTGGTTTTGTTACACGTTGTTCAAAGACAATATCAAAATGAACTCGGCAAGATTAAGAAAAAACGTATCCAGAGTTGGTGGGTTTCTGGCCCATTTGAGTCTGAGGTACTCAGACTTGTTTCCCAGAACTGTATACAGTATTACAAACAAACAGACTCCCACTATTCCCATAATGCACTGCAGATGAGTGCAACTCTTAAACTACAATTTCATAGTCTTTGCGACCATTTGTTTGTGTCATAAGCTTATAACTATACCATTAAATTGCATTATAATAAAACAGACAGAGGACAGATTATAAAATGAACTACTTGTTGCTCTGGACTGAGTCCGACACCATCTTTTTCATGCACAGTCATTCCTGAAAAGAAAAAAAAAGTACAGATCCTACACATGGGCCCCAGGCAGATGGCCAGATGTAGCTCTGGCAATGTCAGGCCCTTAGGAGAATAAAACTCTCAGACCTCTTGAAATCTTCTTTTCTGTCTTCCATTACTCTAGTCTGGCTCAGATCAGCTGCCTACGTCATACCTCTCACACTGTGACCTCGGTCTTGCTGCTGCTGATGAAGTATGGGTGGGGAGGCAAGTAATGCTGGCTGTTTGAGCTCAGCTCATTGACCTGCTCCAGGAGTGTGCTGTGTTTTTTCGGGGCATATGTGTGACGGCGCCCAAGTACGTCTGATCCTTCCCGGCTCCTCAGCATGCCTGGAGTAGAAATAGTGTTGGAGCTGTAAGGCAGCGGGTGTGAGCCCGACACCCTAACGCTCTTGGCCTTGTGTCCGTTTTGTTTTTGGCAAGTCAACTCTGGGCCGTAAGGGTTGGTTGGCTCCGGCTCAAGTTGCACTGGGAGCAGGGGTAGTGTGCCTGCCTTGGTCGTCAATTCCGCTCCGTGCCTCCGACTTGTGTAAAAGTTCTCATTAGCTTTCTCAGCTGAAAACACAAGCAAGAAAACAACAAAGGGTGTTCAAAGTGTGCCAATAAAATCTGCAAAGCTGCTTTACATGCAAAACTTAACGTAAACATACTATAATTTGTTTTTCTCCATTTAGCACTACACCCAAGTTCTGTCCCTCTGAGAAATTGATTTGTAACAAAAAGGCTGTAGTTATACGCAGATGGAGTTCAGAAAAAGTAGAGGCAAATGTTCTGCATCAGGTTTTAACAAGTTTGCAAGTTTGTAATAAATATTATTATTTATTAGGCCAATGCTTATTATGCATATTATTCATTTGACCAATGCTTATTCTGTTCATTATTATGCATCCATAGTTATCTTCCATCTATCTATTATAGAGCAGCGGTGAAAAATCAACAAAGGCAGTAATCCAAGATCTGGATAAAACAGAGGCTCTTGGTGATGCTAACAGTCTTTTTCATTAACAGTAAACAATCCAGAGTATCTCTAAACATCAGCTGTTAACCCACAAGATTTTGAATACAAATCTACATACAAATGTATTCGCTGATGCAGATGATCAAGCATTAGTTTCCATAATTTATTTATTTATTTATTTTTTCCCCCGATTTTCTCCCTAATTTAGTCGTGTCCAATTCCTCCCCGTCACTAGGGGGCTCCCACATTAAGGCTACTACTACCACTCAGCCGGGAGGGCCGAAGACTATCACGTGTTTTCTCCGAACCACGTGACGCCAGCCGACCGCATCTTTTCGAACTGCTCGCTCGCGCACCGTTGGGGACAGCGTAACACACTCGGAGGACAGCGCTATCCGCTCCCTCCGCTGCGCGAGCTCACCCCTGACTGGCTGTAGAGCCGTGATTAATGTTGGAGCACTATGTACCTCTCATCCCTCCCCGCTGAGAGAGCTCGGCCAATCAGCTCTCTCTAGACCTCCGGCTGCGAGAGGTTACAGCATCACCCGGGATTCGAACTAGCAATCTCCGGATGATAGGGCGAGCGCTTTAACCACTGCGCCACTCGGAGGCCGTTTCCATAATTTTTTTTTAAAGTTCTTTCAGAGAACAAAATAAGAAGTCCCCCCCCCCCGCCTTGCAGCTGTCTAATACTTTAATTGGGACGCCTATGTGTGCATGAAGTATTTATAATATTTTATTATAAATAAAACTTAGAACTCAACACTTAAGCCACAAGGCACTTTTGCACAGAAACCATGCTATAAAGCCTCTAAGAAGAATTCACACTGAACCCACCAGTTTGATGTAAAGTCAACTCAGTGTTTGCTCTTAAGGAGCATGTCCTGCATTCCAAACTCAGATTAAGCATGATGTTCAAACACAACAGCACCAGCATCTTATACAATGAGTATCACATCATGCATTGGAAGTACTGAACCTCTTATATTGTACTTTGCTTTCAAAGCAACAGTGCAGGGTGAACTGGGTGTTGAGGTGCTGGTGCTAGCTCTGTAAATTTACTTCACTCACCAAATTAAAAAATTATGCTCAGACGATACAGAGCTCCTGAACATCACTGTACCAATCATTATGTAGAAGGCAGGATTTACTGTTGATCAGTCTCAATCTCAGTTGAGCCTTCATTTCATTATGGGGCACTGCATTTTGGGTAATGGTCACCATGTTTTAGAACAAACTCTTCAAAAACAAATCAACAGTATATAAAAAAGTGCACTGTGTGAAAAACAAGATTGCTTATAAAGCAAAGGATGGTTGTCACTCTGTACAAACATTTAGAGAAATTAAATTTGTCTGTGTGATTGGTTATCAGTTCAGTTTTAATCAGAATTTTATATGTACTGTAGTTTTTTACTCTTTCACCAATTGTTTTTTAATTGTTTACATAATTAATGGTTGAATAGTAGTTCCCTTTCAAAAGCTACACTCGATGCTGCGTGAGAACGCTATGGGAACATCTCTTTGTTTCCGGTTGTGAAGCCTGTGTATGTCAAAACCGCCGAATACCTCGGCTTATAACCTCTGCCAGGCATGATGTCACCGAATAAGGTGCACCTGCAGGTTATAAATAGGAGTGAACCGGAAACATCCTCAGATCTTTTTGTCTTCAGGACTGCTTTGTGTTTGCGTGTGTGTGTGTGTGTGCAACAGAATCACGGTAGGAAAGAAAAACTTTACTTACCGATAATGGCAAGAGTTGTTTGAGAGATGCATGCCTCTGTGTGATTTCTTTCGGAGGGCGATCTCCACGACTTTTTCTTGAGTGCTTGGGTTTCAAGGAAAGTGCAAGCATTGTAATCTCCCTATTAAGGCACTTTGCACGTGGCTCGCTTTCTTTAAAGAGAAACTGCGAGCCGCGGCGCATTCCTGGGGCTCGCGTGCGTATGAGACGGTATTTCCCCCTTTCTCTCGCCGCCACTAGGTTCGGGAGGCGAAGCTCTACAAGCAGACCTCTGTGACGTTTCTCCCCTGCCGTGCTCAGGAGTCGGGACTGTTGTGTATTTATAGTCCTGACTAGGTCTGGTCCTCACGAGGCGTGAGGCGCAGAAGGAGAGTGTGCTGAGCCAGCTAATGATCGTTTCTCAAATTCAACCTGAGGTTTGGTCTGTGACGGTCAACCTAAATGACGCATATTTTCACATAGAAATATTGCCACAACACAGGAGGTTCCTGAGGTTTGCTTTCGGGGGCGAAGCTTACCAGTATCGGGTCCTTCTATCTGGCCTAGCCCTGTCACCCCGTACATAGAGCTCTGGCTCTATGATTCCATGGCATCCGTATTCTGAATTGTATAGACAACTGGCTGATCCTAGCTCAGTCTTAATAGCTAGCGCTTCGACATTGGGATGTCGTCCAAGCTCATCTCCATTCTTTAGGATTGAGACTCAACGCTACGAAAGGCGTTCTCTTTCCTGTTCAGAGGACAACATATTTGGGTGTCACATGGGATTCGATCACAAGGCGGGCACAGCTGTTTCCCACTTGTGTCGAACCCATCCTCCAAAACCTTGAAGGACATCAAGCTAGGCCAGAAAGTGACTCCATCACTTTCAAAGATCTTAGGTCTCACGGCAGCTGCCTCCACGGTGATACTTTTGGGCCTTCTGCACATGAGGGTGTTTTCAGTTGTGGCTAAGAGCCAGGGGATTTCACTCAAGGGCCAATCCTCAGAGGCTAATAAGGGTTATGCGCCGGGGCTTCATACCCTTTCTATGTGGTTCAGACCCCGGTTTCTGACTTTGGGTCCCACTTTAGGTCCGTCTTGTCGTCGCAAGATGCTAACGACAGACGCTTCCCTCATGGGCTGGGGTGCGGTCTTGGATGGCCGTCCAGCACAACGGAGCTGGAGAGGTCATCTTCTCGCATGGCGCACCAATTGCCTCAAAATGATGGCTCTGTTTCTGGCCCTGAAAAACGTCCTCCAGCAGTTGAGAGGCTACCATGTCCTAGTGCGGGTGGACAACACTGTGGTAGGTTCATACATAAATCGCAAGGGTGGACTGTGCTCGCGCCGCTTGAACAAGCTAGCACACCAGGTTCTGCTTTGGGCACAGGACAAGTTCCTGTCCCTCAGAGCGATTTACATTCTTACACATTACATTCCTACGCATGAATGTAGGAGCGGACTAGCTATCCAGACAAGCTGTGACACATGGGGACTGGAAACTCCACCCCGAAGTAGTCAGTCAATCTGGGAAAGATTTTATATAGCAGAGGTGGACCTCATTGCGTTGGAAGAAGCAGCACAATGTCTCCTTTACTACTCTGTCCCCACGAGCTCCCCTGGGTCTGGACGCCAGGGCCCACACGTGGCCCAGATTACGCCTTTATGCGTTTCCTCTGATATTTCTGCTCCTAGGAGTCCTGGTGAGGGTCCGTCAGCTTGCGCCTCTTATCGATAGCACCCCAGTGGCCGACCAGAGTGTGGTTCTCAGATCTAATATATCTCCTCGACGGCTCGGCTTGGGTGATTCCAGTGAGGAGGGATCTTCTGTTTCAGGCACAGGGGACAATATTTCATCCCCGGCCCGAGCTCTGGGACCTTCACGTTTGGCCCCTGAAGGGGACCAACTAAGACATGCTGGTCTTCCAGCCAGTGTAATTGAAACCATTTTAAGTGCCAGGACTCCCTTCACTAGAAGAACTTATGCCCTCAAATGGAGTGTATTTGAAAGTTGGTGCATGGTAAGACATGTAGACCCAGTCCACTGCCAGATTGTTTCAGTGCTGGAGTTTCTGCAAGAAAAGTTGTCCTCTGGCTTATGCACTAGTACTCTCAGAACATACATAGCCGCTATTTCGGCATGCTCTGACCGATGGGGTTTCTGCAGAAAAGCACCATTTAGTTGCCCTTTTTATTCGTGGAGCTAAACGGTTGAGGCTGCCCTCTAGAGCGACGGTCCCTTCATGGGACTTAGCTATCGTACTCGAAGGCCTGGCTGACACCCCTTTCGAACCACTAGAGTCAGCGCCTGTCAGGCTTCTGTCTCTTAAGATGGTTTTTCTTATGGCTATTACTTCTTCGAAGAGGATTGGGGATCTGAAGGCTCTGTCAGTCTCCCCATTCTGCCTAGACTTTGCCTAGGGGCTAGTCAAAGCTATTCTGCATTCTCACCCAAACTATCTTCCCAAGGTTCCATTCTCGACCATGCACCCAGTCGTTCTTGAAGCCTTCTGTCCTCCGCCTTTCACAGCTCCGGAACAGGAGAGCCTTCACTTACTGTGTCCAGTATGTGCTCTTCAGATTTACATCCACCGCACTAGCCAGTGGCGTAAGTCAGAGCAGCTCTTTATTTGCCATGGGGATCGCAACCGAGGGGGCAGCCCCACTAGACAGACTCTGTCACATTGGGTGAGAGATGCTATTGCCCTAGCCTATGAGGCGCGTGGTCACACTTTGCCTCTGGGAATCAGGGGTCATTCAACCAGAGGGATTGCCTTCAAATTGCTCTTGCAAGAGGCGTCCCCTTGCAGCAGGTGTGTGATGCAGCAGGCTGGTCCTCTCCACACACGTTTGTTAGATTTTATAGTCTGGATGTCAATGCTACTCCGGACTCGTGGATCCTTGAGTCAGCATCCCAGAGCTAGGTCCGAGACCTCCTTGGCTATTGTGCGCACACGCTACACAGCCTAGGGGTCCAGACACTTGCAGTGCGGCGGTGTTGGTATTCTCGTTCCCATAGCGTTCTTACGCAGCATCGAGTGTAGCTTTTGAAAGAGAACGTCTCGGGTTACTTAGCTGTAACCCTGTTCCCTGATAAAGTGGAAACGAGATGCTGCGTTTCAATGCCGCACTGCTGGCGTGCCTGGACGTCCTTCAGACAAAATTGACCTGAGGATGTTTCCGGTTCACTCCTATTTATAACCTGCAGGTGCACCTTATTCGGTGACGTCATGCCTGGCAGAGGTTATAAGCCGAGGTATTCGGCGGTTTTGACATACACAGGCTTCACAACCGGAAACAAAGAGATGTTCCCAAAGCGTTCTCATGCAGCATCTCGTTCCCGCTTTATCAGGGAACAGGGTTCCAGCTAAGTAACCCGAGACGTTTTCATTACTTGAAGGTTAGACGTCAACTTTACTTCCTCTACCCGTTGTATTTGGACATGCATGGATATGGCAAATTTTTACATTTACATTTTACTTTATTTATTTCCTAATAGAAGCCTGGGGTAAAATTTTATTGTAACAAATTTGTTTGTCATGATGTCCATCAATGGGGCCACACTGTTTTCAAAATTTTGAATAATTTTAATAAAACGGCGTTACGATAAAACTGAATGAATGACTCAAAAACAATGTTGCAAATATAATATCAAAATAACAAAATATTAACTTTTGGAGTGTTTAGGGTTTCGAATTCCAATTGGAGATTCTGATGGGCACAACAGTCATTTCATCAAAGTAATTCTAACATTCAAAAACAACCAACATCTATAACGTTGAATTTAATGTTCAATGTTTAATGTTCCCCACTGTTCCCTGTGAGAGTATGTGTGAAAATTGCACAAATACATGAAAATGGTGCTGAAGGTGATGTTTGTCCATCCTTCAGTACAGCTGCTACTCGTGTCAACCCTCTTCGTTACAATGCTGCTTCGTTACCTAGGCAACCCGAGTGCCACTGTTTTACTTCCGAGCAATAAAGCTGATGTTTTAGAAATACAGTATATAGTACAGCAGGTGATTATACAGTACAATTAAGCTCTCACAATTTTAAAGTTAAGACAATATAAGGGCCACCCAGACTCCTCCACTTCGCTCACACGGTCTCTACCATAGCTTCCCTATCCTAAAATCCCACATTCTGACATCACAATCATATTGTTTATATCCAGACTGTGTGATTGGGATTTTAGCTACAGACATTCCAATCAATCCAGGCAGCAGACACATTTACATTTACATTTACATTTAAGCATTTGGCAGACGCTCTTATCCAGAGTGACTTACAAAAAGTGCTTTAAAGTTTACATTACTGGATAGATAATTACACTGGGTTAACTAGGTCAATAACTAAGTGCGATTAGTCTAACACAGGGAAGAGGGTTTTTTTTTGTTTTGGGGGGGTCCTGTAAGTTAGTCCTGTAAGTACTGGAGAAATAGATAAGTTTTGAGTCGCCGTTTAAAGATAGTCAGTCTCTGCTGTACGAACATCTAGAGGAAGTTCGTTCCACCACCTAGGTGCCAGAAGTGAAAAGAGTGGATGAATGCCGTCCTCGATCCCTGAGAGATGGTGGGACGACACAGGAGGGTCACCTTGGACAAAAAGGATCATTTTTGTACATCAAGTCCCCGGGATAAGTGAATATCAGCAGCAACAAGCAGCGTGTCTCAGTCAGCAGCAGGCCAAACATTTTAATCCCCGACTGCTGTCACCTCTTTGATTTGTGTCCTCATCAATCCATCTGAAAAGGCGGTTCTCAATGGATTCACCTTAACAAAAAAACCTTGGTTGCAGTCTGCCAACTAATACCTTTTAATGAGCTGGAGACTGATACAGAATAATTTATTTTGTATTAAACATTCATATTAAATTACAATCAGGAGAATCACATTTGTAACTTTTATTCTAAATTTTACTATGAGTCTTTAATTACTGAATAATACTGTATATTTATAATAATTATCAGAAGATCATTTGGGAATAACTTTATCTTAAAGGGATAATTCAGGTTTTTGTCTAAAATCAAACTTAAGGTGTATATAAGTACATTACCATACTGTAGGTCCTGGTTGTTATACATTTTAAACTGTGAAGTTTGTCATCTGAAATGTGAGTACAACTGAAGTACAGCGGTACCTCGGCATACGAACTCGGCGAACTTTTAATGCGATATTTTGACTTGTAAAACAATTTTCCCATAAGAAATAATGTAAATGCAGATAATCTGTTCCAGCCACACAAAAATATTATCAATATTACCTTCCAACACTATAATATTTTTTTGCATATAAAAACAATTAAAACATGTAAATGAAGTAAAATATGACATAAATAGACACTGTGTGATCGGTTCCTGGAGCCTGAAAATGCTTTGCAAGCCAAGGCACATTTCTTGCAAAATTTCATGAGGCAGTGCGTTCATATGCCGAGATACCTATACTTTCACAACCATTGTTCTTTCCAAAAATGTGTTCCATACTTCAGCTGAGACTCATAAGAAGCTTCTGCAGTTCCACTGTACAAAATCGAGTTGGTATCCTTACAGTGTTTTACAATCTTTACAAGTTACAGTGTATTTTGTACAAATGTAACCATTTTCTTTCTTCATAAATAGCCCATATAAAAAGAAAGCTCTATGGCACTGCAAAAGCTTCATATGAGTCTCAGCTAAACTTTAGAATGCATTTTTCACCTCAACTCTCCCCTTAATTAACAGTAACTTCAATAAATGCTACAATAAGCTTGCCAATGTCTGACCAATCTCCTGCACTCAGGCCTTGATCTAACCCGCACCAGAACACTGTATGCCTGGATGCTTGGTGTCAATATTAGTTCAGATGTTTTTTTTAGATAGCGATAAGGACACAATCTCAGTATTCAAGCATGCTTACCTACTGCTTTCAGCGATGCATATTTGTTGAGCTCCTTGACAGACTGGGGTTGCTCATAGGTGTGAGAGACTTGACCCAGCGTCGGGTACTGGGGCATTGCCTGCATGAGGCTTGATCCTGAACCCACACTGTTCATCTGGTTGCTTTCTGAAAAGAAGAAAACAAACGATGAGCAAAGGTGATGAGGAACAGCTTGTGTATAACAAAGTGGAGATTTAAGTGTGAATATAAAGAAGCTATAAAGAGGCATAAATTTATAAATGATGTTATGGACCAGTTGTACTGCATACTTACACACTTACTGTTACTTTTACAGACACAACTGTCCTTTAGATTACATTTATTCCCAACTGCACCATCTGTACAACATTTAACCACTGCAATTCAAGAAACACTTACTGTTTTCACTTACTTATTGTCTAGTCTATTGTTCCGCATCATTAGGACTGGTACTTAATTCCACTGTACCCTGTGCAATGACAATAAAAGATCTTCTCTATCCTATCCTCTCCTATCCTAGATTTACCAGCAGTTCATACATTATCCATGACTCTAAAGGTTAGTACTGAAACATTACAGTTTTTTGCATTAGTACTAGAATTTTCTCCAACTTCTGACTTTGCTCCTCCTACAACTATCTTACCTTTTTTTTTTTATATTATTTGGTACAACTTATATTATTGTCATCTGCTTCCTTTCTTCTGGAATGGAACTAAATCTTGCTTATTTCTTTAAACTGTTTATGTCGCAACAGATTTTTTTTTTTGTTTTGTTTTTTAAGGTAATAGTGAGCTCTTGCTGAGACAGCCTTCCAAATCCTTAAGAAAGACATTAAATGGGACTTTTCAGGGTTTTTTTTCCCAATTCTGCTTGTCTTCCATATAAATAGAGCTGTGCGATTAGATTGATTTTGCGAGGTCACTTTGATTAGAGGTCGATTTGATTCATCAATGGATCACTTATTGATTCAGAATTGATTTACTTCAGACTTTTAAAATTATTCAAGTAAAGTGATCAAGGAATGACAAATTCCTTGAAAATATTTTGTATATTTTATATATTTTGTTTCTTAAATGACTTGCTAAATGCTCTCGTTTTGTGAGCTCATCACATGTTCCTCTTTTTTTTGAGTTTGCAGATGGTTGGTGCCAGATTGCCACTTCCTAGACTGGACTGTGCAGCAGAAGATTGGCAGGGAAAAAAAGATAATCGCTTTGTAGGAGACATGACATCAAGAACACAAGTTATGCAGCATTTATTAACAAACTTTTATTTGTTTTTTAACACTTTAAAAACTGTAAGACATACAGCTGCTTGAGTTAGACCATAACTCTTAGTGCTACTGAATCAAATGAATAAAACTGCAATGTCTAAAAACTGATTCACACAGACAGGCTACTTACAGTATGATCCACAGCTCTACATACAGTATAAATTTTTCAAGACTTGTCCAGCTGTCTAAAGGCACAGGACTGTGCAGAAGTTTTGATCCATCAGCAGCATGACAAACTATCTCATGCGAGAGGCCAGATGCTGTGACCATTATTTTAATCACCCTCATGATTATATGTGTGACCCCAGATACTGTTCTCTCATATATCTTTTTTCCAAATGGTTCACTGCTACAGTATTCACTCTCGGTACTGTGCTTATTATATGTGTGCTTATTCAATTTTATAGTGTATTATCCGTGTTATTTTCTCATATCTCACCCTAAATTCACTTGTGTGTTGTTTCCTCACTAAAAACAACCCTGTTTTACTAATCAAAGGCAGTTCTCCACCACACCACCAGAGGCCCAAACACTAAAAACCTTCTTATGTCTCAGTCATTCCCTGATCATTAACTAGATCATTTGTTATTGCTTTGCTGGGACTGGGACTCGAACTCTAGTCACCCTAGCAAGAGCGCTGCACCGCTAGGGAGCATGCTGTCGATGCGACTAAATGGATACTGAATACATAACAAGCACCACAAAAAATACTCACCGTAATTTGCCGTAAAACAACCGTAATTTGCCAAAATATATTTTTTTAAATTGGAGAACAGACAAAAGCATATCAAAAAAGTTCAACATCTGAGCTCTGTTTTGTGAAAGCAGGCATGATGCAGTTTAGATGCTGTACAAATACCACATTACAGTAATTTGGGAGGTAAAATGCGCCTCATGGTAATATTTCCGAAATAAAATGGAACATAGTAAACGCTGGGGATGATGTGTGACATGAGATACACACGCTGTGTGCTGGAAGCTGTTGTGTCCGTCCCAATCTCCAGTTGGAATTCTAAACTCTATTAGAAACTTAAGGCACCATGGATGTGGTTGGTTCAAATTTTGACGTTTTTAGGTTGTATTTGTTTAGATCGTTCTTTGAACGATTTTTTTTTTTTTTAATAATCTTCCTAACTTACACAACAAAATTTGTCCCAAAACCATATTACAACACTCATCCAATGTTATGGTTCCTGCTGGGACACTACAGTATATGCTGGGATTTAGTATATATTTGGGTTTTAGGATATTCTCCCATTTAGGGTAAACACTGCTGTACTTAAGTGGGGCACGTTTTTGTTTGTTATAGAACTTCACGGCACACAAAAAACTACTTCTGTATAATGTTCAAATACGAAAATGAAGAAATCCCTGATGAATATAGAGGCCAGGATACACAGGATCAATAATAAGTGCCCCACTATATCAATATTCACCTTACAGATTAGTCACGAATACACTCTTGCATCGATTTGGCTCATTGTTTTGGATTACCGTCATGTTGGAAGGTCAACCTTTGCCCTCATTTTCATTATCCTTGACAAAAAACAGCATTACACAGAATGATGATTCTACTGTTTTTCATTTTAGGGATGGAGCTGGTCAGGTTATAAACAGTGATTAGTTTCCTCAAGATGTACTGATCTAAACCATTTATCATGATGTCATTTAAACCACAGAGCTCAATCTTGATTTTATCCGTCCCTAAAGTCTTAGATCTAAAGATCTTCCTGATTTTTAAATATTTTTTTTTATATTTGTTAATGATTGGGATCATCAAACTATTTTTAATATTAAACAAAGATAACCAGAGTAAATACAAGATGTATTTTTTTAATGATGATTACATTAAATAAGGAAGGAAGCTGTCAAACCTATCAGACTCTATGTAGGAAAGCACTTGCCCCATGCTAAATCATGAACGAACTGGGACTAACCAAATTCTTTTTGGAAAGCTGAGTTAACTTTCACTTGCCACACCCTGGCCTGGTTACTGCCAGACCTTTTGAATCAAGAAATCAGTTAAATAGAACATGTCTGTTAAAAAATCTCATAAGGAAACACATCATGCCACGATCTAAAGAAATTCAAGAACAGATGAGAAACAAAGTAACAGACATGTATCAGTCTGTGGTCAAACCACAGTGAGAGGCTTTACCAAGAAATGCAGAAAACTTGGAACAGTGGTGAATCTTCCCAGAAGGGGCCGGGCTACAAGAGCACGACAAGTTACATCTGACACAAAATTAGCATGAAAAAAACATCACTCAAACACTCAAACACAGTGGTGGTGGTGGTGGGCTGCTTTGCAGCTTTATGACCTGGACGACTTGTCATAATTGACGGAACCATGAATTCTGCTCTCCCCCAGAAAATCCTAAAGGAGAATGTCTGGCCATCAGTTCGGTTATGTAGCACAACAATGATCCAAAACGCACCAGCAAGTCAGATTGACCGTAGGTTCTTTCTGATTAAGGTCTGTCTATCTCATGGTGGTTCTGAACTTCTACCATTTTAAGAGTGATGGAAACTACTTGGTTCTTCAAGTTCATCAAAGCTGCAGAAATGTTTTAGAACCCTCCACAGATGTGTGTCCGAGGTTCATCTGGAGAAGTCCAGCTACGAGTGCGGTTTTCATGACATTGATGTGAACTGACAGCCAAGGAGAGAGGATTGGAATGCGTGAACAATGACGGCGTCACTGTACTAGTCAGTGTGGCGCTAGACGCCGTTGAGCGATCATGTGTACTGTGTGGGTGTCAGATTCAAAATGACCGAGCAAGTAGGGAAAAAAATCTGCAACAAACGTTGTTAAGCTTGAACATTCTTCGACTGAAACTATTCAGGTGATTCAGAAGGCTTTCGGGGACGAGTTCAGTGCAAATAAAAGTGTGGCACATATACTTCAAAGAATGTTGAAAATAAATATGTGCACAGTAAGAAAAACTATTTTATATACTATATTGTTATTTTAGCTTTCAATGACACAGCATCACAAATAAATAATAAATATAAGGGAAACCCCCTTCACATGGAAAGAATTGGCCAGATGTCTATATTAAATTAAGTTAAGCCTTTATCTGTGATCTTTATCTGTGATCTGTGATATCATCCTGTTGCCATCTCTTCCCAAGAAAAACACAGATCTACATGGCGTAAAAAGAAAAAACATGATTAATCAGACCAGGCCACCTACTTCCATTGCTCCATGGTTCACTTCGTGCCCATTGTAGGAGCTTTTGGCAGTGAACATGGAACATCATGGGCATGTTAACATAGTTCCATATGCAACAAACTTCAATATACTGTTTGTCCTGAAATCTTTCTATCTGAACCAGCATTAAATTATTTACCAATTTATGCTACAGTAGCTCTTCTGTGGGACCAAACCAGATGGCAAGCTATTGCTCCCCACAAGGATTCAATTCAATTCAATTTTATTTGTATAGCGCATTTAACAATTGTCATTGGCGCTTTACCCAATCAAAAGAATTAGAGTTTGTATGAAATGTGAATGTGAATGAATCAAAAATGGTCAGATAGTCCCTGTTGAGCGAGCCGAGGCCGAGGGCGACAGTGGCAAGGAAAAACTCCCTGAGATGGCAATACAAAGAAACCTCGAGAGGAACAGGGAACCAGGAATTGATCTGCATTCATACTGTGTGTTAGGTGGCAGGCAGTTCAGTATAACAGTTGATGTTAATTGATGTTAATATGGAGTCCTGTTAGTTATTGGAGGCTCAGGTAGACTTGTAGGAAGTTAAATCCTGAACTATCGAGCGACTGCAGCCAAGTCAAATCCTCAGAGAAACAGCTGTCAACATCAGAGTGAAACCGCCCCCAGACACCAGATACCCTAACCCTAACCACATCCCAAAATCCATTATTCTTGTTTCACTGGTTTACCCATAGTTCTTCCTTGGAGCACTTGTGGCAGGTACTAACCACTGCATACCAGGAATGTCACATGAGACCTGCTGTTTTGTACAAGGTGGTATCAAAAGGTCTCAAGACACGCCAACAGATAGCTGCAAAAGGCTGCACAAGGGAGCACCGACCCTCATAAGTCAGTGTGCCAAATGCCATCGTCCACCTGTGTCATCGTGCCATAGAACCAGTGTGCACCTGGTTCTATTCTGACTAAGTGCTTTACCACGTTTGCTTTTTTATCATGTACAGAAAGTTAGAATAAAGAGCGAACTGAAATTCTGTGTGAAACTGGCCAAAGCTGCCTCAGATACGTTTGACATGAATTGTCAAATTCACCGCGATGTTGCAGTGAGTCGTTCGAGATGTTTTCAGAGGCATATCACTAAAAGACAAAGAGAGATCAGGAAGACATTCAACAAGTTCAACCCCAGAAATGTCAAAACCATTTGGCAACTTGTGCATGATAATCGTCGGGGAACAAGCCACAACATTGCAGTCATTGTTGGTGTGTCATATGGGACAGTCTAGGCAATCCTCACATGTGATTTGAACATGCGCTGTGTTGCTGCTCAGTTCATCAGCTGCTGATCCAGGAACATTGCGTCAAATTCTGTCAACAGTCTTCACAGTGGAAGAGCCCATCATCTCCACGACTGAAAAAGGCGAGGCAGATCCGCATCTCGACTGAGTGCATGCTCATTGTCTTTTCCGACATTTGTGGTATTGTGCATCGAGAATTCATCCCCATGGGCCAGGCTGTCAATAACAAATTCTACTGGCTGGTTTAAAGGCGTCCGAAGGAGGATGTACGGCGAAAGCGACCGGATCTGTGGTGCGTAATTCTCGAAACATTTTTGATAACCCTTCATATATTCTGTGACCAATTCATCTAAGCAGTCCTTATCAAAGTTGCTTAGATTCTTGTCCGCTTTTTTTTTTTTCTTCTGCTGTCAGCATGTGTGTAGGGCTATGGCTACTTTAAGTAGTATATAATGTGGGACATAATGATTTTCGAATCTGATGATCTCCTCAGCATGATAATTACTTAAATAAATAAATCATAAACTCTTGGGTTATTATCAAAACTGATGCACAGAGACAGAACAAAAAAGGTATTGATGTAATTTTAAATAAGTCCAGGTTATTAACATTCACACTGTGATGTCTCATCATTTACCGGCTGCATTCTCAGGATCTTCTCTTTACATACTGTAGAAGCTCATTCTATAGTCACCCATTGATCATAGGATATGTCAGCAATCATGAAAGTCAAAACCTGAATGAAGGAAGATGATTCTGACGAGATGTGTTTGTAAAGTGCAGAATTTGTGGAGAAGATGGAGACTTACATAATTGGACTGGCACAACCCCCCCACTCTCTCACCATGTTCTCTATCACCTAGTTTATTTTCAGTTTTGTTTGGGATTTTCTCCAATACAATACAGCCACGAGCCTTTAATCAACCATGAAGCTTAAGTCAAGCATCAGAACAACATTGCTGTACTGTACAGTCTCAATTCCCCATTTAGTGCTGAATCTGGTTTTGAAACCAAACTGGTACTGTTTGTGTATCATCTGTTTGTAAATCATCACTTGAAGTGGTTAGTCACCGGGCAAGCGGCCGACAAAGCTGTTCGGATTTGGATATAAATTGTTCCTCAGGTGACAAAAAACGAGCGTCAGTCTGACAGAAATTGCTGTAATTTGCGACGGGCTCTTGAACAGAACAGGCATTCGTCCTGGTGAGAGGACATGTCAGCTATCACCAAAATGTCACCCAGGCTTCTTTTCCCATCATTCTTCCCTGGCACACACTTTGATTGGATTTTCGGCCATTTCTGCAGACAGCAACATAATGAATATGCCAGCATTAGTTACACATGTTTCCTGGTCTATGGCTCTGCAGCCTGCAGACAGCACATTTCACACGGCCACTAACGCCCGATTACAGTCAACTGTCAAGGCCAGGATGCAGTATTTCACAAACAAGACGGTAGTATCTCTACTGACGGTGAAACCATGTATCTCAGATTCATGCTGGTGTAAAAAGAACATTTCAAAACATCTAAGAGTAGAAAACATCTAACATAAAAAATACCATGCATTCCCCCTACTCTACACAGTCAACAGCTGTTTACAGCTCTAACAGAAATAATCCAGACCGTCACGCTGAAATTCTGTTAGATTTTCCGAGAAATACCGACACTGTCTCCCTTCCTGTAGTTCTAATGCTAGAGAAATTATGTGTGAGACTTCAGGTATTACTAGTCAATACTTGCGAAAACTTTTTTTAACCCACTCAAATTTGGGACATTATTACAAGAACATCTCTCTCATTTTTATTAATTAATTCATTCATTCATTCATCTTCCATGCTGCTTATGCTGTACAGGGTCGCAAAGCCTGAAGCCTATCTCAGAGGACTTTGGGCAAGAGGAGGGGTACTGCCAGGACAGGGTGCTAATACAACGCAGGGCACATTCACACACATTCACACACTGCAGGCAATTTGGGAACACCAACCAGTCTAATCTGAGCATCTTTGAAGTGTGGGAAGAACCCCACCAAGCACGAGGAGAGCATGCAAACTCAATGCACACAGACCCAAGGTGGAACTGGAGATGCGAGGCCACAGTGCCTACGACTCCGCCCCTATGACCCATATCATTCTTGCAGTCGTGACAAACCAAATAATTGGTTTCATTAGCAATTGATTTATTGTGTTACAACACAAGCAAAAGCTGACGTAAAAGGTTAGCACTCTTGCTTCACACCACCAGGGACAAGAATTTGAGTCCCGCCTTAGATCTGTGTGCATGGAGTCGGTTTCCTCCGGGTACTCCGGTTTCCTCCCACAGTCCATAGACATGCAGGTTAGGATAATTGGCGTACCCAAATTGATGGATTGACACCCTGTCCAGGGTTCACCCTGCCTCCTGGGAAAGGCTCCAGGACCCCGCCACCCTGTATACAGGAGAGAGCGGTATAGATGATGAGTGAGTAAGTGAGAGACAGACTAGCGATGCATCTCCACATCAGACAAATTTTATATCAATATACAAAGGAAAATGAGGCAGTGCAAAATAATGCTCTTATACCTACACACAATTAATCTGTTCTTACTAAAAGTAAAATTACTATCCCCAAATGTATCCTTTCAAATGTATATTTTCAGCATGCAATACAAGCTATAATTAGTAACGTTATCCTCACAGAAACAGCTCAACAGACAATACCTTTACAGTAGCTGTTTTTTTTTCTTTTTCACAAAAAACAGCTTAGAGCTTTCCCTGTTTGAAAAAGCAGTCGAATGTCTTTTTTAACCACTAGTTGCTCTCACACACTGTGTTCTCATCCAAAAAACACGTCTGGGTTGTCTGTTTTCTGCAAATAAAATGCTGACTCCTGGGAATCCTTTTTGTCCTCAGGAATATTGTAATCAACATGAATAACAGACAAATCCATCCAAATGCATGTGTATTTCTCATGTTATTTGCATATACACACACAATACACACTAGAGAACTCATTTTCATGATAAGTCACCTTTAATGCCAAATAAATAATACCTTTGGTGGCACGGTGGCTTAGAGGTTAGCACTGTCGCCTTGCACCTCCCGGGTCCTGGGTTGAATCCCGCCTCGGGATCTGTGTGCATGGAGTGTGCATGTTCTCCCTGTGCTTGATGGGTTTCCTTTGGGTACTCCGGTTTCCTCCGATAGTCCAAACACATGCAGATTAGGCCTATTGGTGTTCCCAAATTGACTATAGTGTGTGAATGAGTGTGTAAATGTTGACCGGAGGTCCTATCATGGTTGTAAAATGGGAATAAACACAATGGTCATTGGCCTCCACCGTCCCTAATGGACTACAGAGGTTCCTAGATGGATGGAATGGATTAATATCTTTAGTGCAACTTTCCCACGTTCTCACATATAGTTAATGCAAGGAATCATGGGAAGCAGCAATAATGTTTATAGGTTTATAAGGTTTATAAACTGCAACTAAATGTGAACAACCAATTCCCATATAAGTGCCCAAGCCTCAAACAAGGGTGAGGAATCTGACCTACTGCATGAGACAGAACCAGATGCCCTTTAACACAGACCTAAAAAATACCAGAGGGCCAACAAACCATCAGCACCAAGCTATTTATGTTGAGATCACTTTGCAATCTTCTCTGAAGTGTTTTCCAATGTGGGCACCTCCACACAGCAGTCTCTCTCTCTCTCTCTCTCTCTCTCTCTCTCTCTCTCTTTCTCTCTCAAAAAGGACTCTCATTCTATTGGACCCACATCATCTTTACATGGAAATCATGAATTTAGCTGTACACACCAGAAACATTATTCCTGCTTTCGATGCCATCAGGAACAGGGCAACCATAGAAATGTGCAAATTATTTTATTTGGGTTAAAAAAGCAGGCATCCTGTGTTATGACAGATATGATTGATTGGTTAGCATGTGCATGCTCAGATGCCTCAGTGACAACATGTAGAGTTATGTGATACAGCCTTCAAATATCATCACAGTATTTAATAGATTTTTGTGACAACAAGATTTGGGATCAAAGTGAAAACACGTGTTTAATATGTGGTAGCAGTGGTGCAGCTAATCATAACGAGTATCACTTGTATGCCCCCCCCCCCCCCCCCCCCCCCCACACACACCAGCTTTCACATCAGTAATAAAGTGCCGTTGCCGTTCTCGCATAGCCACACTCTACTATACAGCAGGTGGCAGAATGCACCAGTGTGGTTTGCAATCCACCAATAAACACAAAGAAGAATAAGTGTACACGGAAGTTGACCTTTTTGAGGGTGCTTTCACACTACGATCTTGATCATGAAGTCCAGTACGCTTGACCCCAATGTTCAGTATGTTTGTGTAATATGAACACTTCCACGCAAGGATCAGTGTGCCATGATTGATTCCCTTTGAAAAGGCCTGGGATGGTGTCCTCTGCCACGGAGACCTGAACATGGAGGTGGACCACTGTTTAGAGTGCAACATCATCAGCACATCTGTCTCCTCCACTCCACCTGTCTCACCCTGGGTGAGAGGGAGAAGCCATCGTGCTGTACCTGGGCATGGTACGAACAATCCGTACCTAGCGTGAAATCAGCCAAAGTTGACTTTGGGATCAAGTGTACACAGATCCAGTTCCTAGTGTGAAAGTATGCTTTCATTCTTTCAATGAATACATTCACATATCCCATTGGGGTCCGTAATTGGGGTCAAAGCACAGGGTCAGCCATGATACAGCTCCTCTGGAGTAGATAGATCTTGCTTAAGGGCCCGACACTGGCAACCTGTTGGAACTGGGGCTCGAACCACCAACCTTCTGATTATTAGTAACTCAATAACTCTGAGCTGCCACTATTTCTCTGGTTAAATGCTTGTGTGTGTTTGGACTTAAGAACAAGCAAACCCCTTATACATCTGATGCCTAATGATTCTTCATTTCATTTATTGAAATCATTAAAATATGAAAATTAAAAAACATTTGCCTTGCCAATTTAAACTTACAAACTAATTACAGGGATTCTTTAAAAAAAATCTACTTTTAGATTTGATGGTTTACATATTAGCCTGTAGCTCTGGACTAGTTTCTGGACTCGTAATCCAAACGCACCAAGGACAGTTAAGCTCTGCCCATTTTGCCAAAATCCCCAGAGTTTTCTAAACTGCACAAGCAATCAGGTACTTTTGTTTGTACAACTGCCACCTACCCTGTATAATCTGTACCACACCAGAATCATCTTCATTATGTTGGATTTCCTCAGATCCTGCAGGACAGAACAATGCCAAATCCTGGCCCAATCAGGTAAAAGTTGGAAGATAAATTATGATGTGACATTTGAAATTGCTCTTGTTCTTGTTGCTTTTCTTCTTGTTCAGAGAGGAAAATGCTCATGCTTCAAGAAAAGCTGTTTCATTTCCATTCATCAGTCCTTTACCAGGAACTTTCTTCAATCAGCCAATCATCCTGCGTGAGGTCAGAAGATTCATGCAAACATGAGAAGGAAAAAAGACGTGACTTTAGAAATCTGTCTTGGCAGGAACACCTGGTGGAGAACGCTGAGGAGGTTTCAAGATGACAGAAAGTCTGTGGTAGCGTTAATAACCATTTTTTTTACAGTCATTCTGAGCATAAAAGCATCTCAGAACAAACAATGTGTCAGACATCGAGGTGGACGAGCTACAACTTTCAACCAAGAACTGGACAGAAGATTAAAGAGTAAAGCTGAGTTTCTATGAATCCAAAAACCTCCACTGTAACTGCTTTCGTTTCCCACTTCTCAATTTTTTTTTCAACACCAACATAAATACGTCTGAGCAGGAACGTCGGATGATGAGTGTTGTAATATAATCATGATGATGTTCACCATCAGTAAAAAGGCAGGACAGCTTTATTTGTCAAAGTTTGGCAAAAGATGTACCTTTATTTGGATTAACATCCGATTAACGGATACAGCACAGTTTCTAACCGGGTTTAGAACTCTGATGGGGCATTGGGACGGACACAACAGCTTCCCGCACACAGTGTGTGTATACATGTCATATTACTGCTGTAAGGTCACCTCTTTCATTTTCTTTTAGAAATATTTACCGTCAAGTGCATCTTACCTCAAATATTACTGCAATAAGGTGTCCAAACTGCATCCTTTGGCTAGCAACTGCCACATTTCGGATGTGAAGTTTTTTTTTTTTTTTTTTTTTCAGTAAATTCAGTAAATAAACAACATCATGTTCGCTCATGGTCCAGTGGTGCGCAGGCAGAGCTCACATCATAGTGACTGAATTTCGTGTCCTGCTCATCCCGTCAGTTATTGTATTAATATTGTTTTAAAGTAATTTTTGCAACTTTGGGTCCACATTGTCCCATCATCATGTAGTCACCATTGCTCTGACGTCGTTACATCAGTCATTCTAACGTTCAAATGTTTGAAGAAAGACGGCACAACTTTTGATGATGTAACGCCATAAAAATGCGTTTTTGTTGTAGCACTCAGACACTCGTTCACTCGATTATGTCGATTTCGTAAATTATGACCACAAGTTTTGGCAACCAAAACATTCCTGCTTGGACAGACTTACAATGCTTTTGATAATTTTTTTAGTAGTTAAATTACTTAAAGCTTATTGCCAGGCTAGGAGAGATGCACCACACTACATGAGTTCTCAAACACGAGTATAAAAACTGTATTGTCTTGCTTGAGAGGATTTTCACCAGCAACTGAAAACAAATTAAGCATCATTGCTTTTTATTGTATCCCTAAATAAATGGCGTTATAAGGATTCAGCCAGTGATTATTTCAGGTCTGGACTGGTGCTTTCGTATGAGAACATCACTGCCCTTCTAATAGTCCAACTGCATTGGATTCAAGATCCCAAAATACTGCTTTGCATATTTCATGAGCTCTTGATGGGTGTCTCTATCTCTGGTTTCGGCTCACTTACGACTGGTCTCGATTGCTTCAGACAACCTTTGTGTCCTTAGCGGCTAGTCAAGTTGTCTTTTCTTTTCACATTTTGTTGAAAGAAAGAAAATAAAGCCCTGTATTTTAGGTGTGGAGGTGCCTGGATGTTTTAGTACGAGTTGTTCGACCTGAAACCCACTCCCATTTACTAAGTCTGCAACAAAACATTATCAAGCATGCAAAATACACAACACACACAACACCATAACCTACTGTATGTAAAGAATGTGCAATGATGCTCAAATAACTATTAGATGATATCAGTTTTACAAAGCCCGATGCTTAAATAAAAAAAACTCCCCATATTATGAGAACACTCCGAGTTATTTTGTGGTATAACTCAGCAATTTACAGTTGACTCTGCATTAGTGTCCTTGAGACAAGCTCGTTCCTGTTATCACTTATTATATATATTATCAAGTGCAGCTACAGAGATTCATTCTTTAGTTAGTAAAGAAAATTATAACACTTTTTTTTTTTTTATTGAATAATAACAGTTTTTCTGATCAGTTAATTTGTAACCTTAAAAAAACTGATATACAATGCATGTAGAAGGTTTGAAAATTTCTCTACTTCTGCAAAACATTTGGCCTAAAGTGTGATCAGATCTTTAATCAGATACAGTGCTGTGAAAAAGTATTTGCCCCTTCCTGATTATAATTTTTTTTTGTAATTGTCACAATTAATCGGTTTTTAAATGATGATGTTATTTATTAAGGCTAAAAGCTGTCTAAACCTACAGTACCTCGTTCTAAGTGAAAAAGTATTTCCTCCCCTGTGCTATATCTCAATACCGTAATACCGTTTTGGAGTGGTCTTGTCAAAGTCCGGACTTAATTTCGATTGAGATCTTTAAACAGTTCGTTCATGCTCAAAACCCCTCCAGTGTGGCTGAATTAAAACAGTTCTGCAGAGAAGAGTGGGCCAAAATTCATAATAATATAATAATTTTCTTGGCTGATAGCAGTTATTAATTATAAGTTATAAGTTTTATAAGTAATTAATTAATTATTTATTTATTTTTTATTTTTATTTTTTGGCCTGGCGATACAGATTCTTCTTCTTTTTCTTTTTTTTTTTTGCAATTCAAGTTAATGAAACAGGCAGCACATCACTCAGCACTTCTAGCAAAAAGATTTACATATAACTTCAGAAATATAGAATTAGTCCAGGTTTAAAAGGTTAAATGAACAGCTTTAATTACAATATAATTCAGCAATCCATCCTAAGCGTTAAACTACTGTAAATCACTGCCGACTCCGCATGTCCAACAGACTCCTAGCGATTAGAGATCACAGTATGTGTACAAATAAAATCCACTTAACCATGAAAATTCATCCAGGAAGGGCTCGATTCAGTTATGTGTTGCAAGTCTTTTGTCTGGCAATTCATCTTTCACCATACTGACTCCTTTTTTTTTTTTCTTTTTTTTTTATGTCATTCTTAAGGTATATACTGTAGGTTTGTATTTACGGTGGTAAAACATTGCTGTTTATCTGTAATCCTACAGGTGGCGCTCTAAACCATTGACACACAAGATTAAATCTTATAAAGTTAAGCCTTTATTTGTCACATATACATTATAGCACAGTACAGTAAATTCCTTCTTCACATATCCCAGCATAACCAGGGTCAGAGCGCAGGGTCAGTCATGATACAGCTTCCCTGGAGCAGATAAGGTTAAGGGCCTTGCTCATGGGCCCAACAATGACAACCTGGTGGAGTTGGGGCTCGAACCGCCGACCTTCCGATCAGTAACTCTGTGCCACCACTAACACACCATGACACAAATGTCTTTTTTTGAGAAAAAGAAATTTGCTCAGAAAATAAAAATTGCTTTTTGTTTAATTTAGTTTAGGATTACATTTTTAAACCCTTTATTTTTTGTTAATACACAGTATATTTTTCATATTTGAAGCTTAATTTTGGTTAAATGCTGCTCTTTACTTTTATAAGAAATGGGTTTCATTTAATTACTCATGTTCAATTCCGAAAAAAGTTTTAGCGGTATGATTTAATCTTCTTTTAATGGTTCAAACTTTTAAAATTGTACCCAAATTGGAATATTGTGTAAATATGTCATAATAAATAAGGATATTTATAAAATGACAATACTTTAAAATTAAATTGCCACTTTGGTATTGGTGATACTATCATATCGCCTGGTCGCTGATGATTCCCGTGCCAACTACAGCACTTAAAGCCATTCAAAAATTAGTTGTATTACTTCTGCACATAACCTTGTGTGTATAAAATGTACAGTAAAAATATGGAACATATGTCACAGTAATCATTCAGTTTGAACATCTGATGCAGTTTTTGGAACTGCTGCACATCAGGAATCCAAGTGGAAGGCATTGTCGCCTTTGTAGTGATCAATTCAAATCAGATAAAGACATTATTTCTTTTCTACTGAGACTGGGATGACTAATAGTTGAAGGAAATTGCATCCAATTAAATTTCTATCAATTTTTTATATAATTAGCAAATAATAAGCAACAGGATTAAATCTATCACACTTCATCGCCCTGGATATGACCAGTGCCATGGATCACACCGGCATTTAAATAGTGTCCGGTGTTTCAGTGAGTGAAGGGAAAGGATAAAGGAGAGAGTTGAGAGATGCACACATACTGTAAGAGAGGGAGAAAGAGAGATCTGAGCAACAAAAACCAGAGTGCGTTAAAGTGTAGATGTGTAGGCAAATATAATCAGTGGAAAGCAAAAGTGGAGAAGTGAAATAAAAAGCCTGTTTAAGTGAAAACCCCTGCCTGCTTCCTGTGTCCTCGTCTCTTGACCTAACATCTAGAAGCGTCGCAGCATTATAATACGATGTGTTGCATTTAATCAATAATCCCACATAAAATAAATAATTGTGGCCAGCGCTGGTCTCAGGATGCTTTACTGTTGGTATGACACATGACTGAAGGTAGCACTGACCTTCATACATTTCAAGAAGGGCAGCAAAGAGACCCAGTTTTCTCCCAGAAAACCATCAGGGACAGACTGATATTCTGCAGAGGTACAGGGACTGGACTGCTGATGAGGACCGGGCTAAAGGCATTTTCACTGATGAATGTCCTTTACCATTGTTTGGCGCATCTGGAAAAAAGAAAAGGTGAGCGCTACCATCCGTCCTGTGTCAAACCAACAGTAAAGAATTTCCTGAGACCATTCATGTGTGAGGTCGCTTCTCATCCAAGGAAGTGCGCTCACTCACAATTTTGCCTAAAAACACAGCCATGTATAAGAACGGTACAAAAACATCCTCAGAGAGCAACGTCTCCCAACGATCCAAGAACAATTTGGTGACAAACAAAGTCTTTTCCAGCATGATGGAGCCCCTCGCCATAAGGCAAAGATGATAACTGAGGGGAACTTGGGTAAGAAAACACTCAGTCACTCACTCATCACCTATACCACTGTATCCTGTATTCAGGGTCACGGGGGGCCAGGAGCCTAAACCAGAACTTGGGGCATGAGGCGGGGTACATCCTGGACAGGGTGCCAATCCATCACAGGGCACACACACATACACACACACACTCATTCACACACTACGGGCAACTTGGGAACGCCAGTTAGCTTAATCAAGTCTGGATCTTGCAGGTCCTGTACGTTTTTCAACTCATTAACAGGTGCAAACAGCATGTACAGTAAGTAATAAGGTAAACTTTAATCGAAAAGTGACATTCAGTCTGTAGAAAATTTGGTGAATAATTGAGTAACATTGTCGGTGGAAGCCGTTTTGACCGCTAACCTTGACTGCCAATAGGCGTGTTTAAAGCTGGGATCAGAGTATTTTATGTGACTGCAGGAGCCCACGTGAAGATGGATGAGCTTGTAAAAACGATTCATTTATTTTCTCAAACCAGTGTTATTTACTGAATGTCTGATTATGTACATTTTTCATAATTATTATTATTATTTTAATAATAAAGTTTTAATGACAGCCAGATTTTTTTTTTTTTTTCCCCGATTTTCTCCCTAATTTGTGGTGTCCAATTCCTCCCCGTCACTAGGGGGCTCCCACCTTAAGGCTACTACTACCACTTACCCGGGAGGGCCGAAGCACGTGACGCCAGACGCCACGTGATGCCAGCCGACCGCATCTTTTCGAACTGCTCGCTCGTGCCCCGTTGGGGGCGGAGTAACACAATCGGACAGCGCTATCCGCTCCCTCCGTTGCGCGAGCTCACAGACGCCCGTGACTGGCTGTAGAGCCGTGATTAATGTGGGAGCACTATGTACCTCTCATCCCTCCCCTCTGAGAGAGCTCGGCCAATCAGCTCTCTCTAGACCTCCGGCTGCGAGAGGTTACAGCACCACCCGGGATTCGAACTAGATCTCCAGATGATAGGGCGAGCACTTTAACCACTGCGCCACTCGGAGGGAGCCAGATTTTTTTTTTTTCTTAAGTGTAGTTAATACTTACTTAAATACTTAATACTTATAATAATTTTATATTTTTGTCTTTTTGTTCTTTTTTCTGAACTTTGCCAAGGTTATGATTTCAAGTTTTCTTTTTAAAATCAGAACCCAAAGTCTAAAGATTAAAACAATCAGTAACCTGAATACTCCCCCACCCTCCTGGGAAACATAAAAATCGGCATTGCAAATTGCAGCATTACATACAAGGGGTGTTCAAGTAAAACTGGGTCTTTTGATTGTGCAGAAAAACTGAACTCCCTCTATTTCTCTATATAATCCACAGCTACACTAATGAACTTATCCCAGTTAGAAAGTGGTCCCAGTCCACTCCCAGTTGCTCGGACTGCCTGCTTCATGTCTAAAACGCTGGTCTCCCAGGAATTCCTTTAATGGCACAAATGTGGAAATGGCTTAAAGCGAGGTCAGGACTGTGAGGGAGATGCGGCAATAACTCTCAGTT
The DNA here is from genome assembly GCA_013621035.1 of Clarias magur. Classification (NCBI taxonomy): domain Eukaryota; kingdom Metazoa; phylum Chordata; class Actinopteri; order Siluriformes; family Clariidae; genus Clarias; species Clarias magur. Next base: position 2,768,373 of record QNUK01000016.1, on the reverse strand, counting down.
GAGTTCCTGTAATGTGTTAGTGGTGCGGTGTGCAGTATGAGGTCTGCGTCGTCCTGGAGAAACAGAACGCCTTTCATGATCAAACCAGGCGTTTTTTTTTTTTGTCCATTAAAGAAAAGGGCCATTAAACTCTGCTCTGTTATTCTGTGTTCTGTGAATCAAAAGTAGTTTGACTTTGAACACCCCTTCTATTTAATGTAAATAAGGTCAAATCAAAATGATCTAAGATTCTTAGGGAGAATGAAGAAGCTGAAGTAGAATGACATACAGTACATGCATCTACTGCTTTAATGTGCTACTTTTTGTACAGTGACGTTGATGCACAGACACCAAGTTTTTTGACAAAATGTATGGCATGAAATTTGTTACATTTTTGAGTAAGGATTAGATATTAAGCCATGATTAACACTTGGTTGATTTTTCCTTAAAATCTTCAAGAGCAGTGACTTGCCTAGGCAGTTACCTGAACAGATCTTCAAAGAGCACAAAGATGACTTTTAGAAGGCCCAGGTCGACCAGGCCATGATTCCATTCTACTCTGTTCTTTAAGTCTTGTGCATGGAGTTTGCATGTTCTCCTTGTGCTTGGTGGGTTTCCTCCGGGTATTCCGGTTTCCTCCCACAGTCCAAAGACCTGCAGATTAGGCTAATTGGCGTTCCCAAATTGGCCACAGTGTGTGAGTGAGTGAGTGTGTGCGTACTTGAGCCCTGCAGTGGACTGGAACCCCATCCAGGGTGTAGACTCTAGGCCTCCTGCAACCCTGAACAGGATAAGCAATACAGAGATATAGAGTGTGTGAGCGAGTAACTAATAATGTAACATGCTGCTTTCCAATATAGTAACAGTAACATGTCCCTTTTTCTGGTACCCGTTTCCAAGATCAGCTCATTTTACATCGCATACACTTGCTGTGGAATTATAAATTACACTGCCGCCTCAGAGCAGAGACACTAGTGCATAAATGTTAACTAGCTTTCAGTTTTTTAGACTCATGCTAACATATCATGGACGAACACTTCTGAGTAAGTGAAATCCCTACGAGCGAGATATGAGGCTGACATTACTGTACAAACTGGCTGGCAATCGCTACCAGCTAACAGCCGAGTTAAAGTCGAGTCATGGAAGGTCGTAGTACAGCAGATCTCAGATTTCTACCTCTTCTAACACACCTGATTCCACTCGGCAACAAATTCAAACTACCTTCCTACGCTGCATTAGAAGATGACAGACAGCAGTCTGAGGATGCTTGGATGGCCTTCTTGGTCTCGATGTGACAATCCTGTGTTAAATCAGAGTCTGCATGCGTCTTATACCGTACGATCATACAGCTAACTTTGATTGTTGGCTGCTAATCAATGCAGATGAATTAACTGACCCGTTGCCAAACTACTTCTACAGTCCAAGACCAAAACCTCCAGTATTTCATTAATGATTAAGAGTTAAATACAGTAATGGTATGTTCACTTCAGCACAATCCCGAAGCCATTACCTTTTATACTGTAGAACATTCTGGCAGAGAACCGTCAGGCAGAAAAATGTACAGAAATTAGGCTACTGTTGAAGTTAATAAAAATAGTTGCACTACTGAAGAGGCATTTCCTATGAGCCCTCACACTTTTAATCAGACACAACAGATCATTTCAAGCAATTAACTCCAAAGTTATATCTCATTTGACCACTGGGAAATTATGTCCTAATTAGCCCAACACGTCTATTAATTTCTGTTTTATCATTGTATTAAGTTAAGTAACTTTCCTTTTAGTCCCGTGGCTGACCTCAAATTCCTCCTGCCCTCCACTTGTCTGAGACATATTCCTCACTTTCAGTGACTGTCCCTAATACACGAGCTAGACGACCCTGTAAAGGTGCTTGATGTCTCCATAAACGGCATAGGTGTAACTTCGGCCAGGTTCTCGCATGTGGTCTGAGGGTTTTCTCCAGTTTTGCTCCACTTGTAGGTCTGAGTTTTCTTTTCAGTGTTCATTATTGATGCATGTGTTATTCAGTCTGAACCAGATTTGTTCTTCACTCCAGTTTTTTTTTTTTAAGTTACGGTCACATCACTAAAACAAAACTTTGTACTTGATCTTATAAATCCAGCTCGTGCTCATGCAGTGCAAGAACAATGAAGCTGCTTTCTCAATCTATCAGGACGTACAGAAACAATAATCAATAATCCTTAAATCCAAACCTGGTTTGGGCATAAATTTGAAATGCAGGTACATGTACATCGTATTCCTAAAGGCAATTTTAGGTTGCGTATGTTTTATTGTTTATAAAGTACGAGGGGCATTCGAATCAAACTGGGACTTTTATCTCTCTATATAATCCCTGCTACACCAATACACTCATCCCAGTGTTTCACCAGTGCTTGGACACCATCAATTACGGACTATGTACGGACTTCTTTAAAAGATTCTCATCACCGTACTGTGCTTGAAGTCTTCTGTAAATCGCTTTTGCATCTTCATTTCATCACAAGTCCCAGTTTGACTTGAACGCCCCTCGTCTATAACTGCTAACATAATTTAAAAAAATTTATCTTTTTAAAAATTTTTTATTAGTGCTATTTTATTTGAAATTTATTGTGCTTTCTAGTAGAAGTTGTACAATAATTTTAAAACTTTTTTTAGTATTTTTAGTATACCGTCTGTGGCCATTAAGGAAATGTTGCGGTTGGTTCTACAGATTATTATTAAATGATACATCACATGTATTAATCAATTATCAGTAGTATCTATCATATACAGCATGTTCAAATATTTGAACTATTTTCTATGCTATAATATAGATTAAATGACATGTCTGTGGACACCCAAACACTGATCAGCCATAACAATTAAATCCAAATATTGTGTATGTCCAGCTCGTGCAACCACAACAGCTTTAACTCACTGAGGCCTGGACTCCACAAGACCTCTAACAGTGTGCACCAAGACGCTAGCAGCAGATCCTTTAAATGCTGAAAGTTTAAGGTGCGGCCTCCATCGATCAGATTTGTTTGACTAGAACATCCCACAGAAGCTCGACCGGATTGAGATCTGGGGAATTTGGAGGCCGAGTCAACACCTTGAGCTCTCAAACTCCCAACATTTTTTAGGTCAAGCGCCTTCTAGATCCTAACCCAGGTGACCTTTTCCAAAACACACACATGAGATCTATATCTGCAAAAGAATGGAGAACAGTTGAATAAAAATAGTGTTAGGGAGATAAAATTTACAGGTTAAAACAAATCTGCACCAGACAGAGCATTAAAAAACTGAGTGAAGGTGAGGAACACACAGAGGTTCTGAGTTTAATCACTCTCACTCACTCATCATCAATACCGCTTAATCCTGTATACAGTCAACGAAGGGCCTGGAGCCTATCCCAGGAGACTTGGAGCACGAGGCAGGGTACACCCTGGATGAGGTGACAATCCATTATAGGACACACACTCATTCACACACTATATGCTTTTTGGGAACGGCAATTAACCTAATCTGCATGTTTTTGGACTGTGGGAGGAAACCGGAGCACCCGGAGGAAACCCACCAAGCACGGGGAGAACATGCAAACTCCATACACACAGAGGCAGGAATTAATCCTGGTCGGGAATTGAACCCAGACCCTGAAGGTGCAAGGCGACAGAGCTAACCACTCAGCCACTGTGCAACCATGTATTAATCCTGTGCAAAAATAATGGAGCACTATTTATATTCATGAGAAAACTCAAAGGCTAACTAACTCGATTATGAAAGAACAAAACACACATGACATTAATCACTGTATTAAATCACTGCAACAGTTGGGCACTGCAGGAGACATGAAACAAAGAGAATGAGTATGAAGACAGCAAGGAAGCTCTTATAATTAACGCTACTAGCCAGGCGGCACAATAATATTCATTAACCAACATTAATGCTATGGGTTTGGGTCTATCTCTGCACGAGGTCCATTGATGTTCGGTGCAAATCTGGTATTCATCAGACACCGGAGAACAGTTTTATAATATCTTTAAATGCGTGCACTTCAGATTTTTTAACACTTAAAATTGAGTCCAGATGGCCTAGCCTTCAATCTCCACGCACATCATTGAGCCTTATGTGTTTATTATTGCATGTCATGATTCCTGATTATGAGGGACTTTAAAATGACTCTAACATGGATGCGTCTGTCCTCTGAAATGGCACACGTGCTCACATCAATATGTCTTTGCCCACACCATCACGTCATCCTAGTGCAATTACTGATTCATTTCAAACAATGGATGCGGATCTAGCAAAAAAAATATGTTCTGGAGGACGGCGAGCAGTTAGTCAGCTGTGTGTTGAGGTCCAGAAGAAGGAAGAAAGCCAGACATCTCGCTTTAGCTGTTTTAGCAGTTATTGCTAATGCTCCTATGAAATAGTTAGCGCTGACGGTGCTGCCCTACGTCAGCGCCCTACACATGCACAGAGACAAAACGTCACATGGATTCCGATCAGACCGTTCCCAGTCATGTTACGTGACCATGTATCGGATATGTAACCGATCTAGAACCACACTGAAAAGTGACACAGCGAGATCTGAGAAACATCAAATTGTACATTTAAATAGCTCTAAAAATATTCAGATGCATCACATTTGCAAAAAATCTGATTTGAGTCACTTCAGGCTGGTATTGTGAACACAGACCCTGTCACCAGTTTACTGACTCTGCCGTACTTGATACTAACCACGTAAGAGCTGCTATTTTGGAGATGCCCTGACCCAGTCTTCCATACATCACAAGTTCTCAGCTTCACTTAGATCCTTAGGGTTGATCATTTTTCCTGCTTTCAACAGACCAATTTCAACAACTGACTGTTGTCTTGCTGCATAGTCTTTTCCACACCTTGACAGGTGCCACTGTAAAAAGATAATTAGTGTCATTATGGTTGATATTTAAAGGTTACAGTATAAAAACTACTCCGTTATAAATATAAATGTGGAGTATTCTCGTGCAAACTGCTCATGGTGCCATTACAGAAGACATTGCCAGTAGTCACATCAGAAGAGTTGCAGGATGACCTGAAAGCACCAGGAACAACCATCATATAAGTGATTACCAGCACTACAATCATCTCTGTTCCCACACCTCGCGTAAAGCCACTCCGCTACAATGCATGTAAAAACTCTTTTTAAAGACTATACTCTGGTCAAACCAAAGTTTGCCATGTTTGGAGAATAAAAATATGATCCCAAGAACATCATATCATATCCACAGTGAAGGATGGTGGTGGGAGCATCATCACACGCAGCTGCTTCTTTGTTGTTGGTCTTGCTTTCGCATTTTCAGTAATTTTCTTTTTAATATATTGTGTTGTTGTCAAATGTTTTTTGTTGTTGTTGTTATTTGTTCTGCATAAAACTTATAAAAAGTAAAAAGCAGGAGTTATAACATTTATATGCATGCATGTATAAGAAGAAGTTGATTAATCCTTTAAACCCTTAATTGATGTGTTAAGTCAGTGCAAGTCTGGCAAGAACACCAGTATTCATCATCCTCACATCACTGATGCTGACCAACGGCTGCAGAGGGAACCAGTGACATAAACAGATGCCTGATTTAACCACACTGCAATCCCTCTCTTACGAGATCAAGTTTTAAAGTAATATTTCTCATAATAGTCTAACTTTACCCTAAACAGTGCTTCTTAAAAAAAAAAAAAAAAAGAACAAGAAACTGGAGCAGAAATAAGGAAATGTTTTGCTGCTACATTACAACATTATTATGAAATGTAAAAAATAATATTTTCTAATACATAAAAATACAAAAATAATAATGCATATAATAAAACACTTATGTGTGTTGCACCGGGCTGTATCATACCACATTGATTCTAATCTAAACCAGCACATACTTCTGTGTTTTATTCCCTCATTATATAACTTTACAGTCCAATAATGTAAAATTATTTTTTAGATACTTTTGATCAGTTGCATGGGTCTCTATTGTTTTTCTACTTTAAATAACCTTTTTCTTTCTTTGAAAAACACAGATGGTAAGTGCCTTCTCCAGCTCGGGGCACAGCTTCACCCAGGGGTCACCATTTTAGTCGTTTTCTGACTGAAGCAGAATGTTTATTTATATACCCGTCTCACACACACTTGACTTCTTTAACTCTTCATTGTGTTTTATGTTTTATAATCAATGAACATTGAGGAATGCTAATGAAAAATCCTTATTTATTCCCCCATTTTCTTGTTCAGCAAAATACAGGTTGGAAAAGCTGCAACATAAGTTGGAAATGCCATTATAATTTCCTGATCATGATATTTTAATTCTAGACATTTTGATGCAAGCAACGATTAGCGGGCCCAAGCACCTTGCACTATCATAGGGGTGATGTTATAGTGCAGCTCCTCACTGCATCAGCGTTAATTAACCTAATGCCAGCTGACCTATATTAATCACCGCACTAATTATCATATTATATCTATTTGCTAACAATAAATACATGGTATTGGTGCTAAAAAGTCTCTCACCTACAGCCGGTGAAAAAGTGAATTTTAGATAGGTCAATATAACATAATTTTTCATGATACTTAATGCTTCTGATCTCCTGATCCGCGCTTCATTTTTTGCAAAAATGCATACACATTTATATTTATATTATCAGATAAAAAGAAACAAATTTGCTAAATTCAATTTTATGCCCTTTTATTGTATGTAGTGTCAGTAACTATTTTGAATTTAAATAGATTCAATTTAGATATAGCTTGGCCTAAAAAGACATGGTTTATGTCTGAAAAAGTGACAGAAATGCTATGATATTGTAACATGTATTTGACGTAATTACGGACACTACAGGGTTTTTTTTTTTCCTTCATTTTGCAAGGAAGGCTTTAATTTCAGCAAAAATTTGCACAGGTCATACACTTCTAGAAGCTTACACCAATTTTAGTATCAATACTCAAAAATATTTTAATAAATATGAAAAATAATGATTAAATGATTATTGTTTGAACAATGGCGCACACATTTTTGTACTATATATATATATATATATATATATATATATATATATATATATATATATAAAATCAGCACCAGTTCCATCGCCTAAATTTTATACTTATATTTGGGAGACCACTGAAACGTATATTAACTTGTTTTAAAATAATTAGGGAACATCAAGACCCATAGTGATGAGTGGACAACAGAAGTGTCTAAGCACAGCACCTTGGCATAGAGTTCACAAGATTGTACTGGAACTGTACTGGATTGTTGGACATCATTCTTTCAAAGATATTTCCTCATCTGGTATTATAATGATGGTGATGGCGGGGAGCAGCATCTGTCAGTCCAAAATGTTCCGCTGATATCTGATGACTGTGAAGGTCATAGCATATGATTTCCATAACGTTTATATGCATCAAAGCATCCGGTGAGTCCCGGTGCCCTGCGGATGGGGACGTTGTCAGCCTGGCGGAGACACTCGCACCAGGATAGAAATGTTTCATCAAGGTCATCAATTATAATAAATTTCTATTGATTTGCAGTGCACCCTCTTTCTAAAAGGACAAGCAGAACCAGCAGTGCACACACGCACACAAACACACACACACACACACGCACGCACACACACACACACACACACACACAAACAACCTCGCCATGCTGTGTTCAGGGAACATTTCTGAACTGATTCATTCCAGGCTAAAGGAATCACCATGGGGATTGGTAGCCTCATATCCTGTAGTACAGAATGCAAGACACAGAAACATCTCCAGAGAGATACGTCCATCAACCAGAACTTATCAGAATTTGTCATAATTTTGAGAAATATTATTTGTGTTTTGTTGTATAAGTGACCCATCATATCATTCCATGTATTGAGTACAGGTTTGCTTTGCGTTATGGCCAATAGTGTAAAGAAAGTAAAACTTATCAAATTGTCATATTTTCAATTTCACCAAAAACTGCTTGACAAATCCAATATTTTCCTGATCCTTCAACATAATTACGAAGTTTTAATCCTAAATATTGGACACTATCCAAGCTGGTTACTCCAATTGTGATTAAAAAAAAGCATTTTTTCACTAATACCCATGCTACTGGTCAAGTTTATTTTACAGGTACAAGGTGTCCTGGACCTGGAAATCCTGGTGTCAAAATGAGGCTGAAGGTTCCTTATTTCTTACAATACTACATCACATGATCTTCTTTTAAACATTATACACACAGGATTTTGAAGGATTTCATAACCAAACTCACACTGGCCATACTGTATCTCAGCAACTGGACATGATGCATTAATAAACTTAGTATTAAAATGGAACTTATTGAACCAGGGATCTGAAAATACGCATAACTCCAATCACTCACAATATGACTGATTATACCTGATAATACCTGATTGTACTATATCATATGATTGTTGAAGAAAAAGTGGAATAAAACAGAGGTATTCTGTAGTCATGCATTATTGTCACTGAGCATCTTATTGTAATATATTGAGATATAATATGTATAATATATACAATATAATATAATAATATTATATATGTATAGTTCTGTAAAAAATGCATTGTGTATCAAATTATAGCAAGAAAAAAACATCATAGTCTCCTAAAGGTTTTTGAAATATTTTAAGAAGGGCTGTCAATATTACTGTGTTAAAACATCGGATTAAATAAATCATATGACCATTAATCGCTTGACTCTTTTGGCTTCCCATAAACGCAGTGCCGTTACCTGACTGTTTGTGATAACGGCATGTTTAACGCAGATAATAAGATGACTGAAGAAACATCGCCAGGTGTGCTGAACGGCAGGGTTCATGTATATTTTCATTAGTGTAAAATGTGGGAGTGGCTCAGGTGGCTAAGGCTCAAAGTTGTTGATTTTCTGACGGTTTCGAGCTCCGCAGTGGGTGGGTTGCCTACAAGGCCAATGCATGCAGTGCCGGTCTCATCTAAGGAATTTTAATTTAGCATTTGTTAAATGTTAACGTTTTAAATATTATAAAACTGCATAATCTTTAACCAGGTTGTTATGCATTTCTTTATTCCATGATTTTCTCCATGTTTATAATACAAGTAAATCTGATAATTTCTTGAAAATTTCTTTTAAAATTGTGGTTAATCACATACTATGACCATGATTAACTAGAATACATTTTATTATTCTAATTTTAAGATACTTGTTTCCAGTTAAAAGAATTGGAAAGAAAAATGAAGAAGGCTGGAGAAAGAAAAAGAAAAAGAAGATGCCACATCATACAGTTAACCTCTCAGAGCGAATCCTTTCGGTAACTGATTGGTGCATTCTTACCTTATAATGTTAGTCTATTAAGCACCACCGTATTAAGAACTGTGAATTACAAACCTCATTCATGGCATTGCGATCATATTGCATTATTAACATTCACTTTATGGACTTTGAACATAAGAACAGCCACTGCAACATGGATGTGAATACAGGCTTTAAACTGTTTGTAGCATCTCACATAAAAAAAAAAAATAATAATAATAAAACATCTCTGTTAGACAGAGACAGATTATATTTATGATTTATAAAATGAGGATGCGAAATGTAAAAGGCAATCACTTATGGAGATAAACCATTCCAAAACTTTATGAATGTGGCAGTCTATGCTTTTCATGAAAATCTTCCAGGTCGGAGTCAATGTGACAGTGATACAGTCTCATGTGGTTATTATAAATATTCAGTACTGTGCCTGAAATGCTATAAATATTAATGCACAAATATTCCCAAAGCTATTACTCAATACTGCTGTCAGGTTACTGGCTGTAAGTGATTTAGGTCAGCACTTTCCAACCCTGGTCCAAGTAGTGCTATGCCCTTAATGTTGTGCCGCTTTAACCTGCTCAGTCCAACTTACCAGAAAGCAAGATTTTTTTTAAGAAACCAAAAAACATGTTTTAAGTAATCAGTGTGCTGGAGCACGGAGTAATCAAACCCAATCAGGAAAATGCTTAATCTGATAAATGCTTGCTGGAGCTGTGAAATTATTAGAAATATCCGATATATCATGTACGTGTTGTTGCACAGCACTGTGACGGCAAAAAGAATGATGCCAACATTAGAAAAGGAAATACTTAACATCATTAATAAACTGAAAAGAAATTATGTGTTAAATTAAGCTCTTCTGTTTTGTCTTCATTCAAGTACTCAAGTACACCACTGTGGACAGAGCGCACATGATAGTATAGGAGGGCTGCGTTCAATAAAGAGAGTGCTTCTGAAACGACTGATGAACTGTCTAATGTCTGCAAGTGATCTTGAACGCAGCTCATCTGTACTATGACGTGCGCTACCATACGCTTGTGCAGACACAGGACGGGAGTAGAGAGCGAATGGTCATAAAATTTTGCAAGAAATTTGCCCCGCCATACGAAGCATTTTCTGCATACGAGCGAACGGACAAAGCTGAAGCGAATGCCGGCTAAGTCGGCCGTAGATCCAGAAGCCGTCCAACACGGTGGAAAACCGAGCTAAGCGTATCCACATATTTTTTTGTGTTCAGTAGCACCGTAGCTCCCAAGAATGTTAGCATGAATAAAATGGAGCCGCTTTCAGTTTGGTTTTTAAAGCAGCCATTGACAAGAGGAATCATTCTGTAAATTAAGGTTAAGTGAGGTTTAATGTCTATTTATTGCATATTTTACTTTATTTACATGTCTTTTCTAAATGTTTTGATTGTGTAAAAATACAACACGAAGATTATAGTATTGGAAACTGGTATTATTGGTAAAGTTTTGGGGTGGACAAAAATTTATTAATTTACATTATTTCCTTTGGGAAAATGTGTTTCACAATGCAAAATTTCATTTTAAGAATTCACTTCCAGAATGGATTCGATTCGTATGCTGAATTATTATCAAACCTATTTTTTGAAACCTATTTTCAAGTCTCACATGCACTGAAGCAAAATTACATCAATCAGACTATTTAAAATCTTTTGGCTTGCTCATCAGAGACATTTCATTCATCATTCACTCATTAATTTCATTATTATCTAGACACATTTTTCTCACACATACACTTCCATAAATTTTCTTTTAATTTTTTTTTTCATTCTTGTAAAGCTGCTTTGAGACAATGAACATTGTTAAAAGCGCTATATAAATAAAATTGAACTGAATTGAATTGACTGTCATTTTCTTTGTTATACAATGGTTCAATCAAAGTAAACAAAATTGTTAAAGAAGAATAATTTTTATTTATTTATTTATTTTAAAAAGCTGATGATAGTTCTCAAACCTCTGTACTTGTGACATTAATTCAGAGTGGCTCCAGTGTTTCCCACTACATGGCGGGCCGCCCACATGTATTAAAGGCCCCCAAGTATCCCTAACCACCCTTTTATTTTTATTTATTTATTTATATCAACAGGTTATTTTCCTCCTGTACCTTCACTATGAATTAACAGGTTTAAATTAAGGGCAGAGAGAGAAAGAGAGAGAGAGAGAGAGAGAGAGAGAGAGAGAGAGAGAGAGAGAGAGATCTATTTTTGTGTGATTTTCTTCATTAATACCATTATTGCTAATTGTTTGAAGGTTATTTTTTTAAGCTTAAACTGATATTATACATTATCATATGTTTAAATTTTTCATTACAACATGCTATTTAAAATATTATATTTTATATCTGCGGGAACCACTGGGATTAAAGTTCACAATGCATGAGCAGACGCTCGTCATTTACAGACGCACAGCATTATTTTAATTATTTAATGTTTCAACAATTCGGATGTTTTACGGCGATTAAGAGTCTCATCACCGTACCGTGCTTGTCATCCGTTTTATCATTCATTCATGAGAAATTTTTATCACAAGTCCCGGTTTAACTTGAACGCCTTGAAATTTCCTTATTTAGATACGTTACAAAAATAAAAATAAATAAAAAAAAAACCTTTTTGAAATTCTTCAGGGAAGACAATCACTTGAAAGACAAGAGGAAGCGGAATGATTGTTCACGAAGTGCTTTAGGGAGCTCCTTTCAGGTTTTAAGACAAAGCTGCTATTATCATGAACTTTGATGTCTCCTGACAGGCTGTTCATGTTTTTCAGGTATTGAGAAAGGATTACAAGCTTCGGCAGCACTGACACCATAATAGCAGCTTTTTTATGCTGCAATTTTGAGAGCAAAACTTCAACAATTTTGCACTGGACCAGTCTAACATGGTTAGGAAAAATAAAAAAGAAACAAATCTGTCAGTGTGCAAATATAGAATCTTTTCAGTGCATCACATTTCATTCACATTTTAGTTTAATGTAGATATTTGGTGTCTAGATTAATGTTCACAAAATATTTCATAATTTTGAATCAAAAATATTTTGGGGAAATGTATTGTATTAAAAAAATAAAATAAAATAAAATTATAATAATAATAATAATAATAATAATAATACATACCTTATTTAAAGGGACATCAAATTGAACTCGTGTTCAAATGTATTCAATTCAATTCTTGTTCAGTTTTATTTTTATAGCAATTTTAACAGTTGTCATCGTCACCGAATCAAAAGAAAGCATTCTTCTTGTCTTAAGATGTTTATTGAAGATGTTTATTGAGTAGATTTCAGCTGGGGAAAAATCTCTTGACAGGAAAGGAACACGCAAAATAAGATTATACCATTATTACAGTTTGGAAAAAAAGAGGAATTGGAAACTGATGGAAAATACTTTGTGCATGTTCTTGAAAATCACAAATAGCAAAATGTAATGTTAAAATTGATTGGCTTGTATCAGATTTTTTTCTATGCAATGAGGTTATGCATGAGGTGTAAGTATGCAATTTATTATATGTTGTTGAAGTTTTCATTTTAAAAACTCTGCTCATTCTTTGCTTGTAATTTTGAGCAGAAGGTTGTTGGTAACAAATGAGATCATGAAAAACGTGTTGAGTTTTGTTGCACACAAAACCTTTCTAATTACAAAGATTATGAGAAAACAAATAAAATACAAGATATAAAAACTTCAGCCACTTCCTCTGCCAGTTTTAGTTTACTTTGTGTGCACGATGACTATCATAGGGATGCATTATCGTCTATTTGTGCATCAACTGACTGTGTGTCGTCTCCTACAAGCTAATGAGTCGTGGGGGTACTTAGTATTCCTCACATGTGATGGCACAGTGAAAAAAGTCATATGTTGTTTGTCTGTGTCATGAGCCTGTCGTTCCGTAACAGTCTGAGGTTGTACTTGCCTAATACTGAGTCCAGCTATGATCTGATGATTTTTATTATGTTTTTACACAAAAGCACATCGAATTAAAAGAAGGGTACTAACTTTTACTCATGACAGTAGACAACCTTGTGTGTCAGAGAATAATAATTTGCCAAAACAAGTAAGTCTGAGAATGGTGCTTTGCTGTCAAACTATTTATATGTTCACAAAAGCACAGTTCATAAAGCATGTCAGAGCAGAAACTAAGCCATGACATCATGGAGGAAGACTCTGTACACCTCTGTGATCAAAATGTGTCAAGTAATGGGAAAGGGTATAAAACCATTTCTAAAGATATACTGTGGACTTGATCATACTGAAATGAGTTTAGGACCATCAGGACTAACCAGGCTAACCGCGGATGCACACAACACAGGTTTTATGCCAGATGCCCTTTCTGACGCTACCCTTCCATTTTATCCGGGCTTGGGACCGGCACTGTATCCAGTGGCTGGGGTTTCATCATTGGGTGAGAATCAAACCCAGGCCTTCTACATGGCAGGCATGAAACCTACCACTGAGCCACCAATGCTCAATATCGGGGATGAGAAGAAGAAGAAGACCGGTCAGAATTAAAGCCAAGACAATAAAGAGTGACTCTAAATGTCCTTGAGTGGCACAAGACATGAAAAATGTCAGGATGAGTCAGAAAGGACAGAAGAAGCGGCTCAAATCCAGACGTGGCAAGCTCGTAGCAACTTACCTGAGAAGACTCAAAACTTGAATTGTTGCAGATATCTACCAAAAGAAAAAGGAAATGCAATCCAAATTGCATAATTATTCCCACTGTGAAGTTGCTGGATGTGCTATCTATCTACTACCAGAGTGTTTTGTTAAACATTTTGCCTAGCCTAGTTTAATTCGTGCATAAAAACATAATGTGCAGTAAACTTCTTGACCCACTTCTCCAACATCTGATTTTCTCAGTCAAATTCAAAGGAGCATGTCTAATTAAATTCCTCCACCATGTGTAGAAACACCTTGTGATTCACAATAACACTGCTGTAGTTGAAACCCGCTACTTAACACAAACAGAAAGACAATACTGTCATCTGCCTACTAAACATTATCACAGTGATGCACGCGCACACGCCCCTCTGCTAGGTAACAATGACGAGGCTTGAATTTTTATTTCTGTTAATCTAAAAAAAAATGTTTTCCTTACAAATATATCTTAAATTGGAAAAATGAATTTATTAATTTCTTACACATTATGCCCCTACCACTTCGATATGAATGCATACCTTCTCTGTGCTCGTTGTCTCCATGGTTGCAATGGGTGCATAAGTCCTGAGTGTGTAAAACAAAAGCTTAGGGTGTCCAGTCAATACAGGAATTTTGATTGTGCAGAACAACACAATGTAATAAACTTATATTTATGCCATTTACCAGATGCCCTTAGCCAGAGCAAATTTTTGACCGAATTTCGTCTCATTATACAAATGAGTAGTCGAGGGTTAAGGGCCTTGCTCAAGGGCCCAACTTAGTGGTTCCTGGACTTTGAACCTGGGACCTTCTGATCAGTAGTCCAACACCTTAACCAATGAGCAACCCCTGCCCCAGAACAAATAAAGCTCCCTTTATTTCTGTATATAATCCCCTGCTACATTAATGCACTTATCCCAGTGTTTACTAGTGCTTGGACACCATCAAGGTAGAAAGATCTCTCAGTATGCTGATCAGACTGCCTGCTTCATGCCTGAAACGCCGGCCTCTCATTCATGAGAAATTTCATCACGTCCCAGTTTGACATGCATGCCACCTCGTACAAATGCAATACAAAATCTCAAAGAATAACAGCTGATGCGAAAGCAAAACTCATCCAAGTCTTTAATGGTAACATCTTGAGGTGGTTAATGGTAATTCTTTCGCATCTTCCCCATCTTGACTTGTTTTAGCATAAACTGGTCAACATCAATGCAGAATTAAAGTCCAGATGCTACACCTGGAAAATAAAAGGTGGAGGTGGAGGGGTATTATATCCAGTGAATATCCAAACTAATATCTAATAGCTCTCAGGACACCAAATTGGGGAGTTGTAAGCCGACAATCCTCAATATCCATTTGATCATCTGAGCAGCAGGAGAATTTAACTGATGGCACTCTCTGATGAGGACCCAGTTAGGTCCTGCTGGCTCAGACCTCTCCACACAGCCACATCACACACTGCACCACATGCATCCATTTTTTTTCTCTTCTCATCTATGAATGTCAGCTTTAGATGTGTGAAGATCCACAATCTGGGCTCGCTTTCCAAAGCCACTTGCTATTTATTCCATAATGCTAATTAATGCTTATTTATATGTCGAGATGCATTTTTTCCCTTTCTTTCTTCCTTTCTTCTAATATCTATCTATCCTGCGTCTGTGGCATTTGTGAGACAGAGTCCAGCACGTTGTGTGCCAGTCACTCCAGCCATCCACCTGAGCTGCCACAGCACACAGCCACCTACCTATCAGCAGTGCTGCTGGCAGGAAATGAACTGATAATTATTCCAGGAGGGGGAGGTAGGAAAGAAAAAAGGAGAGGTCTCTGTTTAAAGAAAGATGAATGATTGATCTGCCAAGCCTGTCTCCTTCTCAGGGTATAAATGTTAATGAGTTTAAAGCAGTAATTTTAAGGAAAGAAAGAGACTGTGCTACATTATCCTAAACATTCCTAGTCATGCCTATAAAAGACCTAAAGCGAGTCGGAAAAATGCTTTTAAACATGACACCATAATGGGCTGTAGCATCTTCATGACTCAAGAGTGCGTGGTGTTCAGTGTGAACGCGTGAGATCATTAAAACGGCTACGTTCAGTACTCCCTCACATCCCAACCAAGCAGATGTTCTAAACATCTGCTAAACATGCAAGGATTAATTACGTAACTACTTTATTTAATATGATGGAAGCTGTGGGGCCACTAATTAGTTAGTTCCGG